>JALBCR010000422.1:0-203613 GCA_030710515.1 Abscondita cerata | reverse complement strand
ATTAATTAATATACTTATTTGTGTTAAATTAAATGTTTATTATTTATTTGCTTCACATTGCATTGGGAATTGTTTCCAATTATGAATCAGTTTTAATGTTTATATTATTAGCACTTTCATAATAAAAACAAATGTGGTAATTTTTTAAATCTCAAAATTTTGAATATTACGACACCACAAGTGTCGATTTCATGATTTGAAGATGTTGATTTTTGTGGAAAGTGAATGGAGATCACTTGGACATTTAATTTAGTCTATTTTGGTTTCAACAACTCGTAGCACTCTTAGGAGTTAGAAATACCTGTTTTCACTAGAATATTATTTACATCCTTAAAGAGACGAAAATTTATAGCTTTTCCCTTGAATGCTGTCGTGGTCTATTAGAAGTTCTTCTTCTTGTTGTTGCGGCAAATATCTCCAGTGGTGAGTTCTACGACCACGCCACTGAAGATGTTTGCATCAAATGAACAAAACGTCTGGAAGAAGAGGAGAAGTTCCAATATACCACTGCTCAATGTTCCGGAAAATCATAGTATAAATATGGACACCGGCAGTAAAAGTCTATATTTTTCAATGATTTGAAGTTACGAAATCACAATCTACAGTTTTTTACTTCATTAGTTACTACTTGGATTTAAATGATTATCGTTAGTATTAAACTATGACCAATACAGAATTTCACAATTCTGAAATAAAACTAAATTACCAAATGCTAACATTCTCACTCTTGGGATTGAAAAATATTCAGGCACACCTCTACGTCTGTTCGATTTAAATGTATGTATAACTTTCTCACATGTGTACAACGATATACCGTTAGCCTTGACTGTCATCGCGGTAATAGATTCGTCATGCAAGTAATAAATTATTATAATCTGTTACACGGTAAGAATGAAAATTCGCGATAATAGCAATTCCTTATGCTCGCCTTCGGTTCACGCTCGGAATATTTCCCTTGCATCAAATTTTCATTCTAATTAATTAAATAATTCTGTTTATAATTCAAAAACTCACAACAATAGCAATTAAGACTGAATAACAAAGAGAACATTCAACAAAGAAATTTGTTAATTCAAACTTATTGCAGACATTTATTTTTGAGAAGTGTTTTAATTTAGGAATCATATTTCTATTAATAACTTCAAATCAATTTACAAAAAACCAAAGTTTGAAAATTTACTTCCACCTTTAAATCATCAAAATAATGTCTGTTCATTTATATTCGAGATGAGATAAGTAAACAATTAGTAGACTCGGGGCAAAAGTCATTATTACATTACCAATGTTTCACCCGGTAGCGGCTGCGTCGATAAGTTTAGCAAAGAAGAATATTCCTGTGAGTAGTAATAAAAACTCAGGTAAAATACAAACTCAAAATGCTTCGTAATTTCAAAATTGAGTGTTTTAGGTATCGGAGACCTTACCAAACGGTACAATTAATTTATTTCAGTTGTTTGACGAAAAGTTAGATATTGAGGACCTTCCACCACCAAAACCAAACGACATTGCGATAATTCCGTACTCGAGCGGCAATACTGGCCTTCCAAAGGGTGTGCCGCTCACACATAAAAATATAATAGCCAATGTTTGTCAAGCTAGCTGTCCTGAGTTTGGACTAATGATGAAACAACGGGTATTTAAGCAACATTTCTTTGTATAATTGTCTTAAATTAATTACATTACAGAAGATCATCAAGATGTTGTACCTGCTATTCTTCCATTCTTCCATATATTTGGTATAACGGCTATACAGTTGATAAATATGTCGACTTTATGTAAGATTGTAACTTTGCCAAAATTTACACCTGAGTTGTTTTTAAAACGTTACTACAGCATAAACCGCAAACGCTTGTTGTCGTTCCTTCTATTAGTAAGTATTTTGTTAACTTTGTTTCTTATTATTACAATATCAATTTCAGTAAATTTAATTGCGAATCAGTCTGCAGTAAAAAGAATATTTTCCGAATACACGAATATTTTTCAGTGGGGCAGCGCCATTAAGTGGTCAAGATGAAGAAAACTTGTTAAACAAAGTTGGTGACGATAAACAAATAAGACAAGGTTGTATTGCATACATCAGACGCAGGCAATTGTTACATTATTTTCAGGATACGGTCTTACTGAAACTTCTCCGGCCATATTTCTGTCTTCTTCGAGAACTGTAAGCTTAGGAGTTCGGGGCTCGATTGGAGAAGTAGTGTCTAATACATCTATCAAACTCGAGCATGTGATAATACTAACCAAATTATTTCAACGCCTGGGGAACATGGAGAATTGATGGTTAAAGGTCCTCAAGTAATGAAAGGATATTTAAAAGACAGCGATAACGTTAATGCTTTTGATGGGGAATATTTTAAAACGGGTGATTTGATGTATTACGATGATTAATCAAACCTTCTACATAGTTGAACGATTAAAAGAACTGATAAAAGTAAAAGGATTTCAAGTTGCGCCTGCAGAGTTAGAAGGTCTACTTAGAGGGCATCCCGACATATTAGACGCAGCTGTAATCGGCTATCCCTCACAGTCAGTATGGGAAGTACCAAGAGCGTATTTGGTACCCAAACCTGACCGTAAAATTAGACCTGACACGATTAAAGATTTATAGCAAACAAAGTTGCGAACTATAAACAATTATTAGAGGCATTAGTATAGTTGATACCATACCCAAAAATATGTCGGGAAAATAATGCGAAAGGAGTTAAGATCTCATTATAACAGTGAGGTAAAAGTGGTATAGTTGGTATGGTGTATTTTTAACTTTTTTTACAATTTTTAAGTAAAAATGTTGTATATAAACGCAGATTTAAGAGATATTTTTATTAAATGATATTTTTGATTAATAGAATTTGATTCATTCACTACTAAACAAAATGTGTAGGAAACAAAAATGTTAAGCAAATTAGATACTGATAACTTTTCAGCCGCATCTGGCTACTGAAAAAATGTTGTAAAGTCTGGATAATGGGTCAAACTATCTAATTTTGCAACCAGTGAAAATGTGAAGCGAAGAATTTTGTAGTTGTTGTATCGGGTGATTTTCCGTATGTTCAGTTTCTACTGACCGTTGTTTTTGAAAACTCACTGTAGATGCATCGGTAACGTTTGAAATCTAAATGGTCAACATTAATCGTACGATTAATACTTAACCGTGGCCAATTCAGATTAAGTCGTGCAGTTGTATAAATAGTTTTACACAGCTGTACTTCACAAAATCAGAACGTCAAAACCGGCAAGATTAGAAGATGTATGAGCGTGGAATCACTCTACTGAGAGAAAAATAGTAAAACCATAATGGACAATATATAGTGTGTTTTATAACATATATCAAATTAAACAAATAAAATTCTCTCATTTCAAAAACTCAAAGATTGTGGACCATTTCAATTTCAAGCTTAACTCCAAAACTACGAATTGACGAGGGCACAACGGATTTTACATTTCAGTACACTTTAGTCAACTTGTTAAATTTAATCATAGATTAAAAATAAATTTTGTTTAACCCCCGGTTACTATTGCAATTATTGTTAAATTTAACTGAGTGAGTGACACTGGTCATAAGAATGTCAAATTTTAAAAATCATAGCACTCAGTTCAAATATTGATTTTAAAGATATATTGATAATTGTTTTCGTGGTTATCCATTATTGTAGTGACAGTCAACCAAGCGAGTTGTGCAATCACGTACACTGTTCAGCTGCTTCGCTATTGGCTGATTAGTATTTGAAGAACATTCCAAATACACTCCTTTACAACACACTATATTATGTATCATGTTATTTCTGTTGCCGTGGTGATGCTTTCGAAATCATATTCTTCGTGAACAGGCTATTCGCGTGGACAATACATGATCAAAACCACTTGATAGGAGTTTCGCTTCGGGAGTCTTATTATCCTGTCTATTCTGTAAATATTCGTTCGTGAACGAGTCGTTGCATACGGATTATCGTTATCGTGTTGCTAACGATCAGCTGAACGATTGTCGATAAATTCCTATTTTGTAACGTGTGTCGTTATTTTAAACGAACAACCTTCAATTTTAGGACAGTTAGTACATATTTTCCTACCCTACTGTCACCTACAACCTAAGTTTTGCGTTTTGATTCAGACATATTAGTTTTAAAAACTTTGTCATTGTTGACAGGATTTTAGCAGAACAGAGAAAAATGATTTATGTCAGCTGAAATATTTGGCGGAACTGCGCTGAAACCACCCAATAACAGTATAGATTTTTTTAGAAGAAATGGAAAACAACGCGAATTTTCCGTACAAATGAATACAATCTCGACTGGGGAGGAACCTAATATTTAAAAAACCTGGAAATACTTAACTAAAAAAATAAATAGTGTAGGGGTCATTGCAAACCAGTTGTCCATGGGAAAACACTTAGTTGATGGTTGATGCAATTGAAATAATTTATTTATAAAATTGGTTCCAATATCCAATATTGTATGGGCCCAATTCTAACGGTGAACTTTTTGGGCCTCATGTCACAGATCTGTCTTTGAAACGCTGGCCGCAACCCTCGACTAATAATTAGATTACGCGTAATTACGCCTTGCTATGTTAACATTCCAGACGTAAATACGTCACCCTGTATTTTTAATAATAAGTGTATAATTTATGGGTTTTATTATTTTTTCAACCTCTGCTCGCGCTTGACCTTAACAAAATCAGAAGTGGGATAATTCAACATTCAATCTGTGGGCATTCTATAAAAAAAAGACATTTTTATATATGTGCAATTTAATGTGTAACTGCTCGTTTTCCGAGCTTTAAAGTACTCTAAGTACTCAGTTTTATTTTATTTAAATATTAGTCTACTCTGTTCTTAAATCTTCTAACTATTAAGGTTAATTTTGATTTAATTTTTTTTATAAACAATGCATAATCCTGTATGTGCAAAAAATCATTCAAGCCATTGCAAAGGTCTCACTTACGACTACCCCGAAAGCGTTTACAACCTCCTGATATGTTTTGTCGGAAACCGAAGTTTTAAAACAAATGCTAAAAAGTTTAGAAAATCGTACAATAAAGAAATAGTGTTAATTCAGTGGTCTATGTTACAAGATCTTAAACTGTCACACTAATAACGGGCGCCACTTTTCACATTTATCGCATGATTCGTCGGCTGGCCCTCATATGAATGGGAAGAAACACTGCAGGTCGTTTTTGCAGATTTTGTAAATAATGAACAAAATCGGCATCAAAATATAATTTACTTCTTTTACGAAAATTACTCGTTGGGAAGCATTGTAACCTCCCGGATAAAGTTATTGCAAACTTAATAATATCCACTATAAATAATAACCTAATCAGAGCTAGTGCTCACGCAGCAAACTGTAAATCCACCGAGAAACTTTTAACGTTCGTAAACAATTAAAATTACGTCACCATTTCTTCCAAACAAAACACATAATCTTTTAAGCAACATCGTTTCAGTACTTACGTCGGAAATAGAAGACAAAATAACATTCTATAAAATTCACTGGCGGAATTTCAATATTCTATAAAAAAATTACCTCTGGTTACAGCAAAAGAAAGAAGGTCTACACCCATAAATGTGTGTGAAATTAAAACTCAGCTTGGCAATCGATTATCTGCTAAAGTGCAAATTATCTCACAATATGTCGCAAATTAATTAAACGAGGGATTAACATGACGCTGAACGCCACTACTGGCCAATCCCCTTCCGAACTTTTGTAAGGATTCCGACCTCGCTTAAAATACGACAGTTCTCTCATAATCAATGATAACCTTGTTAAACGGAATTAGACCAAATTCAAATCTAGCGTGATAAAGCTGCGAGAAATCTTGATAAAGCGAGGTGTAATGAAAAAACGCTACGATAAAAATCGCCTGTGAGCAATAAAATTCCAAATCGGAGATGCGGTCCTTGTAGAACCGGACTCCTGACCGTAAAGGTCTCACCAGCGGAAAGTTTGTTCCAGAAGTACATTGGACCGGTCAAAATGCTAGAGGAATTGCTTCCTAACGATCGTTATCGTGGCCAATCATTATCCAAGGACAGGGGTCAATTTCGTGGTGTAGCCAGCCGAGTAATCGCTCAAGCTCTTCAGGAATCAAAAACAAAATAAAGTGAGTAGTACTTTTTCTTTTACCATTTTATTATTACGTTTCACTGCTCACTAAAGTCGATAAAGACCCAATATCAATCTTAAACAAAACAGTTCTTTCAATTTTACGTATTTCTTTTACCTTATGTTACAATCTGTAATGAGACTTATTTTGTATCATGACTCCCAGACTAATAACTGTTGAGGCACCGATTTACTATTGTCGTAGTGACTCCATACTCAAATTGTGTTGATGAACTGCTCTTGATTTTATCTTTTAAAATAAACTTTAAGTTGTGGGAGTTCTTCTCCCTGAACTCAGAAATCCTGAGTTCTACGAACCGTCACTGAACTCACAAAAAAACAAACAGATATATGTAAAATGTCGTAATGACCTTGTTGTTTAGTAATCCGAAAGTGATAACTACATGCAGCATATTGATTTGAATTTTAATCCTCAAAAAAAAAAAATTAATTAAATTTGCCGTGCCAAGAGGGCGTATGTTGAGTCCCATGACTATATGTTCCGCTACACACTCCAGCTCGTTACCGTAGAGTTTGCTTTTGGTGTACTCCAGACGTTTGCCACATTTGCGTTTCTACAGCCATATCTTGAACTTCAAAACTTGTTTTGAGTCCGATCACATTTAGTGATTGTGCGCTCCAAGTCCTTGTTGAGGTCACATCTTTAACACTTGTGTTGGCTATAATTATCAAAGGATCAACTTATGTAACTGCTTTTACATACCTGTCGACAAAGTTGCTTAATGCGAACCATTTGCGTACATAATCGCTAACACGAGTCGACACTAGATGTCGCCAAAACTTATAGTTCTTGTTAGAGGTCACATCTACTGTAGTCCTTGTGGGACTGTTCAAATCCAAATAATTAAAATTGTTTTCTTATTTTTTCCAAACATGGATACTGGTTTGGTTTTCTGATTTTAGGAACTACGGTTCCAGTTGGAGGGCATCGAGGCGAGACCCGCTTCCAGGATGGCCAAATGTTAGTGGCCGCAACTGTCGACTAATAATTAGATTACGCATTACGATGCTCAACACTCAAGACGTAAATACGTCATGTTTTATTTTAATAATAAATGTTAATCTAAGAATTTTATTATTTCTAACCCCCAAATGTTTGTCTTGATATATGTAGCATGTTTTAAAGCAAAACGTGAAGCGAGATTGTGCCTTCTAATGAGTGAAGTTTGCGGCCTAGATTCTTGCGAATATTTCTTTGAAAGATAAAAACACCCGCGGTTGCCAGACACTCCAAGTCTATGTTTGCAAATTTGTTTATTTTGTGACAAAAAGCGATTCATTTGGAAGTAAGTAAATTCATTGCGGACTGATGCTTTTATAGCGGCATTACAAAGATTTGTAGCAAGACAGGAGACATTCCCTCACGAAATTTGGGACTGATAATGCAACCAACTTCATTAGAGCAAAAGTACAACTTGCTGAAATTCTAATTTTATCCAGTCTCAAAAGGATAACGCTCAATGTTTAGGAAACAATTTGGGCGGTTTATGGAAAACCTCTGTTTAATCATTTAAATTCATTTTAGAAGAATAGCTGGAAATGCGAACTTAATCTATGAAGAATTCAATACTTATTCAAATTGAATCCATTTTAAATTCTCGTCCACTTCAGACCTTAACTTAACTACATGGATTGTAACCCACACGCTTACATAACTACGAAAGAATTCATCTGCCAAGGCAACACTTCCGCCAATGCTGGGATAAAGGAGCACCTAACAACATTTCAAATACGATCGAAATGGAAGGAGAAAGGTCCAGTTCAACATTAGGTGCCGGTGACATAATTATCCGTAGCGAAAACAACGTCCCACTCCTGAAACTGGAAAAACCACTCACCAGAATTGTAGAGCCCACAACGGCCCTGACGGCGTAATTTGAGTCGTGGCTGTGAAGACGAAAAGTGGAGTGTTTAAAAAAGCCTGTAATAAAGTGTGTCCATTGCCAATGAAACAGTTAATGGTGAATACTACTGCACTCAACGAGAACGGAATTATAGTGTCGTGTATGTTAACACTCTGTAAATTTAATTTACAGCTCTTAGTTGTAATGGGAATTATTGTAGCCATTCGGTTTTGAACGGTCAAAGTGTTCTTGGAGTTAAATAAAAAAAGCACAAAAGGTTAGTTGGGTTAAAAGAACACATTTGTTGCAGTTCATTATCCAATACAAGATCTCTAAGGCAATATTTTACAATTCTAAAAGTTTCAACCCCATTTCCAGCTGTCAAAAACAAAAGAATGATGAACGATTCTTGAACATTTGTCAGTTTTGACATACAAAAATTAATAACCAAAAACTATTAAGTTTAGGTATATTACATGAACACGTTTTTCACATAGAATTCGAATATGTAAAAACATGGGGTGTTCCATTTCGTTAAAACAGGAAGTGATATTTTGTTAGAAAATATTTAGAAAAATATCATAGATCGAAACATAACCGAAACAAAAATATTGAATCGATATTTTTGCTGTCACTCCAGAAACTTCTAACGAATCATGACTGTTAATCACCCTGTATACAGGGTTCTATAGTTCCTGCCAATACGATCTTGAAAACTATAAGAGATGGGAATATGGTTTCCCTAAATGAGTACCCATCTCCTATATCTTAATATTTAAAGTGCAAGAAAAATCTGAGATTTTCGAAGTTTTGAAATCGATTTGGAACTAAATCTAAGTAACT
This sequence comes from Abscondita cerata, assembly GCA_030710515.1. Lineage (NCBI taxonomy): Eukaryota > Metazoa > Arthropoda > Insecta > Coleoptera > Lampyridae > Abscondita > Abscondita cerata. The sequence continues at coordinate 194,804 of JALBCR010000422.1, read as the reverse complement.
ACTAAAACAAAAGATTCCCGTTTGAGTGTTGGATGTGATTGGATTTGAAAGTGCTATTAAGAATTAATTTGTTCTCCTATGACAAAAAACTGATATAACAATAAATGACATTATTGTTCTGATAAGGATATATACTGACTTCCAAAAAATTGCAACACCACAGAAGTTGTTAAACGATTTTAATGAAATTTTCAGGAAATTGTCTATTTTCATTAAACAAAGTGATGATTAAAATTTAAAAACAAAGAACAAAAGCTTAAAAGTTTTTTCAATAATGAGTTGCTCCGCCACTATTTGTAATTCCCCACTCATCTAGACGGCTTGGCATGCTATCAATCAAGTGATCTATAGGTGCTTGTGGTATATCATCCCAAGCTTCTTAAATCCGTTGCTGAAGATCGTGTAAATTATCTGGAGAGTGCGGTAAAATTACCCAATCGCCTACCAATCATATCCCATACATGTTCAATTGGCGACAAATCAGGCGACCGAGCAGGCCATGGAAGGACGGTAATGTTAGATTTTTCCAAAAACCGTGTTGTAAGCCCTTGCCGAATGAGGGCGCGCCTTATCCTGCTGGAAAATGGGATTTTGCAACCCCTGAAGATATGGAAGGCCAACTGGTTGTAGGCACATTAGCAATGTAACCAGCTGCGTAAAGAGTGGTTTACGTCAATAAAGACGAAGGGTAGATTCTGCTACCATAACTATATTGCACCCCATGATCACAACTCCTTGAGTTAGGGAGCCGTGTTGCGTTCCTACAAAAAATGCGTGGGATTGTACGTCCACAAGCAAAATCCGAACTCGACACTAAACATCAATCGTGGTGCCCATACAAAAATTTATAAAGGCGTCAATTAAACATCGATTATCGGTGCTCCACTCTAGTCATGCGCTTTTCGGTGAACTGTTACTTAAGCCCAGACAGAACATAATGATGGACGATATGAACGCAACCCATAAGATCTTATCCGGAAGATAAACAGATGACATTGACATCCTAAGTCCTGGTACCTCTCATCCAATCATTTGCACCAATTGATCGAGTTGTTGAAAATCGATCTCTTGTGGGCCAAAACTCTTAAGTTGATGTTCTTCATGATCTGTAGTACCTTCTGAGGACGTCCAGATCTTACTTGGAGACGATAAAGAACTCCTTCCTCAGATCATTTGGACCAGTTTATCTCTAATGTAATTAATAAAACATTTCGGTTTACAAGAACGACGTCATTTTCTCTTAGCTAAAGTCCGGCCTTTCTCATACTAATAATACGGCCACGTTCAAAATCACTTGATTGGACAAAATGTTGATGTTGACGTACTCCTGGCACTGTTTTCAAGTTCAGAATGAAATTGTGAAACAACAACAATTTGCAAACTTGACAGTTACTAAATGGTCTAATACTTCAAATTTATTGTTACTATGTGCTATGGAAACAACAGGCAAAAAACAGAAACTACTGCAGCTAGATTTTTATCCAAATTTTAATCATCACTTTGTTTAATGAAAATAGACGTTTCTAAATTTCATTAAAAATCGTTCGACAACTTCTAGGTGTTGCAATTTTTCTGGAAGTCAGTATATATGTATAATAACCTCAACATTGTTGCTGCATGTATTTGCATAAGAGCTGCAAAATTGGTCAAATTGGTCTAAATCGTCTTTCATCAAAGGAAGAAACTATTCCAAAATAATTTTTTTGATCATCCTCCAAAATTGTGATTAATAATTAACTGTTTTAGAAAGACTCCTTTAAGTGGAGGTGAGAGAATCAGACCATTAACGTCCTGGTTAAATGTCGCAGACGCTCTCGCCCAACAAGCGTGGGCTAACAAATTAAGCCTTGATAAAGCTTCCGCTTACTGGGCGAAACGTCGGCGACATTTAAACAGGACGTTGTGGCTTTTATTCCTCCCCTCTTCACTTAAAAAAGTCTTTCTAAGGGACAAAACAATTTTATTAAGGAAAAACTATATTTCTTTCTAAACCGCTCTGATAGTAAATAATCTGAAGAGTTTAAGTTATAGGATTAATCTAACCAAGCAAACATAATTGTAGATAAAGCATAATAATAGTAAAAAAAGGTGTATATTTACATAAAGATAAAACCCAATGGGATAGAGATTTTGAACTGTTACCTATTTATAATAAACACCCTGGATCTGTTCAGAATTTTCTTGAGAAACTTTTAGATTTTGTTTCCACTATTGAAGACAACTTGCTATATAATACTATATCGATTAACAAATTACCTGGTCTGCTAATTATAAAAAAATTTAACATATAATTTTTGTTAAGTTTAATACGTAAATGTTAAATAAAAATTAGGTTTCAAGTATTTTTTAAATTGTTGAAACAGAAAACGTCTCAGAAATTACCCGGCTCGGGAAGCCTAAACTCTTATGTACAGGTTGTCCCAGGATTAATGGGAAATAAATTTGGACACAGGTTCAGGACCTCAAAATAACACAAAAAGTTGTATGGAGGTATGTGCAGTAACGTTTGGTTGAGGAATTACTATGGTTCAAAGATGGCATGATGGTTTTATTCTAATTTTTCAAAGTGGGATAAAAATAAACAAATAAAATTTTCCATAAATATTCTACCCATAGAGAAGCTGATAAAACTTAATTTTTCACTCATCATCCTTAGGTACATAAGTTCTTAACTATTGACACGAGAACTATCATCGTTACTCAGAATTTAATTTGTTCAAAAATGACTGCCTCTGGAGTTGGAGAAAAGCGTTATATCTACTAATTATGGATCGAATGGCCGAATCACATTGTTCTGTTGTTAATTGTCTTTAAAGATTGTGGCATAATCACAAAGTTTTGAAATAATTTTTCATAATACGCAAATCATCAGAAGCTCTCTTTCAATTATGAAAAATCCGAATGTTAAAATGAAATTGCCATATATCAGCGTAGAAGAATTTTCTGACATTAGATCAGAAATATACACATTAAAAAGAATAGGTGCAAGAACTGATCCCTGTGGAAGACCATTATTTAAAAATCTAAATTTACTGCTATTATCTTCGACACAAAACTCTAAACATCCGATTAGATAATATATTTTCAGGAATAAGTTTAAATAATTTAAAAGTAAACCTTCTTTCCACACAGTATGGTATGCAGCAGTAAGGTCATTGTTACGGAGGATGTTGAAGTATTGCAAAAGTTGAAAACTTTGAACACTAACAAACTCCTGATAATGTTCAATCAAGTTCTTTTATTCATACCTCACATTTGAGTTAGTTGTGTTCAACCTTTATACTGATAAACATAAATACTTCCAATATTGATAGTGTTGCTTTGACTAATTGGTGCTAATGATTGCTATAGTGCTTAAATAGCACTTTACTCAACGATTTTGAATAGCGTATTATATCTACTATTATGAAAGACGATGAAATTTTGGTTAAAAAAACTAGTTACGTAAAAATATTCTTTAAAACAAGTGACTGCCAGTCTATTTGCAAACAACATGGACCCATAAATTGTTAGTGAAAATGTTGCTACAACAAAATAATGTTTTCTGGGTTTAATTGCATCTTATATTAGATTTGGTTCAATCTTGCTTGTACAACATTTTTTTTCAATTTGATACAATGATGTAGAAGCAAAGGTAAGAACCTAAAACTTTAAGCGCGTTTCACATCTCTCATTGTTCAAATCAAACGTCAAATTCTTTGCTTCAGTCAAATTTATTTGATAAAAAAGTTTCACATTTTTTAAATTAATTTGAGTGTTGGTTCCGCCTGTTTTTTTTTATTTCGTAATTGCTTTTCAGTGATCAAATGTTTGTCAAAAACAAATGATGGTGTTTCACACTATCAAATTTATTTGACGGAAACAAGTCAATCCCAAAATTTAAAGAATGTTTGATGTTTGTGTATGAAAAAACTGACAGTTTTGTAGACAATGCACATGTGAGATAAAATAAATTAATAAATAAAAATACTTCGTTAAGCAGATAATACGTCACAAAATTAAAGATTTACCAAGCATGATTCCTACAAGTAATTAATTTTTATTAATATATTATTCAAATCGCTTTACCATGGAAAATGAAGTTTATTACTACATTGTATAAAAACAATACCTAGTTTATTTTTTTTTCATCATTAATTTAATTAAGGATCCGAGAAACTAATGGTATCGTTTAAAATAATTTAAATGTTTCCGGACAAGTTTGACCAGTATTTGTTTTCAACAAACTTTCAAATTGCTTCTATTACACAATACAAAAAGCTTTCAAAACTTTACCCTTAACTTCTATATTCAGTTTTTTTCTGGGCAGAACTTCCTGTCAATCGCTGCACAAAAACTTTTTGGGAAATGTTTTAATGTGCCTGTTTTTGCCATTAAGGGTGAATATTCTCATAGAATAATGTAAAATTTAATTTGGTAGATAGACTAGACATTTATACTCAATTAAGAATTTTCAGAAATTAATAAATTAATAACTGTCGACTTTGCACATTTACATTAGCTTTTCAACCAATGGTTTCTTTAATTTGTGGTTTGTGGAGAAGTAATATGTAAATATTTAAGTTGTATAAAGATGCAATACAAGATTTTTCTTTTATAGATGGTACAGTAAAACCTCTAAATAACGGTCACTAAAATATGCTGCAAAACTGACCGGTATATGGAGGTGGCCGTTATTGGGAGGAAAAATTATTCTATGCGTTGTTTATTAAAATCTTCAAGTATGGAACATAATACGGTTCGCTATAGGGTACTATATATCTGCATTAAAAATAACTATAAATGTGCTGATGCAATATTAAATAATTAGATGATATAATAATGGAAGACTTATACATATTAAATACAATATATACATTTACATAATATGTAACTTTTTTGTAATTGCTCGTTATACTTATTACAATAATTAATTACATACATATACATACTATTAAATTACATTTTTGTGAAATATTTTTGTATTGAGGTTTGTTTTACATTTTTAAGTTTAGTTTGTAAAACAGAAGATTCACATTTTGATAACATTTGAAGTACTTTTTACCGCTAGATTAGAAAATAGAAAACTATGCACATCTCTTTAGTTTTTCACACACTTCACCCATATCTTTAATATTTGACGTGAAGACTTCGGATTCTTCTGCACCACTTTCATTGTTTGAATCACAGCCTTCACTATAGTATAATTTACTGATTATACCTTGAATACTTAAATTGGGGCTTTCGGTCAAAATATCACAATGCACAATTTTCAAGGTTTACACGTTGATTATCTTCTAGTAATACAGGAAAAGCTGAGCTAGTGGAATTTCGTCTTCTTCATCGAAATCTTCTTGCAGGCCCTTTTCTGAGAATCCTGCTTTGGCAAACATTTTGCAATTGTAATAGGCGAAACGTTTCTCAAGGCTACTGATATCCAAACTAAAGCGCTGGTTAAATTGATACATTTTGTCCACATCTTCAAAAGGACTTTCGGTATTTGTGAATGTTATCAGCATTTTGATTAAAAACTTCCTGTAAACCATTTTAAAGTTTTTAATAATTTCCTAGATCCAGTGGCTGGCAATGAGATGTGGTGTTTAGTGGTAGAAAAATAATGTTCACATTTTCAAGAGTCACTTTGGGATGAGACGTGGCATTATCCAGAAATAATAAGACTTTATATATTTCTTTTCATTTTTTTCATCAATTTTTTTTTTAGCCAGGAAGTCATAATCTCTACCGCCATCCAAGCTTTTTATTAGATACCCATTCTAAAAGCAATTTGTTGATAGGAGAGCCTTTAAAGCATCTTGGGTGTTTACTTTTTCCAATAATTAACGGATTTTCTCTTATCGCCTTCCATATTTGTACAAAATAAAATTGTCGATCTTTGTTTTGCATTTTTTACCACTACATTTATTGTTTTTAAAGAGAACGTTTTGTTTGGCATCGCAAGGTAAAAAGTCCGGTCTCGTCAGCATTGTACACATTTTTGGGTGAATACTCCTTCAATATTACCGACAGCTTTGCTTTCCAAGCTTCAACAGTATCCAGGTTAATATCAGCTGACTCTCGCAAATTGTTTTAAAGGTTATGTTATGTCTTTGACAAAATTTCTCAAGCCACCCATTTGAAGCTTTAAAACTGTCATTTTAAAGTTTCGCAACTTCCAATGCTTTCTTTTATTAAAGGTCCAGATATAGAGATATTTTTATTTCTGCTTCAAGAAACCAATTGTAAACTACTTGGTCAATTTCTAAATCTTCAGTTCTAGAAAATTTTCTCTTCTGTAATTTCTCTGATTGTAATTTTTCTGGACGTCTATATGTAACAGCACTGTTGAATATACGAGCTCAAACTATGTACGCAAATACGATTTTTGGGGTGAGCTTAATGAGCTGTTTAATTACAGTTTCTCTGTAATGACTGTTTATTGTAAATCAAACAAATTATTTAAATCCGTTCTTAATTACTAAGCCTCACACAATGAAACAATTTTATATATTATACACAACTTGAACGCTAAGCTGTTGTCTACTAATGACTCTACTTAAGGATGGCCGGAAATGGGAGGTAGAATTACATGTATTTTTCCAAGAAAGTTTACAAATAAGTGGCCGTGGCCGTTATCGAGAGGTGGTCGCTATTAGGTGGGTCATTATTATAGATGTTTGCGTATAATTGGTTTTTGACTTGGAAAACTTGGCCGGTTTTAGAGGTGGTTTAATAAGTTTTATTGTACTCAGTTTTATGGTGTCAACTACTCAAATAAAATCAAAAGTAGTTAAAAATTACGTGTACAGAGGATGACTACAACTCATCCAACATAATTTTATGAGGTTGCCAGTAGTAACTCTCATGATACCCGCATCAGAAAGTATATCTATATTTCCTAAGAATGCGGAATACAAACGAACAAATGCACACCAAAGCACTCTAGCCACACGAACCAGGAATTCGCTGATCGGAGCACACTCTCAGCTACCTTGTTGAGTCAACAACAACCTAACAATGCAAATAAATAGAGTAGGATCGTCAGCAAAAAGGCAGTACAAGACGGCATCAAGTACAGCACCGACCTAACTATCTATGTAGTACGCAAATACAATTCATTCTTGTAAATTAGAAGAGAGTATTTTGGTCTTTATGGTTAATGTTGAAAAGGTTGTTGGGACTTTGACCACGCCAAGTTAGTAATTAAAAGTATTTATTTTTCAATATTTCGCTAATCACATATTAGCTTCATCAGGAACTATAAAATTAATTTGTCACAATTGTAAAATTTTTTTTCCCCGTTTGATGTGTACTTACAATAAAAGTTGTTAATTAAATTTCGGCCCAGTTACGATCTAAACATAGTCACCATTGAGATTTGTATCACTAATTACAAACATAGGATTTTTAAACTGTGTAATTTAACCATACACTATTGAAGTCGATAGTTAAACGAACAATATAGGTGAAATCAATAAAGCGCAAGCAAGTCTAAAAGATAACCTATTGTAAATAATTGAATCAATTGCAATCTCAATAAGGACTAATGGTTAAGACGTAATTAGACCACAAAATTAAGTTACAATAATTAACCGTTGAGTTTTAAAAAAATTGAAGTTATTGGAATAATCGGTGACAATTAATAAGCTAATTAAAAATAATTAAAAATTATTATAAAATTTTTTTTTTTACATTTTTTACCAAGTCGAAAGATTAATTGACCTAGGACGGTACATCGAAAATGTTACTGTTGGTAGCTAAGTAGGATTTAGATTATTCCAAATTGAGAAAAGATTACAATAAATGACATTTAAAATTATCTACATCAGATCTAAAGTTAACTGAGTTGTTGTATGTTTAGTTAATGGCAACCATTTCCATAAGTTTAAGGGTTGTCTTATTATTAGAACGATTTAAAATAAAAACGTTTTCAAATTCAAAAAAGTGATTATTATCCACAAGCATGCATAGCTTTGGCACATCTTGTTTTTCTCGTTTTGATGTCACTTTTGTGGATGCTCATTTCCGCGTCTTCAACCAACAGGTGGTGTAGACCAATGTAAATCTTGGGACAGTTAGCGCAAGGCTCACTATAAATGACGTTGGAACTCATTAATTTGTCAGTTTTGTCCTTGATCGTAGTAAAAATTGATTAATTGATGACGGATTATAGAAAGCTAATCTAATCTCATTATAAGCGGCTGGTAGTTGTTATTTATTTGGGGTTGTTATTGTTGAAAGGTAACTTGTTTACTAGTGTTCTAGGAAGTTGTTGTTGATGAACATGTTGATAAAATGTGTAAGTTCTTCTCTAGTAAACTGTGGTGAGATAATCTAGTAATTCTATTTTCATCCCTTTTAATGGTCTTTATTTTTTGTAACATTATATGATTAGATTTGAAGTTGATGTATCGTCCTGAGTGTGTAGGTTTGGTATACCAGTCAATGATAATCTTGTTTTCTTGTGTTCTGATGAATTTTGTGTCGGGAAAGGGTACTCAATAATTTATTTTTTTTTTTTTTAACTTGTTTCAACAGTGAACTGAAGTTGACCGTTTCGTATTGAAATTTTGAAAATCTTTAGAGTGTTGTACACTTGATCGGCAGGCAATCCACATATGATGTCATCAACGTATTTAAATAAAAAGAAAATTGGATAGGTAATCGTTTATTAACTTCTTCAATAATAAAGTCCATAGTACTTTTTGCTAACACAGGGCTCAAATTGCTTCCCCATAGGAACTCCATCCAATTGTTTGTAGTAACGCCCATCAAATGCAAAATCCATTATCGAATACGAAACTAATGCACTTAATAAAGTGGTCTTCATTTAAATCGGTGAAGTGTTTGATATCTTGCCATTTGTTTTTCATCAGATCAAGGATTAGTTTAATTGGAGATGTTCGTAAACAAGGATACTTACGTCAAAGGAGACTATTAAGCATGATTAACCTGTAATTGGAAATCTTTTTAAGCATGTGGAGGATCTATGCTAAAAATTTGGATATTTTAGTTGTGGGACTATTGGTACAACTAACAATAGGTCTAAAAGTGATAGGATTTTGTGTATGTTTGGTATGAGTACAACTTGGGTGTACAAGAGTTATAAATGGTAAGTTGTTTTTGGTAATCCTCGTCTAAGTAACCTTTTTGTATAATTCCAGAAATTAATTTTTTTTTATTTAGTTGTATGGAGCTAGTTGATCTTTGTTAATGATTTTATAAGTTCTAGGATCTGATAGTAATTCGTTGGTTTTGGCAGATATGATATGATCGTTTGTCGATAGCCACTGTTACCGCTCCTTTATCTGTCTTTACAATGACCACTTCCGGATTGTCCATGAGAAATTTTTTTGTGTTTTTCATTACGTTAAGAAAAGGCAACAGAAAAACACCAAAACTGCACCAAAAGCTTGACTCGGACACGTGTTTCAACAGCTAAGCTGTTATCATCAGCGATACCACGACGATGGTGAGCCTTATTAGCCGAAAGGAGTTTTGAAAATGAAATCATAGAAATCATGAGTGTCTTTCATTATCGTTATTGCGTTTACGGAAAATTATAGCCGCAGTCAGTTGACAAAAACAGGGTGCCTTGTGGAAGAATCTTTTCATGCGAAGGTCATTCTTTTGTATTATTATATCTTTGGGTAGTTTCTCGACAACGATGCCACCAAAATTAAAGCGAGCTTCATGGACTCCTGAGCAGTTGAAAGCTGCAATTAACGCAATAAACGCCGGAGAAATGTCTCAAAGAGAAGCTGCTCAACGATTTAATGTACCCAGAAGAACTCTAAGGAATCACCTGGCTTCTGGAATTATGGATAAAAAATTGGGCGATCCAGTGTATTAACCAAATACCAAGAAGAAGAATTTTCTGCAAGAATAATTCGTCTGTGTGAGATAGGAATGCCTCTAACACCAATGCTGGTACGTCGCTCTGCGTTCAAATTCTGTCGTGAAAACAACATCCAAAATCCATTCAATGCTGCAAAGGAAATCGCTGGAAAGGATTGGCTATATGGGTTCTTGAAACGAAATCCCGTCTTGGCGCGTCGCAAGGCTCAGCTAATGAATCCAGCTCGTGCTCAAAAATTGAATAAATTCATAGTCGGAGATCACTTTGATAAGCTGGCCCAAATCTTTGAGGAAATGGATTTACATAAGAACCCACAAAATATTTTCAATATGGACGAAAAGGGGTGCCGACTTACTATTCACCATCAACAGCTGGTCATTGGACAAAAGGTGCCAGACGTATCCACTTAGTTGCACCTGAACATGCTGAAAATGTGACAATCGCTGGCTGCTGCAATGCTCTTGGAAATAGTATCCCACCTATGGTCCTATTCAAAGGAAAGCGCTTGAAACCCGAATGGACAGATAACCTACCAGCAGGTACCTTGGTCGGAATGGCTGACAAAGGAAGCATGACAAATCAACTCTTCATTGAATTTCTAACGCATCTACATCGCTACAAGGGTCCAAATAAAATCCTGCTTATTTTTGATGGTGCTGCTTGCCATTTGGATATTTCCATCGTCACGGTTGCAGAAGATCTAAATATAAGGCTATACTGCTTACCCTCTAATACAACACATGAACTTCAACCGTTGGACAAAGCTGTCTACAGGTCTTTCGAACATCACTGGGACCAAGAACTTCTCAGGTATTGGGATGCACACCCTGATCGTAAACTGAACAAACATCGCTTTGGCAAAATTTTCTCTAGAGTTTGGCCGAAATGTATGACACCAGAAAATATTTTGAGCGGCTTCCAAGCAACAGGCATATATCCACTTGATCGTACTGTTATCCCAGAATCAGCTTTCGCACCTTCGCTAGCAACCGAACGTCCTTTCGCAATGGAACCATTGAGACCGAAGAGAATGACGGCATTAGGCGCAATAATGGAAACGACCATCCTATTGATCTCCATGATTGCGATTCAAACGACTCAGCAGATGATGTACCATTGAGTGCACTGAGTAATATTCTGAAGAATGCTGCCTATGAAAAAGTTTCTGATAAGATTGAAATCGTTCTGAAGCACCTGTTCATGGGCAAACACAGACAAAAGATGAAGATCTCAATACTTCGTTTAAAGAGCTGCTTCCCACCCCAGAATTGCACAAATTTAAAGGGAAAACTCAAAAGAGAAAGTCTCTCAATTACAAGGCTCAGATCGTAACCAAAGATCTCTTTTCTACTTCAATAACTAAGAATCCTAAGCCCAAACCTGCTGCTTCCAAAAAAAGAGGATCCAACTCCATCAACATCAGCGAATGTGGGTAAGCACGCAGAGAATAATATCCTCCAGGAAAAGAGTCTTGGTATTGCTTTGTGTGTGACGAAACAAACAAACTTGACATGAGGCGATGTGTGATTTGCGGCTCTTGGTGTCACGAAATGTGTGTTGGCCTCACAAAAAGACCAGGAAATATTCAAGTGCGTGCTTTGTATTTAGTTTAAAGCTTAAAATTCTTAACTATTGTCTCAGTATGGTATTTTTTATAAAAACGTGAATATTATTTTATTTTCTTCTCTAGTCTGAAAACCAAAGTTAAGTTCAGTTAATTTAAGTTTCAAAGAAATAAAATTATGTTCTTCCTAATGCTGTTACTTCATTTAGTCTGAAAACTCATTCTATACTTTATTGAGATGCGAACTCTTTGTTTTGGGAAAAAAAAATCTACTTATCTTTTTGCCTGTTTCCAGGTGGGCCTTATTATACAACCTCAATTTCTTCACTGGGCCTTATTAACCGAACTTTCGGAAAATAAGGCCCAACTGCAACTTTTTTGAAAAGCAGATAAAAACTCCACACACTTGTAGGACTTACATCACACATAAAATATCATTCATCAAAGTACAAATTAAAACAATTTTGGTATTTTGATGTTTGCCTCTGTCACATTTTGCAAAAAAAGTAGGATCAAATTAACTGGGCCTTAAATGCCGCAGGTATAGGCAGATTGAAATGTAAAGAACCTGTCACGTGGCCTGCGCCGTGAACGAAAATGAAACGGACGAGTCTACTGTTCACATTAAGGGCAACAACGAAGTGTATTTCGTAAGTTCGTTTGTGGTGTTATTCAAATTATACCCTAGTTTAATAAATACATTTATAGTAAGGTATATTTTTAAGATTTGCGTTGAAGATTGATTCACGTGACAGGTTCTTTACATTTCAATCGTCCCTATACCTTATATGACTATTGCCCAACAAATATTGGACTTTAAAGACATAACTATTAGTGACTATGTTATAGTACAATATTTAAGTAAACAGTATCCCGGAGTGGTAAAAACATCGATAGGGGATGAATATGAAATTAGTGTGATAGAAAAAGAGTCAAAAATTGTTGGCGGTGGCCTAGTAAAATAGATCAAATTTGGTATCACAAACAACAGATTTTGAGAAAATTCCTGAACCAAAATCTGCAACAAACCTTTTTTTGTGAATATTTAATGTTATTATTTTGTCTCTGATTTTCATTGATTCATTTATGTTTAGACATTTTCTTTTTTGTTCATTAACTGGTTTTTTTTGTGTTCATTGTTTGGGAATGTGTGTTCATTTACTGGGATTTTGAAATTTTTTGCAATAAATAATATAATAAATGTTGTTTAATCATATCATGGTATTTTGGTAATGTTGTCTATATAATTAACTAATTAACCAACTTAACTACAAATTATCATAGCAAGATTCATACAATTTTCAATTGATTAAAGCATATGAAGGCGAATTTTTTTTATTCGTTCATTCACTGGTCAGATGACCCTAGTCTAGATAAGTTTTAGAGGTATAAGTTTAGATATTTTTTTATGAAGTCTCATTAAAATTTTTATTGTTAACTCTAAGATCTGATATAGTTATGTCTATCTACAGATTTAAAGGCAGATAAAGGAGCGGTAACAGCGGCTATCGACAAACGATCATACCCGTCAAAAACCAACGAATTACTATCAGATCCTAGAACTTATAAAATCGTTAACAAAGATCCAGCTAGCTCCATACAACTAATTAAAAAAAATTAATTCTGGAATTATACAAAAAAGGTTACTTAGACGAATTTACCAAAAACAACTTACCATTTATAACTCTAGCACACCCAAGTTGTACTCCTTACCAAACATACACAAAAATCCTATCACTTTTAGACCTATTGTTAGTTAAAAATTAATAGTCCAACGACTAAAATATCCAAATTTTTAGCATAGGTCCTTCCACATACTTAAAAGATTTCCAATTACCGGTTAATCATATAATTGTCTCCTTTGACGTAGTATCCTTTTTTACGAACATCCCAATTAGACTAATCCTTGATCTGATCAAAAACAAATGGTAAGATATCAAACAGTTCACCGATTTAAATGAAAACCACTTTATTAAATGCACTAGTTAGGTATTCGATAATGGGTTTTGCATTTGATGGGCGTTACTACAAACAATTGGATGGAGTTCCTATGGGAAGCCCCTGTGTTAGCAGAAATTACTATGGACTTTATTATTGAAGAAGTTAAAAAACGATTACCTTTCCAATGTTCCTTTTTATTTAAATACGTTGATGACATCATATGTGGATTGCCTGCCGATCAAGTGTACAACACTCTAAAGATTTTCAATTCAATACACGGTCAACTTCAGTTCACTGTTGAAACAGAAGTTAATTATGGAGTACCCTTTCTCGACACAAAATTCATCAGAACACAAGATTATCCTTGACTGGTATACCAAACCTACACACTCAGGACTATACTTCAAATCTAATCATATAATGTTACAAAAAATAAAGACTATTAAAGGGATGAAAAATAGAATTACTAGATTATCTCACCACAGTTTACTAGAGAAGAACTTACACATTTTATCCAACATGTTCATCAACAACAACTTCCCTAGAACACTAGTAAACAAGTTACTTTTCAACAATAACAACCGCCAAATAAATAACAACTACCAGCCGCTTATGGATACCACCTGTCTTTAGCCACCAGTGTCACACAAAGGAAATTCGCAAGACAACCTTATATTCCTGAGATTACTCACAAATTAGTCAGCATCTTAAAACATGATGAGATTAGATTCGCTTTCTACAATCCGTCATTCATTAATGAATTTTTTTACCAGGATGAAGGACAAAACTGACAAATTAATGAGTTCCAACGTCATTTATAGTGTGCTTTGCGCTAACTGTCCCAAGATTTACATTGGTCTCACCACCTGTTGGTTAAAGACGCGAATGAGCATCCACAAAAGTGACATCAAAACGAGAAAAACAAGATGTGCGTTAGCTATGCATGCGTTGTATAATAATCACTCTTTTGAATTTGAAAACGTTTCTATTTTAAATCGTTCTAATAATAAGACAACCCTTAAACTTATGGAAATTGTTGCCATCAACAAACTTATTGACAACTCAATTAACTTTAGATCTGATGTAGACAATTTATTGTACTCTTTTCTCAATTTACAATCATCTAAATCCTACTTAGCTACCAACAGTAACATTTTCGATGTACCGTCTTAGGTCAATTAATCTTTCGACTTAGTAAAAATTAAAAAAAAAAATATTTTTATAATAATTGTTAATTATTTTTTAATTACTTAATAATTGTCACCGATTATTCCAATAACTTCAATTTTTTTAAAACTCAACGGTTAATTATTGTAACTTAATTTGAGGTCTAATTACGTCTTAACCATTAGTCCTTATTGAGATTGCAATTGATTCAATTATTTACAATAGGTTATCTTTTTAGACTTGCTTGCGCTTTATTGATAACTACAAAAATTCGATTTCACCTATATTGTTCGTTTAACTATCGACTTCGATAGTGTATAGTTAAATTACACAGTTTTAAAAATCCTATGTTTGTAATTAGTGATACAAATCTCAATGGTGACTATGTTTAGATCGTAACTGGGCCGAAATTTAATTAACAACTTTTATTGTAAGTACACATCAAACAGGAAAAAAAAATTTCACAATTGTGACAAATTAATTTTATAATTCCTAATGAAGCTAATATGTGATTAGCGAAATATTGAAAAATAAATACTTTTAATTACTAACTTGGCGTGGTCAAAGTCCCAACAACCTTTTCAACATTCTTGTAAATATAGTTCATACTATAATGTAAGTTTCGTCGGGGTTGCCATGTAGCGTCGTTGGGGGTTGATAAACCCCTTGTGGCCGCAGAATTGATGGAAGGAGTACTCCCACGGCGTTTCGTTAAATGAACTGTATACTAAGCGCGATTGCTGACACAGATATAAAACACGAACTCGTGTAGTACATTGTTAGGTGCTGTACTATACCCTAAACTGGTGCCGTCTCGTACTGTCTTTCTGCTGACGATCTTACTGTATTTATTTACATTTAGCAAGACGTTGTTGAGTCAGCAAGGTTGCTGAAAAATGTGCTTCCTGTAAAATTCCTGGTTCGTAAAAACTGATTGCTATTTATTGATTTTGATTTTGCGCAACGTTTAGTTAAAAAATATTATAAACAATTCTACCTTATTATGAGCGATGGCGCATCCATGAATGTTTTACAAAACTACATTGGTAATGGAAGAATAGAGTTTGTAGCGCATCAAACAAAGAAACAGAAAACAATAAACACTTGGACAGTGTGGAAATGCCTAAAACTCAAAGTACCTTGAACATTCAGCTTAGAGTTCGTTATTCAAAAGATAATATTAAAGTGTCCGAGCGTTTTTAACTTTATAATCGCCATGTATATTTCTACCTACGTAAGTTTAGAATATTTTAAATACATTTCTCATGCTTTTTTATTTTCAAATAAAGTTACTTCTAATTTGATTTTTACGTAAGTTGAATAAAATCTCAACGAGTGTAAGTTCAAACTAAACTGGTATCAAAACCAGTCCGTCAACTTTAGTTACAATTAGTTGACTCATATCCAACCAACATAACCTCTAACCTAGATTGTAACAAAAGCCGCTGGGAGGTAATGCCAAGATCTTCGCCTTCAGAACCTTGAGAGTTATGAAGAAGCTCAGAGATTTAACGAAGTTGAAAGTTATGAGATAGAAGGATAATTGGGAGTTGTAGCATCATAAACTGGGACTGGGAGTTAATGATAAAATCTTTAAATTGAGTTGGAGTTGTAATCAGCTGCTGTTGGTCAACCTTAAAAGTGTGTGATTGTAGGAATATTTGTTGATGCTGTATATAAAAGATTATACCCTAAATAAGTTACTAAGCACATTAAACCATCAATACAAAATAAATTAACATTGTCGTCTTTGAACTAGGGTTTCCATAGATTTGGGTGTAAAGGTCGTAATTTCTTTCTAATGTTTCCCTAATGCGAGTTGTCATCTTCAGAGTTTGTTTTCTCGTTTTTTCACCAGCACATCCAAGAAGGCTAGTTGTTATTGTTTGTATCTTCTAACTACCGGAACCATGTCGTTAGCTTGCATTCTCCGGTCTTAATGACTTTCGTCTCAAAATTTTCCATAAACAAATTGTCTATCACTATACTTAATGCACTTCCCATCACTACTTCATCCACTTGTTCGTAGAACTCTACTTTCTAAACGAAGTAGTTTTCGGTAAGACAGTATATAAGGATGTATTGTCCAATTTTAAATTTGGAGTAGATAAGCCAAGTACTTAGCTAAGTAGTATAAAGTGATCCAAGAGCGCTCACAATTGGTCTGATAGGAATATCTGTCTTGTGGACCTTGGAAGCCCGTAAGTATTGGAGGAACAGCTTCAGATCTTAAAAGTCGTGTTTGAGTATCTTTGGGTAGATAAGAAGACTTGATGAATCGATTGATAAGTCGTAATCTCGCTTGTGTCTTATTTTTCCTTAGGGTTCTGTAGCTTGCAGACTGTAGTTGTTCCATAATTTTTCGTTTGTAGTCTCCGGTTTTATAAGAACAATAGCGTTTCCGTTATCAACTGGCACAATGAAGATGCCTTTGTCTATGTTCAGACCTCTTAATGCTGATGTTTCACTTCTCTGAAGAGAATTTGCCGTCTCTATGCTTATTGCTTCTGCGTCTTCATCCTGTAAGTGTCTGATTGCCGTTATCGTGCTGAAGATGATATCTTCGATTGGAAATTATGTAGGGATAACTGCAAATTTGCCTCTTTTGGCCAACACTAGAAAGGAAATCGAAAGATCAACTAGGTCCAAAAAAACAAAAGCGCCAAAATCTGTGAATCGATGCACATGCCCGCGCATATCAAGCACACAAACCCCATAGGATAAATTCTAAAGAGGCACAACATCAAAACTACCTTTAAACCGACTAAAAAAAATCAGCAAACCATTAGATCAACAAAGGATGCAAAAATCATCTTTTAGCAGACGGAGTCTGATTCTTGCGGTAAAGTAATAATAATAATAATAATAATAAAACTGTATTTCCGGTTGGTACAATAACGTATATCGGTTCGTCAAACAACATTTAGATACACTATATATTACATTAATACACTACGTTTATTACTAAATGAAAATATTTAGTTAACAAGAAAGTCACGTGCGACATATTGTTTGTTGACAAACTCATTAATATTGTAAAATGGATTATTTGTACAAAATGTTTTTATAATACGCTTAAAAGTAGTGGCTGTTTCTATGGATTTTATAGAGCTTGGTAATTTATTATAGAAAGTAATACACATGTAATAGGGTGACATTTTGTACAACGATGTTCTATGCATAGGTATTAATAAATTTTTTACTTACTACTTCACCATTAGTAGTAAACTGAGTTTTGTTATTATATACAAATTGTAGGCAATTGTAAATGTAATTAGAAAAAATTGTCATAATTTAGCTTTAATAAACAGCATATGCTGTACTGTTCAGTTTATTGCATACCGTAGTTATATGAGGGACCATCTAAGTGTTTCAAGTTAAGTGTCAATCCTAAGAAGTTTTGTTCCCTAACTTGGTTAATGGGCAGATTGTCGATATTTAAACTTATATATTGAATGTCAGTACGAATATTTCTATATAGTAGAAATCCTGTGACTTAACATTAGTGACTTAAGAAGATCATAGAAGTATCATCCGCAAACTTGTAAAGGTTTACAGTATGATTTAGAAATTCATTAAATACAATGTCAATATCATTAACATATACAATAAATAAAAATGGAGCTAAAATCGTATCCCTGTCCCGCACCCATATTTAATTTAAGTTCTTCTGACTTATAAGTAAAATTATTTATGTTATCATTTTTTCCTACAATTTCAATTTACTATCTGGGACCTTCCAGTATATATATATATATATATATATATATATAATAAATCAAAAGCTTGTTTAACCCATTAGTGCGTATGGTCCGTTTAAACGGACGCTCATTTAACGGTAGCGTGCGCTTTAATAAACATAACCTACAAATATACAGTTGCACGAGTGTTTACTCTGATATGTGTTTGAATACAAAAAATAGTGTATGCCTTTATTACGATTTATGTGAAATTAGAGAACGATTTTCGTCAAAATGGACCCATCACTTTACACTCGCAGGGGTAACGGGTAAGTTATAAATAAATTTTTCTGTCTAAATATTTTTTCAATATTATAAATATCATATTTTTAAAAGTTTATGGTTTACGCAATTAACTGTGCTGATTAATTTGTCTAATAATAACAATTAATTTGTTTATACTTGTTTATATGTGACGTCTGTTATAACGGCCACTATGCGGTGCGGTTAGATGTGTTTTAGTAACTACGTAATGCTCTTGCAGATTGTCTCTTGAAGAACTTCTACAAGCGTTAGACAAAAATGATATTGATGCTCTACTTGATATATATGCCATTCCTCCAGAATATGGCAATGATACCGATATGGACGAGGATTTGAGTGACGACGAACATGTTGCAGATCTCAATTGCCTCGGTCCGAAAATGCTTAAAACTATTTGTGAAGTCGAAACAAGAAAGACTGCTAAAGCTACGGCTGAAGAACCTACACCCTCTTGTTCCCATTGTGATTCCAGTGACGAAGAGCCCCTATCGAAAAAGCAAGAGTCAACCCCAAAAAAAGGTAAACCAAAAGAAGAGTAAAACAAATTATACCTGGTCACACAGCAAACCATCATTCAGTATGAATGTAAACTGCGAAGAAGTTCCTCCATCAGAGGCAGCAAAGGCATGTAAAACACCTCTTGATTTTTTTAAATTATTTTTCACTGATACTACGCTACAACACTTCATAGAGCAAACCAACTTATATGCCGGACAGAAAAATAAAATTTTGAATGCATGACACTGGACGAAATGAACGTTTTTATTGGAGCTCTATTGTTTTCTGATATTCCAAATATACAAATAAAAGACTTTTTGGTCGAATTCTCCAGATATACCTGTTGTATTACAAAACAGTATTCGGCTAAACAGGATTGAAGAAATTCTACGAAACTTTCACCTAAATGGTAATAGTAAGCATGATAATACAGATCGCTTATTCAAGCTAAGGATACTGATAACACACCTAAATGAAAAATTTAAACTCCACGGTGGATGTGACGAAAGTATATCTATAGATGAAAGCATGATACCCTATTATGGAAAGCATTATGCTAAGCAGTATATTAGAGGAAAGCCGATAAGGTTCGGTTTCAAAAATTGGGCTTGTTGCACGAGTTTTGGGTACTTGCTATCTTTTGATATATACACTGGAAAGGTAATAATGACAACAAAGTTTTTGGCATAGAGATGATACGGTGGTTTCACTTGTTTAGTGCAGCAAAATTCCTCCTCATAAAGGATTCAAGATTTTTTTGATAATTATTTTCATCGAGTGATCTTTTCAAACATCTTTCAGAAAAAAGGTATTGTGCAACAGGAACCATTCAAGATTCACGAACTAGCAAATGTCCTCTAACTGATGTCGAAACGATGAAAAAAATAACCACGGGGTAGCTATGATTATCGAACAGATACTGATAATAAAATATCACTAATGAGGTGGAAAGATAAAAAAACAGTTACATGCATAACTAATTATGATCCAGTTAAAGAAGGAACCTGTAACAGACATTCGCGCGACAGTAGGGCTAAGATTGCTGTTGTCCAACCAAAACCGATAGCCCATTACAACAGGGAATGGGAGGAGTAGACAAATGGACCAAGCAGTAGCAACTTATCGTACCCGAATTGAGAGAGAAAATGGTGGTGGTCTATTTTTGTCTATTTGTTAGATGTTTGTATTTCAAACGCTTGGCTTCTTATGAGGAAGATTCGACAAAACGATAATTTAGCGTCAAGTCTTTTGATCTTCAGAGGGTTTTAGTCGTCTAGTGCCTTGGATTTACTAACAACATCACAGGACATCATCATCAAGAGGAAAGTTGGTCCGACCACCTAGCGAGAATATACGTTACGATGAACGGAACCATCTGATAGTGTACAATGAAACCGAACGCAGATGCAAACTTTGTGGTAAAAAGCCCATTTCATATGTGAGAAATGCAACTGTGCACTTCATCCAAAGCAGTTTTTTAAAATATATCATACAAAATAGTTTCTAGTTTTCTTTAAATAAACTTTATTATCAGAACTGTATGCATAGTATCCGTTAAAACGGGCACATTTTTTCTGGAGAAATGTCAAAAAATATTTTTTTTGTTAAATTATCTTTTGATTTTATTTAAAATAAAAAGATTTATTTGTTTTTTATTTAAAATTAGCACAGATAAACTTTATGCACTAATGGGTTAACATCAAAAAATACAGTCCTATGGTTGTTTTTTTTTTCATCTATAGCTTTATATATATATATATATATATATATATATATATATATATATATATTACATAATGATCCATATAACGCTGTAGTAGTGGATTCATTTTACAAAAACCGTGTTGGGTATTTTTTAATTAGTCCATATTTATCAAAATAATTTGTTAGCCTTACAAGTATGCATTTTTTAATAACTTTTGAGAAAATAGATAATATTGAAACTGGTCTATAGTTTTCAACCTGGTCTCGGTCATTTTTGTACATTGGTATCACTTTAGTGAGTTTAAGTTTTCTGGAAAATTCCTGTTACAAAAATTCATTTATAATGTTTACAAGAGGTTTTGTTAAGTCATTCACAATCTATTTTAAGATATAACATGGAATACGATTAATACCTGAACTTTACAATGGAAATTATTTCATACTCGGTTACTGGATACAGAAAAAACGTTTTATCAGTAAATCGTCTTTGGTGTGTTATAGTGCCTGGTGTCAATGCAAGTTTATTTACAATTGATGCGGGACTATTTACAAAATAATTATTAAATGTTTACAAATATCAACATAGTTTAAAAATTGTTCTCCTTTATTATTAACTAACACAATATTTTTGTTAACATTGTTAGACTTATATTATTTGTTTAGTATTTACCAAACTTTTTACTAGGATTATTAGAAGACTGTATTTGAAAATCATACAAATTTTTCTTTGCATTTATAATATTAGATTTATAAATTGACATTAATTGCTTATACTTATTACGTAAATGTTCATCACCTGTGATTTTTACCAGCCAATGCATATTTTTAAGTCTTCTGATTGTTGTTTGATTTGAGGAGTAATCCATGTACATTATTGTGTAGTTTCAACTTTTTTATAGTTAACAATTTTTGTTGGAAAATATTTAGAAAATGGATTCAAAAAAAGTTCATTAAAGACATTAAATTTACTGTTTACATTATCGGTTCTTACTACAGCATCCCAAGATACTCCTGGAATAAGTTGACAAAACATATTGATATTAGCGCGATCAAATTCTTGTGTTACATACACGTTATTTGTCTTAGTATTTAAATATATGTCTAGACATATTGCTGAATGGTCCGAAAAGCCAGTTTCAATCAGTTGTGCATTGCAGTTTTTGAAATTACAACTTATGTTATCTATAAGTGAACTTGTTGTATGTGTCACTCTTGTAGCACCGTTTAAAATAAGTGGTTTTACATTATAAGATGATATAATATCAAGAAACATATTAGCTGAGCTTGAATTCGATTTAGATATATCTACATTATGATCACTACATAGTACTATATTATGATATAATTTAAATGCTTTTGATAGTAATCTTTCAATGCACAATACGTCTTCAAAAATAACTTCTTGTACATTTAGTTTATTTCTTGCCATTATTACAGTTCCACCGCCTGCATGCTGTTTCCGACAATAAAAAGAACTTCGCGAAAAATTATAAAGCGTAAACGATTTCATTTCACAAGAAGAGAGCCAGTGCTCACACATACATAAAATATCACAGTTTGAGTCGTCAATAAATATATTTAAGAGATCACTCTTGCGTCGTGCACTTTGTGCATTTAAATGAATTATTCTAATACCTGTTATAGGCTAGTCATCTTCATTTAAAAATTTCAATTTTCTTGCCTCTGATGTTGTAGAACTGGTTGACTACTGTACCTTCCGGCCACAGGTTTGAATCGTACACTTGATCAACTACTGAAGCAGGAACTGCAACTTTAAAGGACGAATATTCGGTTGGTTGTTTGAATTCAGCTTCTCACAGGTTACATCGGTAAATGAATAGCTATTCAGATGTTCTGATAACATTTCGCTAGTTACATCAGGGCTCAATAGATATATATGAAGATAAGAATATCTAATGGCACCTTTGATGGATAAATTTAGCCTCTCCATAAACGTTTTGTTTTTGTTTCGAAATCGTGTTTTTATTCATTTTGGTTGAGTTGAATGATCAGGTTTGTTTGATGAGCCATGAGCAGCTTTGGGTGATTCTACCTTACTATGATCTACACTTTGGTTTGCGTGTGCATTGTGAATCAACTCCTTGTATGGGTTTTACTGGTACCATTTAAACCATTACTTAAAACATTTGATGATGCATAATAGGCTTGTTCATTTCAGATTTTTAGTTACACTGGTATCAGATCTTGATTTTTGTAGGTGTCATTATTTCTGTCGGAATTATTTGTAGTTTTAGTTACATTTTATCACATTTTAAAAAAGATATCAACTCTTCTTGCAGTTTGCATTTATCTTCAAGACAGCTAATTAATGATTTTACTGTCTCAATTTGTTTAGAAGCTTCGCTCGCCATACAACTAGTCTTTATACATATACTTTTACACACTGCCACGTTTCAGTGTCTGAATGCTTGTTATGAGTTTCATCAGAAACAGTACTTCTCTCACGATTTCTCAAACATGTCGTTAAACTCACACTCGCGGTAAAAGTTTACGGGGAGTTTTTCGTGTAATAATATATCGATTAGATCGTTTTTCTTTAATTTTTGCAACTCATTTTGAAGCTCGGTAAAATCACCAACCGGATCAACTTGTCATGTTTTTAATTTATGTAATTGATGTAATAAACACTTGTAGAATGTGATTTTATTTAATTTAATTCGATAATGTAGCGTTGGGAAGTTCTATTTTATCTGTATCTAAACTTTCAAAAATGCTCGGACACAATACAATTTAATAATAATTTTTAGTTAATGTTTAATTTAAATTAATTTAAACGTTTAGATATATGCATAGAAATAGTATAATGTTCATCAAATGCAAATCGGGAGTCCGTTCTTATCCTCGCACAACAGGGTTATCACTAGTAATGTTAAAACGATTTATTTTAAACTTTTATGCAGTAAAAGAAAATATGATTGAAAAAATATTTCCAGACGTACAACCTCAGGACGTTCCGACTCACATTCTATTCAGTTACATAACTTTCCTCCACAGGAACCTCCAAGAGAGAGATAGATGGGACTTTTCCAAATTATTAGCTACGATTAACGGTTATCACAACAGAACGGTTAGGGAGGTCATCGAGATCAATAAACATCCACAAAACAGAAAGAAAGCGACCCTGAGGTTTAACCAGATCTGGAATCCAAACCTTAAGAACACTCAAACGGCACTTTACGAAAAAATGAATTTGAACGGCTCAATGCAAGCCGCGCCCCCAGAATAAATAAACCTGCGAAGCTGAATACATCAGTGTACATCAAACATCGGAGATGGAAGAACCTCTGAAGAAAATGACTACTCACGTTAACGAAACGTTTAGACCCAAATCTAGCAAACACTAGTTCACAAATAGTGCGGTAATGTAACAAGGCTACAGTATGCCCAAAAAATGTGTACAGCTTCGAGGTGCTACTGTTATGATATGCGCGGAAATTATCCTGGTAAGAAAACTGATTTCGTTTTCTAGACCATTCCTTAAATGCTGAGCAATATATGCAGAATATTCTTGAACCTGTTGTTCAACCACTTGCCGAAATTTAGCTCTTATGCATGACAATGCTCGTCCACATGTGGCAAAAGTTATACGGATTGGCTAAATAAAGCCAGAGTTAAGGTTTTACCATGAGCAAGTTCAATTCCCAGATCCCAATTTCATGGAGCATACATGGGATATGCTTCAGAAAAGATGCATATAGACGCTATACAAAATCGACGGCAATTGCAAAAACTTTTTTCACAACAGCGTAAATCTTCTTCCATAAAAAGACTTGGACAACTTGGACAATTTTATTTTGTCTATCGAAAGAAGATGTAAGGCGGTTTAAACTCCCTACTCTTTATTAATTTCTTAATCTTCAAATTTTTTAATTCATAATATAATTAATTTTGAATTGTTGTTAAGTTCTATTTTGTAGAATTTTTAATTAATAAATTGTTTTTAAAATTATGTTAAATATTGATTTAAGTTAATTTTACAAATAGCTTACTTTACAATTAACTTTCAAGACAAAATAGAGAAACATTTTTTTAGCAAATAAGACTATGTTGGTGTGGGTATATGAGCTTGATGTTAAGATTTTCAAATCTTTTTTTACATTTTCGAATCAAATCTTTATTTGTGTATGAGACTTTAGAACTATTCAATCTTGAACTAAGGTATAATGGTACTATCTCATTTTTTTATTGTTATTTTAAAGAACTCGTTTATTATTTCAGTATATATTATTTGCAAAAAACCTAAAAAATTTAATTATTTATTAACGTCATTGCTGTTGTCGTATTCCGTATAAAACAAATAATTTTGTTGTTAATTTATTTCATTTGTAACTACGGTTTGCACAATTTTGTAGTTCTGTGTTAGTAAATGGTACCAGAGAAATAAGATAAATATATGTTTTGTCAAAATTTAATAACGTACAAATAATATATAAAACTTAAATATGTTGTTGAAGTAATAGTTGTATTAAATATTTTGTACGCGAGTCATATTTATCTTAATAACAGTTCACTGCTACAATTGATCGCGCAGATTTCTTAGAATCTTTAGAAGATAATTTTAAACACAATGCAAGAGATTATCGTTCTGGAAACAAACATGTAACTTCAAAACCAGTTTGCAATTATTGTAAACAAAATGACACAATCTATAAATGTGAGGATTTCTTAAAATTAAATACCGAAACAAGAATTGAAAAAGTGAATCAATTAAATCTTTGTAAAAATTGCTTATGGTCTGGTCATTCTTTTAGGAATTGCCAATCACTACCTTGTATAAAATGCAAGAAATTCCACAATTCATTGCTTGATCTACCATTTAATGCTAAAAAATTAACTATGGAAAATTCTTCTACTTCTAGTGACTCGCCTCAGATAGCACTGCCTTCTTATTCTTATAATACTCAAGTTCTGCTTTCTACTTTATGTGTCTGTTCTAGATTCAAATGAAAACGGGCACACTATCAGAGCTTTGTTAGACTCTGGTTCACAGTCTAATTTTATTTCAGAAAAAATAAGTAATAATCTTAAATTAAAGAAACATTCTTCTAAAATGTCTATAATTGGTGTTAATGCAGTTACTACTATTTTGAATACAAGATGTGACATAACATTAAAATCTATTAATATTAATTTTTTAATTAATCTTCCTTGCTACATTTTACCAAAAATTACTAATGATCTTCCATCTGAAAAACTTGATATACGTAACTGGAACATTCCCTCAAACATAGCATTGGCCTGACCCATATTTTTATGAGCCAGCTAACATCGATCTTCTTCTTGGTGTCGGAGTAATTTGAGATATACTTCTTAACGACAAGCTTAAATTAAAAAAGGTTTGCTAATTCTTAGAAAAACATCACTAGGATGGATAATTACTGGCGTAGTAGGTAATTCAGTTAAAAAAGTTTTTTGTCGTTATTCTAAAACTAATAAAATTTTGGAAAATAGAAAAAAATCCGAACTCACACATCTTGTCAAACAACGATTCAGAATGTGAAAAAATTTTTGGTAAACAGTGATGGTCGATTCATTGTTCGTATTCCTTTAAAGCATTCTTTTTCCCTCTTAGGAAACTCGAAACATAAAGCAATTAAACGTTTTTCTTCGTTTGGAAAAACACTTTCAAACTTCTTCCGAATTAAAGAATAATTACTTAGAATTCATGAATGAATATTTTACTCTAGGTCACATGTTACTTTAACCAAATGATGATATGCATTTATATTATCTTCCTCATCACGTAGTTGTGACAGAAGATAGCTTAACTACAAAGTTGCGGGTGGTTTTTTAATGGATCCTTTTGTTCTGATTCTGGCTGGTCTGTAAATGATCTTCCACCAATTAGAAATAATATGTTTGACGTTATTTTAAAAATTTAAGCAATATAACATTGTCGTATATCAACAACAAACTGATATATCATCGATTAGTATTCTCCCCTATATTAGGTAATTACAACGTAATTTAATTTAAAATATCAAAATAGCTAACACGACGTGATCATGTGATCATAAATAATAACAATAGTAATAAAAAAGAAGAGAATAATTACAATATTCAAAAGTAAGCTCACCTCCTCCCTAAACAAAAGCGCACCAAATCAAGAATGCCCTTACAAAACACATCGTTCTAATATCTTAACTTTTTTCGAATAATCAGTTTCTTCTGTAAATTTTAAAGCAAATTTTATGCAGTTTGTCGTTATTCTTCTCCTGAAAAGTATTTTGCACACTAACTGCAAATGTCAAAGTACTGCATTTATTTATGGTTAACTTGTTTCCCAGTTTAAATTATTTTGTGTACTTGATAGATCAAGTTTAAATAAATTTAACGGACAGCAATTTTTGTTTGGAATTTAAATAGTTTTTTATTTAATGCACTGGGTGGCTAGAAAT
Source organism: Abscondita cerata (assembly GCA_030710515.1). NCBI lineage: Eukaryota > Metazoa > Arthropoda > Insecta > Coleoptera > Lampyridae > Abscondita > Abscondita cerata. The sequence continues at coordinate 167,672 of JALBCR010000422.1, read as the reverse complement.
AGTGAGATAGTGAACAGGGAAGCAAGTTGCGCTTTTGGGTAAAACAAATACAAATGTTAGATTGGTAATCGTCAACGTAATAGAAACTGATTAAGTGTTTTAAAACATAGGACACAAATGTATTCTGGGCTCAAACAACTAAATGAGAGGTGCCTTTCTCTTTACGATGCAGAAGTCTTCTCGACACTACAAGCAATATGTATAGGTATCTCAAGATATTGTCATCAATGTAAAAAGGGAGGTATATCTGTAATCAAAAACAGGCGAAAAAATGTTGATTTTCTCGATGACTGAAATAAGAAGTTAAAAGGTGTTTTATTTTACAATGAGAGTTTGCGAAAAGACTTTCTCGAAATAGATCTCTAAAGCAGAAAAGAAATAAAAAATCTAGGATTCGTGGAAAAATGGATACCACTTAAATATAATACTCAACGCAAAAAAAAAGGTAAAACACAGAAGGAAGGTTAGGTCAGTGCCAAAGTACAGTGTAGTACCAAAAACCCAATGAATCTCAACTCAAAGAGAAACTTTTAGCGAACAGAAAACCTTTAAGAGAAAAAAAGGGTAAAACCAGAAAGTCAACGTGAAACTCTCAGTTTATGCCATATGTGAGCAGACGAAGGATAATTAATTTGGTTGCCCCATTTTTTTTTAATTTTGGAAATAAAATTTAAATGAGCTGCAAATACAACAAATCAAAATTTTATAGTAAGCTTTAAAACTGTAAACCATTTATTTTCTGACAATGTATAAGCCAGTCTCCTAATGGCCGGTTGCACCAACACGACTTAAACTTAAGTACGCTTAAAAACAATCGTTGCTATGGTATTAACAATTGTATCTAAAGACCCATATCAATAAACTAAACTTAAGACAAGCTTTGGCTTTCGAGACTCATTAGGACAAGAGACGCGTTTTTCGCCATTCAATGCCTCATACAAAGATGTAGAGACGTAAACTGTGACGTGTATATGTGTTTTGTAGACTATCAAAAGGCTTTCGATCGGGTCAAACACGATGAGTTAATATCAATCTTAAAACTATTGGTTTAGATGATAAAGATCTACGTATCATTAACAACATCTACTATAACCAATCAGCAACTATCAAGATAGATGAAACAAATGACTGAGGAGATCAAAATAGAAAGAGGTGTGAGACAAGGCTGTGTGCTATCTCCGCTACTCTTTAACATCTACTCTGAACACATCATGAAAACAACCTTAGAAGATACTGACGAAGAAGTACTCATCAACCGAGAACGGCTGAACAACGTAAGATACGCAGACAATATAATTATACTGTCAGATAACCTAGAAGGCCTACAAGCCCTAATAACACGCGTAGCAGAATCAAGCCAAAAATATGGTCTAAACTTTAACATACAAAAACTAAATACATGGTCATCAGCAAGAATCCAATACCACCGGGACGTCTAATAGCTAACCTACAACAGGTAACACAAGTTGAGAAATACACATATCTAGGGACAAGTTTAAATGAACAATGGGATCACTCAAATGAAATAAAACAAAAATTGAAAGCCACGGCAGCGTTCATTAAAATGAACACAATATTCAAGGGCACGACCTCTAATACCAATAAAAATTCGTTTACTGAGATGCTACGTATTCGCAGTGCTCCTGTACGGGTGGAATCGTGGACGCTGACCGAGGTTACTACCAAGAGTTAGAGGCGTTTGAAATGTGGTGTTATAGACGCATCCTGAAAATCTCATGGGTCGACCGGATTACAAATAAAGAAGTACTGCGTAGAATGCAGAAAGACTGTGAAATAATCATCACTGTCAAAAAACGTAAAATGGAATACCTGGGACACATAATGCGTAACGAACATCGATATGGCCTACTGCAACTCATCTTGCAGGAGAAAGTGTCCGAAAAACGAGGCCCAGGACCTAGAAGAATATCATGGCTACAAAACCTAAGGAAATGGTTCTCTTTAACAACAACTTAACTTTTCCGTACAGCAGCCAACAAAGCTAGGGATGTTAATAGCCAACATCCGAAACGGATAGGCACTGCCAGAAGAAGAAGAAGACAAGCTTACGCTAAGACTTAAACAAATAATGGAAATAATTATGATGTTTTTGATAAGATTTTTAGATTTCTAGTCTTAAGTAGAATTTAGTCAAAACCCACAAAAATTTATGTGCACAATTCTGCTTTTAACTCCATAGAAACTCAAAATTATCTAAGACAAATTTAAGACTTAAGTCCTTGCTCGACTATAAATACGGGCTTAAGTTTTTAAGTTTAAATTGTATTGGTGCAACCGGCCATAAATTCCTAAAAATTTTGAACAGTCTGAGAACTTATAATTTCTATCGTACGTTTTAAATATGTCAAATTTTATGGTATCTTGAAGTAGACTCTCGACTTTACAAAAACAAATCTAATCGGTTCAAGCCAGGAAATCAGGTTGGTTATTCTATTACACGTTTCCTACCAATGAAACACAGCATTCAAATTGGTCCTAATACGATATGCAAAATACGGCAGGGTTTTGTTCTGGCTGACATCGTTAAGATGTACAGACAAATATTGATTCATCCCAATGATAGAAATTTGCAAAAATTGTTTGGAGAGATAATCCACAAACAAATCTTCAATCTTATTGTCTTAATACTGTTACGTATAGAACTAAATCAGTCCGTTTCGTGCTATTCGATGTCTTAAACAATTGGCTTCTGAGAATTCTTTAAAATATCCTATGGCTTCTTCTCTTATTAATAGAGACTTTATGTTGATGATCATATCACCGGTTTCAATACTGAAAATGATGCTGTAAGCATTTGCCAAGACGTCATCAATATTTTAAATACAGCAAAGTTTACTCTAAGAAAATGGCATTCAAACAGCCAAACTGTAGTAAAAAATCTTAAAATTGATGAAGATCCTAACAGTTTAATAATTCTCGGAGGTACGGAACTTTAGGAGTACACTGAAACAGCACAACGGATAGATTTACTTACAAATTTATCAATATCATTAGATCATCAAGTATCCAAAATCATTTTGTCACAGATTGCTAGGATATTTGATCCGTTAGGGTTATTGAATCCGATAATAATTTTTGGGAAAATAATTTTGCAAAAGACTTGACTGTGGAAATTAAATTGGGAAAACCCAATTCCCTTGGATCTTTCAAAAAAGTAGCAAATGTTTAAAGAAATTTTACATCTTGTTAACAAATTTCAAGTTAATAGAAGGGTTCTAGCTTATGCGGCTTCTAATATTCAACTGCAAGGATTCTGTGATGCTCCCAAGACGCATACCTTATATTTTTCTAAGAAGTACAGATTCATCAGGTAAAATTTATACCAATCTTCTTTGTGCTAAAACTAAAGTTGCACCTTTAAAAACATTATCTATTTCTCGACTTGAATTATGTGGTGCCCTTTTGCTACAAAATTAGTAAAGAAAGTAGAATTAGCATTAACTATATTTCACAACCTTTTACTGAACTGATTCGCAAATAGTTTTAGCTTGGCTCAAAACTGAATTTAAACTTCTTCAACCTTTTGTTGGTATTCGAGTTGCCGAAATACAATCACTTTATGTAGACAATTGGTACCACACTACATCAAAATGTTCCTGCAGATCTTGCATCTAGAGGAGTACTACAAACGTTTTATTAAACTCAAGTTGTGGTGAACGGTCCAGATTGATTGTCTCAACTTTCTGCTGACTAGTGTAATCAACTAAATCATGAGTCAATAAAATTATACCAGAACTTAAAAAAGTCACCAAGTATTTTCTTTATCTATTGATAATTGTCGTTTTCCTTTTCGAATTATTCACGTCTCAAAGTTGTTGCCTACTGTCTTAGATTTATTACAAACTGTAAATTAATAAAAGATATCCGCAACACGTCCTTTTTCAACAATTAAACTAGACATTAGCTTAAAGTTATTAGTTAGATTAGCTCAAATTGATGATTTTTCTACGGAAATTAATATTTTACGTCCTATTATGCAATTGAAGAGTAAACACAATTTATCAGCGCTTACACCGTTTCTCGATTCTGATAATCTTCTTCGTGTAGGAAGGAGGCTAACTAATGCAACTGTTTATATAATACACAACATCCTTACTTCTTAGTGAAAAACTTCATTTAACAAAATAAATTTTAAACACGAACATAGTGCTGTTACACGCAGGCCCTCAACTTTTATCGCATATTGCCAAACTTTTGGCCTACATCAGAATTAGTATTGCCAAAAATCTGTCAGAAAATGTCTTCGATGCTTTCGGTTTAATCAAAAGCAATTTTGCACTTATGTATAATCTTCCAAAAGACTGTAAATGTTTCCTTCCTTGGACACACACTGGTGTTGATTATGGTGACCATTCATTTTAAAAACAGAAAGGGTGGAGGTGCAAAGGCGTACAAGGCTTACATTGGTTTGCTATTAAACGGTTCATATTGAACTTGCTTCGAATTTAACAAACCGATGCATTTCTTGCTTGTTTAAGACGATTTGTTGCTCAACGCGGTAAACCTACTCACATTTATTCAGATAATGAAAGTAACTTTGTTGGTGCCCAAAGAAAACTAAAAGACCTTTACGAATTATTAATTAAATCAGACAAAGAAATTGTTACTGAGTGTTCATCTAATTCAATCGTTTGGCATTTTATACCGCCGAACTCACCACATTTTGGTGGTTTGTGGGAAGCTAATATTGGTAGTGTAAAAAGACATATGCAGAAAGTCATAGGTAAAACAAAATTGACTTATGAAGACATGACAACTGTATTGGTGCAAATTGAAGCAATACTGAATTCCCGTCCTTTGCATCCGTTATCATCTGATCCTAACGACTTCTACCTCACACCCCTCACATTTTTTAATTGGAAGACCAATCGTTGGCGTACAAAATGTAAATCAAGACACTGTTCCTATGAATCAATTATTAAGATATCAGCTATTGCAGGTTCAAAAGAGCTTTTGGACGAGATGATCAGGAGGTTACTTAACGTCTCTTCAAAAGAAAACAAAATGGAAAGTAAACTTTGATAATGTCACTATAGATGCTTTAGTTGTAGTAAAGATGACAATTTACACCCACTTCGGTAAAGACTGGGAAGAACTTCATACGAGTAGTGACGGTGTAGTCAGAGTAGTGAGTGTAAAAACAGTTAAGGGAATAATTAAACGTGCCATATCCAGAGTCTGTCCTGCCTTTACCGACTGACTAATGTTGGGGTGAAGAATTAGATTATAAATGTTAATATTATGTAATATATCCATTCTATATTTGTTTGTTCAATACTTGCCTGTGTTATACGTTACATGCTTAGACCAATTTCTTTTGAACTTGGTTTGTAATTGTTAAAAAGGGGAGTATGTTGTTAATTTATTTTATTTGTAACTAAGGTTTGCACAACTTTGTAGTTATGTGTTAGTAAATGGGTACCAGGAAAATAAGATAAAAATATGTTTTGTCAAAATTTAATAACGTACAAAAAACGTACAAATAATATATAAAACTTATTAAAGGTGTTGTTGAAGTAATAGTTCTATTAAATATTTTATATGCGAGTAATCTTTATCTTAATAACAGTCCACTGATACAATTGAGCCAACACATTTCTATTTTAAGATTTATATCAAATAATATCAAATATTTAAGAAATTGAACTTTATACATATTTATTCCCAGTCTACCAAAACCTAAGAACTACATAATAGTGTTCAAGTAAAATTTTTTTAAAATATTATTTGGTTAAGGAACATTAGTAATATAAAATCTTTAACCTTAGGTTAATTAACTGAAATATTTAAATAGACAATACGTACAACATGCTAAATTCCTTAATTAAATACATCATCCAGCATAATTGAATAAAACCATATTCAAAGTTTGTTTAATTTTTAATTTAAAAAAATTGTACAAACATGTATATAGTTCTTTATAATACAGTAATAATACATGCTTTTTAAATTAAAAGCAGTCTTTGCATTGTTCATAAAATATTTAATTAACTTAACAAGTTACTTTCAGAACCTTACATTTATTTACAATGCTTGGTGTCGGACATTTAAAATTATAATCAACCGCGGAATTTCAAAGAATTATCTTAGGCTAAAACATACCCAAAAATTCGATTTTTTATCCTCGCCAATTCAACCGATTACGATACCAGATCTAACTACGACCGAATTTATTTTTCAGTCTTTTGATAGATTTCCAAATAAAATTGCAGTAGTAAGTTTTGAATTTTTACGTACGCAAATACGATTTCGTTTGATTTCAGGAATGCGAATTTACTGGGAAAAGATACTCATACGATGACATACGTTTGAAATCTCATATTTTTAATACAAATTTGAGAAAGAAATTAAATTTGACAAAAAGGAGATGGTATTGGTATAATGTTGCCTAATGTTGCCGATTTTCCTGTTTGCACTTTTGGAGCACTGCAATCAGGATTGGTGGTAAAACAATTAATCCTTTTATACTGCAGGTGTGCTTCTATGTAACTCTAGATAATTGAAACATTGTTCCAAAATCCAGAAATAAAATATAAACTTGTTTTAGGAGAAATAAGTCGTCAGTTATCTAATTCCGATGTCAAAGCTATTGTAACGCTGGGATCACTGTATAAACACAGCTAAAGATGCAGCCAAGATCGCAAAATCACCAATTCCGATTCTTACAATAAAAACAAAGGTACTAATGTATAGATTTGCTCTTAATAATTGCACATTTTTTTTAATTATGTAGTCAGAAAGCAGTACTCCAGAAGGTGCTATTGATTTAAATGAATTCCTTCAAACGAAGTCTGATATAGCTAACGTAGACGTATCTCCAAGTGACTTAGCATTCTTACTATATACGAGCGGAACAACAGGTGAACCAAAAGGCGTTGAACATACTCATCGGGGTATTGTAGCAAACTTGGCTCAATTGAATAGTGAAGGAATGCATTTCTTTCTTAATTGCTCTGGTAAGAACTATCGTACGTGATCAAATCTTATTTAAACACAGGCGATGTACAGAAACATATGAAACTCGAGAGCTAGCTATTTTACCATGGTTTCATGTTTATGGACTAGTGGTTATATTACTCAACCAATTATATCTACTCACCAAACTTATATGCGTTCCTAAATTTTCCCCAGAAATTTTTACGAACATGTTGGTGGATTATAAACCAACCGGGTTGCATTTGGTACCATCATTAAGTAAGTATAAATGCAACTATCGAAAATTGTCTACATAATAATATATGTAGTTATGTACCTGGCCAACAACCCACAGATAAAGCCACAATTTCTCGAATCAATAAAAACCATAGTATATGGATCCGGACCTTTGAGTAAAACCGACATACACAGATTTTTAAATAAAGTGAACAATAAAGTGAACTTAATACAAGGTAATCATATATGACATAGGTAACAATATTTCCATTATTTATTTATTAAGGGTATGGACTGACTGAAACTCATGGACTGTTTTATACCTTACTAAAACAAAGTCACTCGAAGGCGTTTGTGCCATGGAACCGATCCCAAATACTTTTGTTAAAATAACATCGCCTAATAACAATACGTACGGGTTAGGACCCAATCAATTAGGCGAGATTTTTAGTAAAAGGTCCTCAAGTTATGAAAGCCTATCATAAGCGTCCAAACGAAACCAATAATGCTTTCGTTGATGGATGGTTCAAAACTGAAGATTTAGGTTATTACGACCAAAATGGTTTAGTTTACATAGTAGATCGATTGAAAGACATTATTAAAGTGAATAGTTTTCAAGTGGCTCCAACTGAACTAGAAGATCTTATTCGAGAGTTTCCAGGAGTAAAGAAGTTGCTGTAGTGGGAGTACCGGACAAGCGTTGTGGAGAAGTACCTTTAGCTTTTGTCGTCCCAACGTCGGATGCGAATTTGAATGTCGACGATTTACAAGAGTACGTTTCAAAAGAATTGTTAAATACAAACAAATTAAAAATGTAATTATCTTAGACGATTTGCCGAAAAATTCTACTGGAAAAGTTTTGCGTAAAATTTTATTGGAAACTTATAAAGACAAGTTTTAATTTTTTTTTAATTTAATTCAGATGAACCTAAATAATATTTCGAGGCAATAAAAATTATAAAAACACTGCAAGCATTTAAATCATTTATGAACAATTTATGGGAGAACGAAACATTCAAAATTCTGAATTTTTTATTAGATTTGATGTGTTTGGAGACTGTTTGCCATAATTCGTTTTGTTATTGATTCACCCCCAATCACCAACCTGTTTCAAAATGTAATACCATTGTGATTTAAATTAAATCCGCACATATTGACAATAACTTGTTTAAACAAATCTTCGCATTTGAATATTCTTGCAGATTGGTTTGACAGATCTGCAAACAACCACTTTTCCATAAAGTAATTTCAGAGTTATGAAACTCTAATGTTTTGCATTAATATTATAGCCAAATTTACACATATTCCATTGCTAGTTTCGTTAGTGTTTATGTATGGTTAGACTTTGATTATTTTATCTGGGTATTTTTCTTGGAACTGTAATAGACTGTTGTCAGTTTGATGACGATTTCCAAGATAGATTTTTATATTTTCTTATCTGGCAACACTTGAGGTTGTATGAATACTGTCGTCAGATCCTCTATTTAACAATGCAACAGTCGGCTTGATGACCGACCACCAAGTCACCTAGAGCAGTCCTTCCATTTCCTGTTGCAGTGTGCACTTTTTAAACTTTATTTTGTAGTGTAGTGTTCTTCTCAAATTCGTTTTTCGTGTCTTAATGTTCAAGAGAACTATTTTTAGTAGATAATCTCCCCCTTATTTCTTCTGATATCATAGTGGCAAGGAGTCCATTTTTTTAATCATCCAAATCTTTCCAAGAATCAGGTAAGATTTATTTACTCGTCAATGTCAAAATAACGATTTTTCAAAATATCAGTTTTCCGGCATTTTATATTTTTTTATTATATTGAGAAACAAAATTTTTGCGTTTGATTTCCATAAAACACAATAAAACCAACAAATAAACTTCAACCAATTTTTATTAGTCTACTAATAGACGGTAAAGAACAAAAAACATTGTTATTTTAGAACGGTCTTTGTTGCAAACTCTTTGCCGGTTACTATACTAATATGGACAAAAAAATAGGTTCTTCAAGATAACGAGAATTCTTCTGTTTCTTAGACCGTTTCGGTCCATAATTGGAAGAAGGCCTACTTCATTGACTTTCGTTTGTCATATTTCCAGTTTCTTGTACCCACTTCAATCCATCCATCTTTTTCAAATTATTATACCATCTGTTAGGGTGACTATCTTTTCTTTTGTACTCCCACGGTCTCCACTAGTACTGTTTTTGTCCATTTTGTTTTGTGTTCTGGCAAGGTGTCCACCCCAGTTCCACTTTGGATTTGCTATTGTTTCAATGACATCTGTCACTCCTGTATTTTCCCTAATACATACTTTAGTTTTTTGTCTATAAGTAATATGCCTAGCATTCTTCGGTCCATTGCTCTTTGTGTAAATTTTAATTTGTGTAGATGAGTTTTTGTTAGGGACCAGTTTTCGCTGCCGTTTGTCATTACGAATAAGATGCATTTATTAAAAACTTTCGTTTTAAGATGTTGGGTAATATTTCGGGAGTTTAAGATAAAACCATGCCAAGCGGATCTTTTTTTTGACTTTTGTTATTTGCCTGTCACGGTCAAGTTTGAATGTTCTGGAGAATTAGTACTCCTCATACCATACCGCTGGAGATTTACATAAATCTTACATCAACCTTCTCCTCAGTAAATTTATGGGCAAATATTTCAACGGAATTTTTTATACTATTATATACCATACACATTTTTTTCATGTTTTTTGAATCTTTCATTGATTTATGTAGTTGAGAAATGACCATAGGCATTATTAGAAAATGTGAAGTGCTATAGCATCATTTACGTGCAATTCAAATTTACTATTAATCCTGGAGTCCGGGAATGGCTGATTATATTTAACCTAACATGATCGAGTGTAATTTTAGGATTCATTTGCAAAAATATTTTGAAAAAAACATTTTATAAGGTAACCAAGCAGGTGAATGTTCCTTTTAATTTTCTTCTGATATTCTTTGGTATTAATCTAGAAATAAATGCCAAAATGGCTGCCAAAAAACACGAAATTTTGATACTTACTGTTTCGTCAAATAAAACGTTTCTGCAACTGCAGCGAAAAGTAAGAAGGAATAATGAACACGGCAAAGGAATAATGAACAAGGTTCAATTCATCAAGTTATAATTTAGGAATAAAAGTTTTCGGAAGGCATGTTAAGCCGTCGATCCCATTGGTAATCGTAACAATACATCACAGCCACCGGTCTGGCCAGAGTGTAATTGTAATACCAAGCTTCCTAATCTATAGAAACGATCCTTAGACAAAGAAGTCATAAGCATAGAAGTGAAATTTAAAGAGACCATTTCTATAAGACAAAACTATATTCAAGAATATAGAAAAATCCGAGCACCATACCCTGAGGTACTTTTGCATCTAAGAACTGCAGATTTCAGATTGCGATGATATATTATATTCGTCCGGAAAAGTTTTTGAAAAAAACTTCTATCAAATCCGATAAGTCAAAACGAATTGTTGGACATAACTAAACGGATACAACGTCAAAAATAGACACAACATCAAAATCAGTAATTGGATATATCGTCGAATGTAAGACACAATGTCGAAAAGCTGCATAGATCGAAAATCGGGCGTCAAAGCACATCCCATAGCCCAGCGGGCCTTCCCCCTCTCGAAAGTGTTTAAAAATGACCACCAGAGGGCGTAACTGCCATCTTAAATTTTTATTTTTTATAAATTTCGCATAATAAACAAAAATTTTTTTCACATTTGTAAAGAGAACCAGTTTATCTATCATTTTCGTAAAACAAAAGTTCAGTTATTTCAAAAACAAAGATGGCGGGGGTGTTCAATTGTTTTTGCAATAACCTGCTTTAACTTCTTAACGGTTTGACCGATTTTAACAAATTTAGTATCGTTGAAAAGAGCATTCCTTAAGCAATAAGAATCAACCAAAATATAGTTAATTTAGTTGAATCCTTCTCCGCCAGGGGGCTAGTTTTGACACCATGACCCAAATTTAAAAAATCAAAAAAATCAAATGGAATGATATGACTTTTTCTTTATGATAAAGTAGCCAAATAACATCCAAATAGGCCAGTAAAACCATTTTTTCAAAATCTCGTTCCTAACCTCAAATATTGGGAAAATGAGAATAATGGATGTTTGAAGATCGAGGACCGCGCGGTAAATTTTCTAAAACTATTAAAAATTTAGCACAAAATGAATAAGATGTTAAAGAGACAATTGTGAGTCTAAATAGAATTCATTTAGGTATTATTTAAAAAAATATATATCATCAGAACATTCATGTTGCTCCAAAGGGACTAAACGCATTTTGAACTTATTGTCACTTTAATATTACTCTCGTAATTCTAACCTTTAATTTAAAAAGTAAGCCTAAAAACCTAAATAGGTATACTATATCCGAATTCGAATATGTTAGACCATATATTTTGGAACCATTTACAAAGATTCTTTGTAAAATTTGATGCCCCAAATCTAGTACTTTGCGTAAAGTTTTAAGCTGTTTTTTTGCAATATGGTGTGTGGTCTTGGAAAAAAGAAAGATAGGTAGGTAGTTCAGTTCATCTTTGCCAAAAAAATATAATATATTTGAAAATTAAAAAGTATAAGGTATAACTTTTTAATCGCAATAATGAAAAACAAGGTAAGTCTTGGCTTGGTTTTAAAGTAAAGTAAAAGCACCCTACACTTTAGGCCTTGGAAAATTAAACAAATGGAACACGATGCATTATAAAATGACAGTCGTAATTTTGTAAATTATTTTGTTGTGTTTACATTCAGAAAGTGCAGTTTTTTGAATTTGTAATCTTTTTTAAAATGCCGATTTCTAACCAAGAAGCATTTAATATGCTGGCGATCTATTTTGAATGTTTTCAAAATGGGATTATCGCTGCTCGCACCTTCTATTTGCGCTATCCGAATCGACCGCGATACCATCGCCGCGTGTTTGTGCGTTTAGCCCAGCGCCTGTTAACAACGGGTAGCATCCGTAGACCTGTCATGAATCGGAGAAATAGGCAAAATAACAAACAAAATGTTATTAATATCCTGGCATCTATAGAAATCAATCCCCAAATTAGTACTAGAGAAATTTCTCGAGACTTGGGTATTCCTCAAAGTACGGTTCATCGCATTATTCAAACCCAGAGGTATGTAAGAGGTATACCTCTTTTTATAAAGTTTAATCTATTTTACACTCAAATTATAAACCCCCATGTTTTTTTACATTTTTTGCTATTTTAGGCTACACCCTACCATATCAACTTACACCAAGGCCTTACTCCTCCGGATTTCGACCGAAGGGATAGATTTTTGCCACTGGCTATTAAACATGGTAGCAGAAAATCCTCAATTTCTGTCAAATGTGTTGTGGACTGACGAAGCCACTTTCGGTAGTAATGGGCAATTGAACTTACATAATGCGCACTTTTGGGCCCGAAATAATCCGCGCTGGTTTGGAGAAGTCCAGCATCAAGGGAGATATAGTGTAAATGTTTGGTGTGGGATAATTGGAGGGCGGGTTGTTGGTCCGTTTATTTTGGACGGAGCATTAAATGGTCGAACATACCTACATTTCTTAGAAAATGTTCTTCCAATTTTAATGGATGATATTCCGCTGGACGTCCGCCAAAATATGTTTTTCCAGCATGATGGTTGTCCCGCCCATTATGCCCTTGCTGTTCGCCAGTATTTAGATGCCACCTTCCTGACCGTTGGATCGGAAGAGGAAGCCTGTTCCCTTGGCCTCCAAGGCAAGTTTTTGTAATGTTATTCGCCGTAAAATTGCTTCAGTATTTAACACAAGAATCTTTGGATGTTGCATTTTGGAATGATTCTGTTTATAATTGCGCACATATTAAAACTTATTAAATATTTCAAGGTCTCCCGATTTAACCTGCCTTGATTTTTATCTCTGGGAAAGAATTAAGGATATAGTCTTAGCAACAAGGCCAACTTCCCGCGAGGATATGATTGCAAGAATCAGGAATGCCATCTTGAACATCCCAAGAGCTGAAATTGAGAATGCTGTTCTTTCAACACATCAGCGTCTTCAGATGTGCATCCAAAATAACGGAGGCCATTTTGAACACCTGGGTCGCCATTAGATCCCTTTTTTTCCTTTTATGGGTTTTATTAAAAAACGGTTCTTTTTAGAACCACAGACCATTTCATAAAAAGAATTCCGTAAAGTAACTATATTATACCTACTAAAATCTTTGTAAATGGTTCCAAAATAGATGGTCTAACATATTCGAATTCGGATATAGTATACCTATTTAGGTTTTTAGGCTTACTTTTTAAATTAAAGGTTAGAATTACGAGAGTAATATTAAAGTGACAATAAGTTCAAAATGCGTTTAGTCCCTTTGGAGCAACATGAATGTTCTGATGATATATATTTTTAAATAATACCTAAATGAATTCTATTTAGACTCACAATTGTCTCTTTAACATCTTATTCATTTTGTGCTAAATTTTTAATAGTTTTAGAAAATTTACCGCGCGGTCCTCGATCTTCAAACATCCATTATTCTCATTTTCCCAATATTTGAGGTTAGGAACGAGATTTTGAAAAATGGTTTTTACTGGCCTATTTGGATGTTATTTGGCTACTTTATCATAAAGAAAAAGTCATATCATTCCATTTGATTTTTTGATTTTTTTTAATTTGGGTCATGGTGTCAAAACTAGCCCCCTGGCGGAGAAGGATTCAACTAAATTAACTATATTTTGTTGATTCTTATTGCTTAAGAAATGCTCTTTTCAACGATACCAAATTTGTTAAAATCGGTCAAACCGTTAAGAAGTTAAAGCAGGTTATTGCAAAAACAATTGAACACCCCCGCCATCTTTGTTTTTGAAATAACTGAACTTTTGTTTTTACGAAAATGATAGATAAACTGGTTCTCTTTACAAATGTGAAAAAATTTTTTGTTTATTATGCGAAATTTATAGAAAATGCAATTTAAAAATTTAAGATGGCAGTTACGCCCTCTGGTGGTCATTTTTAAAACTTGAAAATATTTTCCTGCGATTCTTCATGGCCGATTTACCTAATATTTTTTACACCAAAGTCATACGACGAACGGTTCCCGAGATATGGCCGAGGAACAGTCTTATTGGGTCACCCGGTACATAATACCAACATTTCTAATTGGATCTTCCACTAATAGACAATAAAGTTTCAACTTTTTTTTGGAGAATAACAAAACGTTTCAATGCACATACCTTCGAATGTGAACCCGCTTGAATCAATATATCACCAAATAATTTCGAATCCGTTTACACTACATTTGAAAAATTTCAATGGGTATGGATTTTACAGTGTAGGTTTAATTAAGAACTATTCCCGTTTTGGGAAATTACAAAGGTGGAGGTAAAAAGAGAATTTGCCTTTTTATAGAGGCATTGACAACGTTTCGCCCCGGTCACATGGGGACTTTTCAAAGTAGCAAAAATTTCATTTAGATAATTTTTAGACAAATTTCTGAGAAAAAGTTTTTGCCTTAAAAAGATACTATCTGATAGTGCAAAACGTTGGCATATTTCTATAAAAGGCAGTTTTATTCTTTTGACGAAATGGCATAAAAAAGATATTTTTGCCTTAAAAACTCCTATCTGATAGGGGCGAAACGTTGGCAATACTTCTATAAAAGGCAGTTTCTCTTTTTTCACCTCCATCTTTGGAAGATCCCAAAAAATAATAATTATTAATTCAATTTGTTTATTACAAAAATTATTTATTGAACCTATTTACTACACATCTTATTTTTTTTGCCACGCCTTTCTTTTCACTTTTTCTTACGAATAAAAGTTAGTACATTATGATGAAGCAAAAAAATTTACCTAAGGCCGGCCGACCGTATGTAAACACGATATCTAAAAAACGGATGCTTCGATGCCAAAAGCGTACTTAACCTACACACTTTTCGTTTATGTAAAGCATTTTCAAATGCCAAAATGTAATATTTGTAGAAATCTTAGATTTAATTGAAAATTATATTATCTATCACTTTTATTTGAAGTCTTTTTGTAAAAATTCAATTTTGTTTCCCCTTTTTCGAGCAAAATTTTTAATTCCAATTTTAAAACGTATTCAAGGGAGCGATCTCAAGATTTGCTTCTCAAAACAGCAGTTAGAAGAACCTGTACGGATCTGCTTTGTTCAACAGTTAGGTATACTTACACGTTTATTTTTTACACCTTTACATTAAACCAAATTTTAATTTAAGTTAAATAATAAAAATCAAGTAAGGTTTCCTCCAAAAAAACGTTTAACATTTTTAAAAATGGTTGAATAATATTCTTTTTAAAAATGACGATTAATAAATTAATTGACTTCATCATAACTTGATGAAAATCCAGCTCAAAATAATAAACCTTGATAAATCATGAAGGAGTCCTAGTAGACCACATTTTTAAATATGTACATGAAATAGTTATACATAAACACCAGTAGCGATAAATACAAGCACTTATTATTTTATTGTAAATGCAAGAAGAATTATGTCACTACCACTTGCATGTACTGTTTTTTTTTCGGTCATATGACAAATTGATCGATCAACTGCGCTATCATAGGAAATGTCACCTTCACTGTCTGGGATTTCGTTTAGATTTTTCTAAATTAAACAACATCCATCACAAAGTCTAACTTATCCTCCATTGGTTCTTCAGAGGCTTCTTTAGAATTTCCTCATTAGAATCATTGTCGTCATAATTGTATAGACTTAGTTAAACTGTAAGAATTGAGGGCGTTTTTGTTTTAAGTTAGTTACACCGTTAACAAAATTTTTTCCTCATAAGTAAGTGTTTTTACTTATACATTGTTCCAAAACTAAAATGTAGATAGATTTAGAAGTAACGTAAAAATATATAAATTGAATTGTACCTACTTACTGGTAAATTCCCAGACATTACGGGCTCACACCTTTATTACAGTTAGTACGGTTGCATAAAAAAGTTCACTGCCGCTCGTTTTCTTATATCAAGAAATAAATTAATTTGAATTATAACATTTTCAAATCTAAATATGTCAATTATCAAATATTGTGTTTATTGCAACACGTACCAAAGGTTTAATTTTTTTTACTTTCATAATTTCGGTACATTTAGTTAACAACTTTTGAAAAAATCTTTTGTTATTATGGTCATTGTGAGTAGTCATTCATATGTGTTTTGATTTAGATTTATAAGTAAATACTTGAACGTATAGTTTTAAAAGAAGATCGCCTTAGGAGTAGAAGAAAGATTCTATCCGGACGGGCGGTGGAGTTTATTTCAGTGAATGTGGAAGTTCTACGGTTGAATTGTCGAACTAGTCACCACTGAAATGAAACGATTAAAAATATATTCCGCCACTTCAGAAACCTCCACTATGTTGGTACTTTATTATACAGTGAGTGTAAAGTATGTGAATAAAAATTCAATAAATTTTTATCTTTTTTATGCAATTTTCCTCGGACAGGTCAATTTTATTTTTAAATTCCCATCTTTTGGTATAAATCATCTCTTCTATCTCCACCAGTAGCGGCGCAACAGGGGGCAACTGAAAATTTAAAATTGCAATGGGGGTCAAAAGTTACATTTTTCGCAAAGACCATTTCATCCTCTATGCAACAATATAAGCGTCTTCAACATCGTAACCTTTTAATATTTTTTCTACACTAATAATTTCTAGTTGCATTTCTATTAATAAATCAACGCAAACAACAGTTCAAAAAAGCATTAGACAAATCCCTACCTATTCGCATAAATGATACTTTTCCTTCACAACCAGTGGCGGTGCAACGGAGGTCAATTTAAAATTTTAAATAGTACTAGTAGTCACATTTTCGGAAAGATCTATTCATCTTCTATTTAGCAATGTAATTGTTTCTAAAATTGGGCGATTAGAACAAGAAACAAAAAGCTTTGAATATTTTTCAACACTAATTAATTTCTGTTTGAATTTTGTTAATAATCAACAGAAAGCAATAGTATTCTGAAAATCTTTACACAAATAATACAAATATATCATGTAATGAAGAAGATGCTTAACTTGACAGATAGCCAAACGATGTTCAAATTGTTTCGAAATTCTCAATCTTCGATGGTGTAATTTACCAAGTTTTGTGTCTATTTTTTTGCTTTAAGACGTTGATCTTGTCAGGTTTTGTTTTGTATACATTTTTTTTGTAGGTATTTTTGTTTTTTGCTTATCGCACTATCGTGATACTACTTTAATATGAATCAGTTTTGTCAGTCAAAATTTGAACAAACTGCCACAAGTTCTGGGAAGAAGAAAATGTTAGAAATCGACCCAAAACTAGGCGCCCAAAGGTTTTTGTTGATACTAGGCTTGATACGTTAATTACACTGCAAGAAAATCCACATAAAACAACCCGTGAATTACAGTGACAGAGATCAGAAATTAAGTATTTAAAATTGGAACGGGAGATGTAAATCGTCAAAATTTGCGATACTGGGTTCCTGTAAATCTCCACTGGATGTGACAACATTATATGCAGCACTTCAAAAAGTTAATGTTTAGGAGAATAGTGGAAAACAGAATTTTCAGTCCCTATTTCTTTGAGGATAATTTAACAGGAGAAATGTATTAAGAGTTTTTGAGAGACAAGTTAGTTCCCGCACTGGCGCAATTATACCAGCATCCAAATGATCCAGACTTGCCACATCATCGACAACTTAAACACAAGAATTAGACACGCAATTAGGCAACCACAGATGATTCAGATTGTTCGAAATGAATTTGAACATCGTTTCGCTATCTCTCAGGGCATTGACGGATGTTAATGTTGAAAAATTTTCAAAGCTATTTTTTTCTTGTTCTATCGACCCATGGTTACACTGCTTGATAGAAGATAAACAATCTAACCGAACATGTAACCTTTTATCCTTATTGTCTTTCAAATTTTTCAAATTGCCCCACAATACGCCGCCACTGGTTGAGTACAAATGTATAATTTATACCTAAAGAAATGACCTAAAGAAAGATTTAGATGATTCAGAAAGCTATTGCTTGTTTCGATTATTATTAATAGAAAATACAAGCAGACAATAATAATAATGTTAAAAATATTCAAAGTATTTTTTTTTTTAATTTTCCTGTTCTAATCGACCGATGATAAAGATGCTTACATTGCTGCATAGAGGATGAGAGTGGTCTTTCCAAAAATGTAACATTTGACCCCCATTGCCATTTAAAATTTTCAGTTTACCCCCTGTTGCGCCGCCACTGATGGAGATAGAAAGAGTTGATTTATACCAAAAGATGGGAATTTAAAACATAAAAATTGACCTGTCCGAGGAAAATTGCATAAAAATAAGGATAAAGATTTAATGAATTTTATTCCATACTTTACACTCACACTGTAGTCTTTCCTGAATTATTAAGCGATAGCGGTTTGCATTTTTTTGTTTTGCTTGGATTTGATATACACTCATGAAATTTAAAACTTGGACACCACAATTTCTGTAAACAAAAGTTTGCACATTGTGAAGCGGGCTTAAGGGTATCATTTACAATTCTAACAGCAGGTAGTCTCAGCAGGGGTTACCTTATAGAAAGACTGTAGAATGAATCATTACACTAAGCACGTTTTAGAAAATAGGTAATTTACGTTGCTTACTTAATTTTTTTCTTTAAAGAATATATTTGAAGGTATCGCTAATTAAACACCATAGCTCGATTAATTATCGAATCAAAATTTTGTTTAGGAAATGTTTACAAAATAAAATTAGAAATAATTTTGATTTAAAAAACGTCTACAAGCAATAACTTTTAAATTAAATCAAAAAACTAAACATGGTTATTTGGGTTGACTGATTATTACTTATTTTTAAATAAATCTAACCTACTAATTATTGTAAGTTATTAAAAAAAATCATTAAACTCTCTATTCATAATATTTAGTCCTTACAAAATGTATATTTTATGACGTTTCATTTTTCTGTAGTTAATATAAAAAGTGAAAATAAAAACTAAGGCAATTCTTATTGTCAACGTATATATTTAGTTTTTTGACAAGAATTTATTACATAATTATAATTAAGATACCAAGTTATAGTTTAAAATTAAATGAAAACTTTTTTTTAAATAAAGGTATTACTATATAAATAAATATAAGAAATCAATAATGGGTGTGACCTCCATTATTATTGATACATTCTTGGAGGCGTCTGCTCATTGACGCTATCAAGGTATCAATATAATTAATATTAATCGTTTCCCATGCGGTATCAATGGCTGCAATTAGTGCATTACGGTTTACTGGTATAAAATTTGGCCCTTGTTGTCTTCGGATAACAGCAAGTATTCGAGCCCAAACATTTTCGATAATGTTAAAATCTGGGCTTTTTGCTGGCCAGGGTAACAGCTCCAAGTTATTTGCTTGTATCCAGTTGCGCACAACCTGCGAAGTATAGGGTCATCATATCCCGATAGTTAATTATCGAATGTTCCAAGAAAATATGTGTAAATAGTAAATGGAATCTACTAACGTAACGTTAAGTCGTTAATTATAGTTACATAACTCTCCTTTCATAAGATATAGTTCATATTAATATGCTTATTGTAAAGCTTCGTACACACCTGAACAACAAACCGAGGAACAAACAGAACAACGAACCGAACGGCAATCGGAACATTAATTTGGACGGTGCTACGTACGAATTTTAGAACAGATTCGCAAGTCCTGATTGTTCCACGAACGGTTTGCGGCGTTCCCGCAACTTGTCGGTTTTTTCTCCGACATCAAAGAAAATGCGCGCGAATGCGTTTGCAGGTTTGGACGAATCTAAACAAAACGGCGAACAAACTTATGCGGGAGAATTAAATTATTTATTTTTTGTCCTCCCTTTTGTGGGTTTGTTGTGTTTTAGGTAATATTATGGAGTTGACAGAAGAAAAATGTTTTAAATTAATCAGTGTTTAAGAATGCAAGAAAAAATGATGTCCCTATTAGCATCATTTGGGCGGAAAATTTCCAAAATAAAAAAAGCGAAGTAAATTATAATTTTTTACTCTTCTTTGTGCGTAAAAATTTGGTTGGCACTATCTTCTTGTTTTCCGCAATTTTCTCTTCTCAATAATAAATATATATGAACTGAAAACTACTGAAAATAATTATGGAACAGCACAAACGTTCCGTTTGTTGTTCGGATTGTGGAAATCATAAAAGATCGTTTGTCGTTCTGTTTGACTTTCGGTTCGTTGTTATGTTTGTTGCTCGGTTTGTTGTTCAGGTGTGTACGAAGCTTTACAACTTAAGCAACAATTTTTTGGCGAATAAAGATTAGTTTGTGATGTAATATTAGAAACACAAATTTATATCATATCAAATTTATGACAACTTAAAACCAAGAACGTGTATGTTATTGCTAAGAAATTATTAAGGAAAAAGCGCAATTGCAGTGTAAATATTTATAATTAGATATTTTCGAAAGTTTATAAGTCCTCTATTGTAATCTTAATACTTAAAAGAAAATCCTGTCCATTAGCATTATAAGGAAATGGCTTTACTTTATGAATAAGTTTCAATAACAATAGAATATCCTTGCTTGTTTAATTTACTTCCTTTGAGTCATATTGCTCTAAGGGTTGTTACATTGGTCATTAGAAGTATGTAATAAATAAACAATTACCTACTGTTTGAGAAGGGGTAGTGTGAACCAATAAATAAAGTAAGAAATGTAAATTCCATTTTAGTTTAAAATTTCAAGTGTTGTGAAATGCCACCTCATCTCGGTGCTGATTTGAAAGCGCGGATTGTTTCGGAATTAGCGGCGGGCCGTAGCGTGCGTGAAATTTCACGTATGTTAGATATACCAAAAGCACCGTAGGGCATTACCGAGTAAAATGGAATCTTGAACACACTTTGGAAAGAGCCATCGGAAGTGGTAGACCTAAAGTATCTACACGTGCTCAAGATCTCGAGTTGTTTCATTACGTAACAGAACAACCATTTGCTACATACTCCAGGGCTATAGCAGATACACATTTTCCCGGATGCCGTATAACTGCACAAAAGATTAAAGGAGATGGGAATAAAGAAGTATAATGCTGCTGCGAAAGAAGTTCTCAGTGACGAAAATATGAGACGTCGTCTGGAATTTGCAAGGCGATATGTGAACGAACCTTTGGAATTTTGGAATCGAGTGATTTTTAGCGACGAAAAAACGTTCAATAGCCGCAACGATGGACCACTAAAAGTTTTTAGAATGGAAGGAACTCGTTACGAAAATAATCACATATGTCCTAAAAACGAAGTGGTTATTTTTCTGTGAATGTGTGGGGTTGGGTTAGCGCGCGGGGTCCAGGAGTTTGTTGGGCTATCGATGGACGTCTTGATTCTGCTGCGTATTTAGATATTTTGGAAACTATTATGAAACCTTCAGTCGAAGTGTTTTATCCAGACGAAGATTATATTTTCCAACAAGTAAGTATTCTTATTTCACTATACTTTCTCCAAAAATAGTTCGGGATCTGTTGAATTAACATTTTCATAATGTATTTTTGTTGTTAAAGGACAACGCCCCTATTCATACTTCGCGGGTTGTGCGCAATTGGATACGAGAAAATAACTTGGAGCTGTTACCCTGGCCAGCAAAAGCCCAGATTTTAACATTATCGAAAATGTTTGGGCTCGAATACTTGCTGTTATCCGAAGACAACAAGGGCCAAATTTTATACCAGTAAACCGTAATGCACTAATTGCAGCCATTGATACCGCATGGGAAACGATTAATATTAATTATATTGATACCTTGATAGCGTCAATGAGCAGACGCCTCCAAGAATGTATCAATAATAATGGAGGTCACACCCATTATTGATTTCTTATATTTATTTATATAGTAATACCTTTATTTAAAAAAAACGTTTTCATTTAATTTTAAACTATAACTTGGTATCTTAATTATAATTATGTAATAAATTCTTGTCAAAAACTAAATATATACGTTGACAATAAGAATTGCCTTAGTTTTTATTTTCACTTTTTATATTAACTACAGAAAAAATGAAACGTCATAAAATATACATTTTGTAAGGACTAAATATTATGAATAGAGAGTTTAATGATTTTTTTTTAATAACTTACAATAATTAGTAGGTTAGATTTATTTAAAAATAAGTAATAATCAGTCAACCCAAATAACCATGTTTAGTTTTTTGATTTAATTTAAAAGTTATTGCTTGTAGACGTTTTTAAATCAAAATTATTTCTAATTTTATTTTGTAAACATTTCCTAAACAAAATTTTGATTCGATAATTAATCGAGCTATGGTGTTTAATTAGCGATACCTTCAAATATATTCTTTAAAGAAAAAATTAAGTAAGCAACGTAAATTACCTATTTTCTAAAACGTGCTTAGTGTAATGATTCATTCTACAGTCCTTCTATAAGATAACCCCTGCTGAGACTACCTGCTGTTAGAATTGTAAATGATACCCTTAAGCCCGCTTCACAATGTGCAAACTTTTGTTTACAGAAATTGTGGTGTCCAAGTTTTAAATTTCATGAGTGTACATACCTGTCACGTTTTTGGCTATAAGCCACTTTTAATTGACTAAAAAAGCAAATGTCCATGGTCTGAAATCTATAAGAATATGTGGAGAAATGAAATTGTATGTGGCCAAGCTTATTTCTTTGCAGTAGATTTGGGCTTCTAAACAAAAGGAATGGCCATATATCTACCATTAGTACGATATCGACCATCGATCAAAATATCGATCGCTGTGTTGTTGATATTGGCTTGGCTTAGGTACAAAAAATTAGTCTATATTCAATTGTAAATTTAAGGTTATTATAGCGCGTGTAAACTGCAATAGAAAAAAGAAGTACAGGTCCAAAAATGTGCACGTATGGCTTTAAATCAAAGTCTCTAAATTTAATAGCAAAACAAAATTGGATAAGACGCTAGATGGTGATCTATTTTCTTTCGACAAATCTTGTGATTACATATTAAATTTCGGTGAACGCTATTTTCCTATTTTGCCTTAGAATAGTAATTTACAAATCTGAAATGTGCTTTAAGATATTAATCATATATACCAATTTTTTAAAGTAGGTACTGAAGAAATTACATTTTTGGCGTTTTTATTTAAAGAAAATGGAAATTTCAACTTTGACGTCCAAATTCCGCTTATACAGCATCAATATTTTTGCTTTTCGACATATTGCCCACATTCAACAAGATGTCGAACAGGTGAAGTACTTTTAAAGAGTTGCGATTACGGCTTCGACGCCCGATTTCCGAACTATGCAACGCCAATTTTTATTTTCTGTCTAAATTCGGCATGTGTCCATTTTTGGCATTGTATCTTGTAGCAGAATTGTTTTAATTGTTTACGATCCTCAAATGTGTTTTTCGACGTGTCAGCTTATACAATTATTTGATGTCGTATTTCAATCTTGACCGGCGGATTTGTCCAAAACCTAATCAAACCGACGTTATTTATTTACTTAAACTGTAAATACCTACCTCATCAAAATTTTGTGAATTGTACTTGAACTAATTTCTTTGTACAAACATAATTTGGCAGATATTTTTGTATGATTGGAAAAAGTAAAATAAATTGAATCTGAAGAATTTTAATCTACCACTTGTAGTTGGACACGCACTGTTGGTTGCGTAGTAAATTTCTGGTCTAGAATTGTTTTGTTTCTTTAGATTCCTTCTTGTCAAGTTCTGGTTTATACACACATTAACACTTACTGTGGTTTAAAATGAGTATGAGAAAATATTTCTTAAATATTTTTTAGAAATAAAGAATTGAGTTGTAGTCTAAATAGATAATACTGTAAATACATTTGTACATAATGAAACTTGTTTTGTTAAAATAATGTGTCTCTAGTTAGTGTACTTGTATTGAATGTTTCTATTTACTTATTGTCAATGGATCTCTATTTTGATAACATAAAATCACAAAGATAATCATTATAAATGGCGTTCATTTACTTTTGATAAACGTGACATTTTATCCAATTGTAATGTGTGGCTACGCATGCGTTTCAACTAGAAAACAGCTGGTTTGCAAATTTATTTAGCGAATTAATGTTTGTTTGGTGTTTTCGGAGTGTACGTAAACTGAAGTAAGCAATCTTCTTTGTTTATACTTTTCGGACTTCTCATAGAAAAATATGTAGTATTTATGATTGCATGCGAGAGAAAACAAACATTAAATCTTATCGAAAATTCTATGAAACTTTTCATCTAATTTTCTCTAATATTTTCAATACAATTGAGGTAAAATAACTAAATTAGAATTATGTCTCAAATAATTTATACAATGGAACATAAGAAATACATTGAACCATTGTGCGATTAATTGACATGACTGTAAAATTTTATGTAGGAGTTATGTATTTGAATAAGCAGGCAGAGTCTATAAATAATTTGTCAATAATTTGAATACATTGAAATTTTTACGAAATTTATTTTATGGCGATTGGTAGTTGTTGTACACAAATAAATAGTTGCAATTTTATCTTCCTTCGTAAGTATAAATGGTGCGCCATTCGTACCAATAAGGCTGAAAGTACACTAATCGGTGCCGACTTTTAGCAAACATTGTGGGTGCTCAATCATTGCTAACTCGTTAACAAAGCAGAGAAAGTGCCTGAT
Organism: Abscondita cerata; assembly: GCA_030710515.1. NCBI lineage: Eukaryota > Metazoa > Arthropoda > Insecta > Coleoptera > Lampyridae > Abscondita > Abscondita cerata. The sequence goes on along the minus strand of JALBCR010000422.1, from coordinate 142,890 downwards.
TTTGGTGTGAATTTGCACAACGAAGACGGTACTTCAAATCTCTATTGAAATCAGAACTCATCTACTTTAATTACCCACAAAAATGTTCATTCTTTGTCAATTCTCATATAACTGTACCCACCTATTTTCTGAAAACTTATTTTTTTTCCAAGTCTTTTTTTAATATGAGGATAATGTAAGGTGGCAAAGTAGTGGAACTTCAACTACGAAAATCTAAATCTGTTATTTTTCCCAAAATATAAATTTTAAATGTCACATAGGTCACGTTACCGGTCGGAAAAAGTGCTTGCGTAATCTTAAGTTGTATTGTGAGTTTGCTCTTTGCTACCAATTTAATATTTGTGCAATGTTGCAATTTGAACGACTATTGATTTAGAAACATAACTCAACAGTATCAGTCTTAAGTATAGAAAAAGTTTCTTTATGTGTCTGTCTTTGGTGGTTTTTTTAAATATTTAACGTCCGAATGTCACATATTATCGTCGCACACGTAACTGCATAAAAATCGAAATTATGTACAGCTGGTCATAGTCCTAGAGCTAATGTGAACCATACTTAAACATGTCTTCAAATTCCACTTATTTTATTAATATAAAATTTGCAGATATTCGATATTCCACAGGAACTAGTTATTTGTGATATACCCTTTTCATCTATTAAGTAAAAATCAAGTGTCAATGTAAATGAGACTCTAGACTCTGAGGTTTATATCTTATAGGTAAATATTTCTGCAGGCAGTGTTGAGTTCATTTGCCATCGTCGTAATTTCTCCTACATCATCCGCTACAGGACTACGTCATCCGCAAATTGAAGATGATGTAGTTGCTCTCCGTCTATTGATATCCCTTTTCCTTTCCAGTTGAACATTTCGGTTCTAAGACGGCTGTAAATAGCTTGGGTGACATCGTATCTCCTTGGCTGACTCATTGTTCTATCTTTATATGTTTTGTTTCTTCATGTAATTTAACCGTTATAGTTGCTTTCTGTAGTTAAATAGTTTCCTATAAGCTTAGTGTATTTGTAGTCGATGGGACTATCTCTCATAGCGCCCATAATGCTATCTCTTTCGATGATACCAAAAGCTTTGCGAAAAACAAGCAGCGCAACTGACATGGTTCCTACTACTTACAAGAAGGAACTTTATGATTAAAAGAATTGTTAATTGTGGGGAAAAAATTTTCTTGTAGTGGTAATAACTACTGGTGTAACTAATGACTTACTGGTGTAATGGGATCAATTTTGAATATTCGACCTGTCCACTTGTGTGAAATCGTGGGATCTAGGTTCAGTATACGAGCTAAGAATTCAGTGACGTGTAACATTAATCCATCACAGCAAATTATTTAATTAAATATCGATGTTAAACATTCAGGTTAGAATCAATCCTTTAATATTATTCGACAAATTTTTAGACTCGGGTAAACACAGCGTCTAGAATTCACATGGTTCTAAAACTGAACGGGTCCGGGAGTCTTTTAGGCAGCGGTTTAGAGAACAGTTTTTTATAAACCCACATCTGTCCAAGAACTAGGTAGGAGGGTTTATAAGAAAATAAAAATCCAAATCCTTACAAACAGTCAAGCATGGTCATTACATGGTCTAGATGAAAGAGATGCAAGAAAAGGATAAAATATCATGTCCATCGCCTAAGTGTCTTATCTTTGATCGTATAATTAAAAACTGCAATCCATTAATTAAGTGACGAAAGTTTGAATTAATGAAGTATTAATAGCAGCCAGATATTTAACTATCACCACCACGTCTGTTTGATGTTTACAACAAAACGGGAATTCAAATATTAAAAATTTCCCATTGCGTTTCCACTAGTGGGTCTTAATCGAAAATTAATATCATTTGCGTGAAAATGGCACTTTTGAAAAATCGGTTGCATAATTTTCCCCAAAGTCATTGTGAATGAGACTCTAGACTCTGAGGTTTATATCTTAACTCATTTCACTGTTACAGACACGTGCTAGTCTGCACCCAGTTCATTATCCACCAGTATTTTTTTTGTAAAAAATAAAAAATTTTCACTGACATTGACAAAAAAAAAGATAGTAGATAAGTGTAAATATATTATTACATATGGTAAAATAAGAAAAATAATAAAACCCGATATGGTTAACAAACTGAATTATTGGTTGACACTAAATAAATATTAACATATATTGAAAAGAAATGTATTTTGACGAACTGGTAGCTCTATTTATAAATAAATCAGTAATTTCTTGAACGTCCAAACTATCTGCTATTTATCGATTTACGTGCAGTACCAATGGTCTTTGTTGGGTCGTAGTGGTTCTTAAATAGGTTTTTATCCTTCGTAATGCTGAGAATGATCGTTCGGCGGTGCATGTGGATACTGGAACCGATGACTTCGGATATCATGTCTTTGATAGATTTGCAATGAGAGTTTATAAAAGACCCAATATCTCCACGAACCAGAGACCGTTGCATATATTCTGGAGGATTGTCATTTAACAAAGTTTGAAGGGGGATTTGTAAACATTCATAACTTAACGGACGAGGCTGTATTAGAGCTTACTAATTTGAAGGACATATAAAGTTAAGCAATATTTTGTATTCTCTGTCCCGATTATCTGTTTTTCTACTTCTTTAACCTACTATTTTTTGTCATTGTCGTGACTGGTGCTTGGACCGGTCCATTATATGTCGTCATGTAATGGCTGTACTGTTATATTTTCTGTTCTTATTTACGTTCTATAATATTTAACCACTTAATCAATATTATTACATATAAATACTAAGATGAGAAAGGGTTGGCATGTTTAGGTTTTAGTGATTTTCCTAAACACGGTTTCGTCACCACACCATACAGGTGTATACTGATGTTGTGGGGCAGCATACATAACACTTACATCACAATACAATAATAAAATGTACTATACGAATAAATAAATTTAGTCTGATATTTTTGCTATATCAAAAAGTAGGTATATCACGATGAAGAATCGAACGCCTCAAATCAAAGTCACCTGCATATAATTCCTTCAAGTATCTGCTAATTGTATCTTTTTGTTCAGAAAAAATGTTCTACATTAGTTAAGTGTGTTAAAACATTGTTATGTTCAATAGAACTTATGACTCTGTCTAAAACTTCAAAATACATTTTTTGATAAAACTCGGCTGGTGAAGAAAATCGATGTGGTTCACTTGAACCGTCTATTTTTCTAGATCTCTTCCTGGTTTTTTGAGTTTGGGTTCATTCAGTTTCATATTATGTGCTGAATCTAAAGTAAATTTCTAAATATTTTGAAAATTTTCATCAGTCCTTAGAGAAGATAAGATGTCCTTGGCAAAATAAATGTTATCTACAGCTTTTTACAAATGTAAAGAAATTTTTGTAAAGTAGCATTAAGATCTTCGATACTATCAAGAATTTCTATTAGAATTTTAATAATAAAAAAACTTTCAAAAGACTGAAGCATCTTAAAAAATCCTTTTGCTTTCGCACCAGCATCCCTTTTCGTTTTCTGTAGCACTTAAAAGATTTAACGAAACAGCATAATTATTTATAATGGTCTTTAACGAAGAAATACAACAACACCATCTTGTTGGACAAAATGGCCTCAGAGTACTATTTTCACCATCAGGATCCGTTGCCTGCAGTGATTCAAAACAAGATTGGTGTTTTGGCGCACCACGCACGAAGGCAATAAGCTCTCGGATCAACACCAAAAAATCCCTTATTGCAGGTACTTCTTTTATTGCATCTTGAACCACTAGGTTTAAAGAGTGGGCCACACAATGCACATAAATGGCCCTTGGTTCAATAGATTTATCTCGCGCTTGAAGGTATGTGTTCCACTAACATTAGCAACACCATCTGTACGTAGACCTCTACACTTATTGCTATTTAAGTTGAACCTTCTTAGTACGTCTTGAAAAATTTCAAACAATGATTCAGATGAAGTTGAAGATGTTTTATAAAGACCGAAGAAAATTTCATCGATATTGATCTATGAGTCCACATAACGACAACAAAGCAGTAGCGTTCTTAGTTCTTGAGGAGTTTATAATCAATGGTTTACGCCGACGTCTCGCCAACGAGGTTTTAGAAGACGGCGTGATTTTCACGCTCATATACCTTGTCACATTTAAATCCAGGTTATAACCTAAAACGAACTCGGTAAGATACGCAGCGCTAAAGTGTACTTTCAGCCTAAAACAGATTTTCCCAAACATTTTAATGTACCTTCCTACTTATAATTATTCACATAAATCACACATGACCTGCTCATTAAAATACATAATATTTAACATAATTTTAATAATAATTTATTAATCAGAAATTAGAAATTCAACAAATGAAACTAAACAACAATTCAAAATTAATGTCATATTGAATTCAAAATATAGAAGATTGCGAATTTAATAAAGAGTGGGTTCTCCTCTCGAGTTTAAAACCGCCCGACATATTCTTGGTATAGACAGAATAAAATTGTTTTCTTGTAGAAGAATATTCCACTGTTGTGAAAGAAGTTCTTGTAGCTACCGTCGAGTTTGTATAGCGTCCGTATGTGGCAGGCATTTTCTCTGAAGCATATCCCGTGCATGCTCAATGGGATTGAGGTCTGGGATTGAGCTCGGCATGGCAAACACATGTGGACGTGCATGGTCACTATTAGGGTTAAATTTCGGTCCAACGCTTCTGCAAGTGATTGAACAATAGGTTCGGAATATTCTGGATGTATTGCTCAGCATTTAAGAATTGACCAAGAAAACGAGACACGTTTTCATTCCCAGCATAATTCCTGCTCGTATCATTATAGTTTCACCTCGGTAGCCGTGCACTTTTGGGCTTGTTATAGCCTTGCTGCATTACTAGGCTGACGCCATACTCTTAATCTGCGAGTATCTGTCTTAATCCAAATCGCGACTCGTCAGAAAAAGTATGGTCGACCATTACTCTTGAATCCAGTTTAAGTGTTCTCGAGCCCATTTTACACGATGTCCTCGATTTCCTTATTAATGATGGAACCCTAAGGGCGTCTCGAGTGAAGATTGACTTCTTAAACGACGCCTGATGGTTTGGCTGTAGACTGTCACTTTATGCACAGCCTGGAGACGCGATTTTAACTCAGTAACAATAACAAATAGTGAACTATGTCGGCGAGCCTGAAGAATTAGTCGTATGTACCGGTCCTGAATAGCAGTGCCAAGTTCCTGTTCCCTGAAATTACCTGTATTTCTGTAACGTCGTCATAGTCGGCTATTTTGTTCATTCATGTTTGCTTTTAACGCAATTTATGCTTCACTTATCAATAGGTAATAATTTTTGTGAAAGAACGAAGAAATGGTGGGAAAAGTAATACATTAAAGTTACAATTTAAAACATTTCAATGCATACATTTGACAGACAGTTGTCATATGTAAAGTAATACCACAAACCACTAATAATACTAACAGTTGTTCACCTAGCAACCAAACTCAACAACCAAAGACAATTTTAACGGAAATAAAATCAAGCAAACCAAATAAAAATTGATATTCTTAGATTATGTGGATGTGCGTATTAAGCTACACATGTTCTTCCTTATGGAACTATATAATTTTAGTTTTAAGTGTTGGTAAGGGTTAAGTGGTGAACGAGGTAGGTAGAGCAGCTTATGGGGAACTTCACCCTTCTCCTTCTGTTCAATATTTGTATATTTATGATTCTATTACCATTCCAGAAGTACTATTACATTTTATCAACCTTTTTGGATTTTTTTTTCTATAAAATTGCAATATTTTCTCGGAGCTTCAAATGTGAAAGTTTCGTTCTTAATGTGTCCTCATTGAAGTCCCCATAAAAAGAAGTCAAAGGATTTATGTCTAGGATCTAGCACAAAAGTCGCCATTATTAGCAATTAATCTATTGAGTAGTTTTTGTTTTAAATAATTATTTATGACGTTGGCATTATGGGCTGGATAATCATCATGCATAAATCAAATTTGATTCAAGTTTTCCACAACTGCCCCTATAGCTGGCATTATTTGATCTTGTAATAGTTCAAGATGTAGGTACTATATGTCAATTGAAATTAAAAATTTATTGATTTCCTAAAAGTAATAATTTCAAAAAATTCATATTCAACTTTGAATTTCTTTTTATATCCACCAATTATACCGCAGTAAACATTAAATCTAAATTTTGTTTAAAATCGTTTTTGTTGAGGTAAGTGTTTATAGAAAGATTGTGATTTTCTTCCCAAAATATTACTCATGGAAAAATAATTTTTTGATAAACCTTGTATTAATTATCCTAAACTGGTATTTATTAGCGTCCAGTACTCGATGGAAAGATAACTTAGGAATAAAGTATTTATAATCCAATATGGCGTCCATAAGAGAAAAGAAATCTATAATCATTATCTAGAAATCTGAAAAAAATATTCATTTGTTTTATTTTTTTATTGTAAACTCTTAAGAAAGTGTCCGTAGAATGTTTAAACCAATATACAGTATGTTCTTTAATCCGAGCTGACGGGGTCTGTCAAAAACGTCATTTTGGTTGCCCCAATTTCTTTAAAAAACTAAACCGGGCTGTTGAAACTTCCCCTCTCTTATAAACGTTTCTTTTAGTGTTTATAGTCTTGGTAAAAATACTTCACTGCTCATGTGCGGAGGGTTTGCTATTCATGGTTGACTGATTTTTCAAGTTGGGTAATGGTCTTAGTATTTTTAAGCGCTGGATGCCACACTCTATTAATACGGATATCCCCCTCTTTTATATAAATACCTTTAGGGGCATTTCATTGAGAAATTTTCTTGTATACATTAAACGAATTTATGGGAATTTATGAGAATTCATAGGAATGTATTGACTTTTATAGGAATTTATTAGAATTTTACTGGGAATTTGCAGTATTCATTGGGAATTTACTAAAAAATCATAAAATTTAAACAGGTATTTATAGGAAATTATTGTACTTTTTGATGAGAAATCTCATTGGCGGTTATTCTTTTGCATCTGCAACATGCATCTACAGCCAAATGGAATTAATTCAGATACATTATATTATGCATTTTTTAAAAAATCCCGAACACGTCAATTTCTAATTCTGAAATGACATCTTGCGACGTGTAAATGTCATCCTTAAATAAAACCCCTTTCATGCAGCTGCAACCCCTAAATCTTTAAATTGGAAGTATGGACTTGTAATACTTCAATTGAAAGGTCTATTGATTCTCTCTTCAAAACTGCCATGGTTTTAAATTTTATTTTATTATTGTAGAAATTAAGAAGATAAGTTTCTCCAGTGTAGAAGATTCGTTACATAATGCAGCAAATGCTCGCTTCCAACATATGGCAGCATTTTAGACATTAATATATATGTCTTCTGCTTATGTACAATCTTTTGCTCGACAATCGAACAGCAAAATTGAGCAAGCAGCAAAAAAGAAATCTGAAATTTGAGAAATTAGCCATTATTAGCTTTATTAAAATTACACCAAAATAGCAGTTTGAAGAGGATGATGAAAATACCTTTCAAATGAAATATCACAATCTCCTACTTCCAATTTGAAAATTTAGGGGTTGCAGCTGTCACCTGAAGAAGTTTAAATTTAGGTATGACATTTATAGAACGAAAGATGTCATTTTAGAATTAAGAATGGACGTATCTAAAATAAATTTCTAGTAATGGAGCTACTGAATTTATTCCATTTGTCTGTTCCACACTGTATATCCTAATGTTATTATATCAGTTTTTTGTCATATGAGAACAAATTAATTGTTAGTAGCACTTTTAAACACAATCACACTCAACACTAAACGTGAATCTTTTTGTTTTGTAGTGACTTTGACCTTGTATTATTTTAATCTACTTTGACCACAGATGTTAAATCCATTTTCGTTAATAATTTTGTAAATCGATGCCAAAATTTTAAAAACCACTAAAAATATAGAAAAATTATTATTTTTTAATTTTTCATCACATCTCCTACTCTTTCTTGAATTTTAAATGTTGTAGATATGAGATGCATACTATTTAGCGAAACCATATTTCCACCTCTTATAGCTTTTAAGATCACAATGGTGAGCTTAGTTAGAGGAACACCTTGTATATATTCTACAACAACATTTTAAAGAATAGAATAAAATTGAATAAACAATTCTAAACACCATACGAAACAATAAAAGTTTTGTAGAAAAGTTGTGGTTCTTACTGAAGATTGGAAAAAGAAGATAATGATGCAATAGTGACTAAGTGAAATTTGATATTGTTTAGGAGAGACATTTTCCAACCCATGGACGCATACTAGCCATCATTTAAATTGGCCTTATATGCAATTGATAATAGACAAGCTTTAAACAATAGAACCAAACATCACTCCACGCGAAACTTCTATTTACAAGGTGAACTTATCACTACATATACTCAGCATATTAAATAATATGCTCCAAACGTTTCATAGTATATGTTCAAAATCATACAATGTACCTTTTAACGTCACATTTATTTTATATTTATACAGGTTTTACTAGAATAACTTCAGTTATCGATAGAACTAACCGAAATATATCGCTTAGTTTTCGAGATATTCCACAATATTCCGGACATAGCTCAGCTGCGTTGGAAAAATGTTACTTAAATAGCAGCATGGCGTGGAAAACAAAACACATCCCAGCGTAAACTGTCCTAAATCAGAATAAATTTCATTGTTGTTTGTGACGTTAGTTGTGAAGTTCATTATGATTAAAAATGCCGAATACGCTGACATGCATTAGGTTTCTGCGACGGAAATTCTAATTCCTAATAACCAAAATCGCAATCTAAAGTTTTTAGAGCTCTTTAGCAAGATCTCTGAAAAGCCTTCCGTTTTCAGCCTGTTCAAGGTTTGGTACCTGAAGATGCTGAAAGACGACTTATGTTTTGCAGATAGATCTTGGAGTCTGTCGAAATAAATTCACATTATCTGAACAATGTGTTGTGGACAAATGTGTCTAATTTCACAAGAGCTGGAGTTGTAAACTATCATAATCTTCATGTATGGGATCACGAAAATCCTAGGTGTATTAGGCAATCTTCATTTCAGCACGAGTTCAGTGCAAATGTGTGGATTGGCGTTATAAGTAACAATCTATGTGGACCAAGTTTTCTCCTTGCTTACATGCCAATTTGTTCCATGATTTTTGGAACACATTCTTCCTCCAGTTCTTGAAGACGTTCCATTAAATTTACGTGAAGAAAGTTGGATGCAATTAAACGGTGCTCCTGCACACTATGGACGACAAGTGCGGCAGTGGCTAGACGAAATTATCTCACCGATGGATAGGACGTCTTGGCGACAACCATCCCGGTGAGGGACCGGTGGCTTGGCCTGCACGTTCACCTGACTTAAATCTCCTGGATTATTATGTTTGGGGTCATGTTAAGGATATCGTTTATGCAACACCAATAACCACTCGCAATGAATTAATTGAAATAATTTAGAACGCTTGTAACACTTTTAAAGAATGATCCCATTACAATTGAAGTAGCGGTTAATACATTGATTCGTCGGTGCAATAAACGTATTGAGGCTGGAGGAATGCATTTCGAGCACTTATTGCAAATTTGTTGTTGCGGTTTAAAAATATATTTTATTATTAAATGTTCGTCGTTCTTGCCCTTAAAAAACATGTCAATTTTCAGTGTCATTTTGTTTTGCACCTTTCCCATGATAGTCTTACTGTGTCGGGAATTTTGTGAAATATCTCGAAAACTAAGCGACATATCAAAACTTTAAAAGCAAAAAATGTTAGTAAAAGGACGGAACGTATCAGAAATACTAATTTATCCAGTGGCGTACGACAAAAAAGTTCTACAAGTTGTCGTGAAGTTGACACCCACAAAAACAACACCCTGTATAGCAATTAATCGAATTTTTTTCACACATATTAATTACTTTACCCTTAGCCAAACACTTGCTTGTTTACAAATTACAATTTGGCGCCATTTTACTCCAAACGGAAGCGTTATTGGAGTATGGTTTATAATACAAACTATCATTATTTCGGTTAGTTCTATCGGTACCTGAACTTATTCTAGTAAAACCTGAATCACCCTGTATATTGTGTTTGACATTTTTTTATAGTTTATTTTCGATGAATAAAGTTTATTATTATTATTATTTTGTAATAAAGAAGAATTTGCATTCGCAGTTGTTGCTGAATATATCAAAATAAATTATCTTTTTCTAATTTTTACATTTTTCATAATCAAAGGAATCAAAAAATAGTTACAAGAATTATAATTTTTTGTCACTTGTCAGATTGTGTTGACATTGTTTTGAAAATGGTAACATCGATCACACTCGATTATAATTTTAATTCGAAGCAGGTTAGTTCCTTTATTTTCAAAATAAAAAATATATTGTATGTAACAACGCAACGAAACATGATTTTTGTGAACCCATTGAAACTTTGGAATGTTTGAAACATACTGGTTACTTTAGGATTAGTATTAAAACTTAAATACAAAGAACAAAAATATTTATTTCAACTCGAGTTATATTGTTTATCATACTGGTTTTCCATACTCTTTCTTCAACTACATTTAAAGTTTAGGAGCCAACGGGTCAATATTTCGTGGTCTACACGTTAGACGTTTGGAAATTACTCTCAATGTTTATAAAAACATAATATATCTAAAATCAATTTTATAGATAATTGACTATAAATTATTTCTAATCTAAATGCAAAGAATTTTAAAACTTGTATTATTTATATAAAACTGATAAGATACACCGGTATTTACTGAAAACTTCAGATCAAATATTTTTGAGTGTTAATGGAATAAGCAATAGGAATGAAATTCTGTGCATATGGAAAATAAAGACAAAAAATTACAAACTATCCATAAAACACCAAATGTTGTAACAACATATACAGTGCGATCAAAAGTTTTAAAACAAACATTTATTTTTTAAGCCCTATTTTTTTTAAAACAACTGCGATTTTTTAAAAAAAACTCGACAAGGTTAATTTTGTTTTTTAAAAATACAAAATTTTGTTTCGATGATGACGTAACCGTTTTATTTAAATCGTAACCCTAGTATTTTGGGGTAAATGAAAGATTAAGAATTCTTTAAATAAAGCAGTCAAAATGTTTTCGGAAAGAAAATTTAGTGCTTTTAGTAAAAACAATAAAGCATGAAATATGAATTTATCCAAAGCGTTTAATTTTGGGACCGATCAATGATAGCATTATCACGTTGTGCTCTGATATCTCCGCTCTCAGCAATGAGCTTAAAACCTACTGTGTTAATGAATGTTTTACTTTTTCAAACTAAGTGCGTATGTCTCAAAAGCCAGCGCCTTGAAAATAAAATGTTCCTGTTCTAAATTTTTATATTTAGCTTGTTATTTCTGTGGCTGATCCAGGGATGCGGTGGTAGTATGGGGTAAGTATCGACGCAAGTTACGTCCCAAATTAGTCGAAGTCCTTTCGACCAAGGCATTAAAGTAGTCCCATCAGATCTTTTGCCGTCGTATCGAGAAAGTCCACTTGGTTCCAAAATACTAGGGACTCGTGCAGATGCTCATTGAATAATCATGTTCAATTCGACATGATGAGAAAATCTTCCTGCAGCTTAAACCATTAAAGCTCTTTTCGTTGACAGCGGATCACCGACTGCAAGCAACATTCTTGAATAATTGACCGAGTCTTAAATTGACGGATATTTACAAAGACTGCATATGGAGACAAGTACCTATATTTTTGGAAAGGAGTGCACCTGATTCACATTGATGCATTGCATCTTATTCTGTCCCAAGAACTCTTAGTTTGTCTACTTGTTGTTCATCCAAAGCTTCGTTAAGATAGTACATTTGTATATTAGTGTCCATAGAAGGAATTAGAAAAGGCATAGTATGCTCTACACCATAAGACGAACTAAAGGATGCCGGGAGGTAGATATTAGACATTCTTCAAATTCTTAGATCGCATCTAGAAATTGGTAGAGTTGCTACAATCCATTAAGTTCAGTTAGAAGCATACAACTTTCATATATCACTTGTTTTTCTATGAGCTATAATACCGATAATAAGAGTAGGTAATTTATAGTGAATAACGCTGTACAGTTATTCCAGAAATTTAAAATTAATAATTGATAAAGGACGTAGTTAACAGAGCTGGCAACGTGAGACAGAACTTCAAACTTCTTTCCGAGATTTAATACCTATATGCATATAAATCCATATTTGGCTTTTGTAGTCCAGATTTTTAATAATTCGGCCAATGACCTCGTAATCTCAACGCATATTCTTAAACAGTTTTTTGCTTTAAGAAGTCCAGTGATGTTTTTATTATTCTAAAAATTATGGCCTATATACAATATACATATAAACCAATGCATTTTATTACCAACAAAAATATTGAGGCGCCTAATAACGTCATTTCACTTCCCTGTGCTGACGTTTGTTCCATCACTCCTAACAGCAACCTTTTTAGAACGCGTTTCTGGGTCCCTTATGTTGTTTCACCGTTGCATTCTTGTAAAAAGATCTTGCCTTTTTTCATACACAAGGTCTTCGCCTCAATGCTTTCTAAAGATACTACAATTTGAAATGATTTAAGTTGAAACCGGACTTTCTTCTCAACTTACAATGTTGACTTTCTTTGATTCTTTTAGTATTTTTATGTATAGAACATCGTTCGAACGAATTGTCGGTTATGTTTCATGTTATTCTTCCACTAACATACATGTATGTCCAATTGGCTTCAAAGATCATACTAAAATGTTTCTATCTGCAAGAATAGGCTCTTTCGAGAAAAAAAGAAGCATGACAAACACGCAACATGGTATCTGGTATCTCTCGAAAAATATGACGTTTGACCATTTTATTCAGTTTAGAACGCAGGAGACTATAGTTTTACAAATGTTACATGTTTAAATTATTACAATTTTATTTCTAACATAAACTGAACAAATACATAGGACATAGTATAAGGCGGGTTATTTAGACCAAAATATGACCATTAGACACAATGTGCCTTAATAAAATATTGCTGTGGAAAAAATACAAGGCGTTACACAAAAAAGTGTTTCTTCATTTTTGTTACTAATTTCATTGTAAATTTATCAATTCTTATCAAAATCTACAGAGAAGCATAATTATCTGACAGTCCAAAACGCACCTTTAATAAATGAAGTAATATTGAAATCCCTTCTGACACTACGAATTGTTCAACTGCGTTTTTTTCGGAAACAGATAAAATTATCGTATTTAAATAGAAGTACTAATATTACAAAATTACTAATAAGTTTTCTCAAAAAGTTACCAGTCAATTTCATTATCAGGAATCATTCACGTGGCGCCTCCTACAACAAATTGTAAAATAGTACATAAAATAATGTTCTTGGTCTAAAGTTATGCCTCTCTACCGATTTTGATAAGAATGGATAAATTTACAGTGAAGTTATTAACAAAAATGAAAAAAATTTAACTTAACGCTCTGTATGTTTTCCACAGCAATATTTTATTAAGGAATATTGGGTCCTATGGTCATATTTAGCCTAAATAACCCGCTCTTAGCCTATGTCCCAATAGTTATGAATCACCCTGTATAAATCAAGCTAAATATATGTTTTTTAAATAGGTAATCAATTTAATTTTTTTGTTGTGGACATTTTAGAGATTGGGTCTTGGCTGGAGAGTTTATATCGTTTCCCACTACTTTTAAACTGAGGTAACGGCCATTTTTAAAATTAGTTTAGTTAATTAGGATATGCTGTTGTATGTTTATTATACCGTGAGAAAACAAGTCCCATAAGTTATGAAAGTGATAAATTAAACCATCACTAACGGTCAGTTCCATAATCAATTTCAAACACTTTAATATTAAAGTCTGCTTTTTTATTTCCTTCGCACTCGCAATAAAATCATTTATTTGCCTTTCCTCTGGTTAAGGGCGACTTAAAAATTATGAAGTCGAGCCTAAGTCTTCGAAGTAAACCTACAAATAGAGCAAAAATTGGCGAATAAAATTTACTATTACATATTCAATAACATACTTGAAAATAAAAAATTATAACGATATAATGTTTATACTTACATGAACTTTAAACAAACTACAACTAAAAGTGAATTAATAAGAGGGAGCTTTTAGGTGTACGAAACATTAGTAACCGAAAATGTACTCCAATATGTCAAGCTTAACAAGGCGAATATGTTGGAAAAGTTATGTACTATCTCAGCAATACAAAAGACAGTACAACGAAGCATTATGGCGTCCCCACAAGGAAACATTGATATTCCAAGTACAACTTTGCCAGAGTTCATATTTGAATCCTTCAATAGATATCATAACGAAATTGCTGTGGTATGTATTCGATGGTGTCTTATCAATCATTATTATTTTTATTTTGTTTTAGGAATGCAGCCTTACAAAAGAAAATATACATTTGACCAGATACGCATAAAAACAAGAAATTTGAATAAAATTTAAGAAAAAATTAAAATTAAATAAAGGGGACGTAATAGCAGTTATGATGCCGAATGTTCCAGAATATCCGATATGCGTGTTAGGTGCCATACAAGCAGGATTAATTGTGTCTTTAATTAATCCTTCTTATAAACCAGGTAATTTCATTTCCATTCACTTTTACAGATTACTTACGCTTGCATTGTCAGACCAGAGTGATTTGGGTCCAATTCTAAAATTTCGATCTATTCCAAAATATTAGCGCCCATAAGCAAGTGATATCGGTGTCGCCACCTGATGGAAAGTTACCATGTACTCAGCCTACCTTTAAAATTGTGTATTCTAGTTTTCCTTAGACTTCTTCGTGTGGTTTTTGGTTTTTGTAGCATACACTGCCAATAAAAATGTTTTAGTTTTTGTCTACTACTGTCAATGATGGAGCACCAAAATGATATAAACAAGTTTGAGTAAATTCGATTCATGATTCAGTCGTAATCTCCAGTTTTATTCTTTGTTATGTGATTGTTAACTTTGCTCTTTGACATGGTTTCAAAATTTTACTCTGAGCTTGCGATATAATTTTTTTACATTTGGCCAAAATAATTTATATGTTACCATCTGGAAGCGATTGGTTATGATTACAATTGCGTGCAAGCAGTAAACTGCAATTTTCTTCTCTCCAATGCATTCCACATATGTACATCAACAATCCTGCTTTTCATCTATTATGTGTGTCCAACGTAGGTTTTATACTCAGCTTCCTTATTTCCCCAGTGCCCCCGAAGTCTTTCATTTGATCCTGTTAGTGATCTCCCTGTGAGTCGTCCAGTTTCGAGCCATCCGTATACCTTGTTCAGTACGGTCGATTTTGTTTTCTAATGGTTCCATGATGATTATCAAATATTCTGCGATGCCCATGATTTGCTTGATGTGCTTCGTGTTCTTTTTTTTAGAGTCTTGTTTGTTGAACCCCTTCTTGAATCTTGAGTTGCACCGGTTCTATTCCATGCGGATTGTTCTCTGGTAGCTTGGCTAGGTTTGCCTATGGATTGTTCTACCACTACGTTAAAAATGCGCTAAATAACAGAACTGTGATGTACAAAGTTTGCTATTCCTTAAACTTGTTGGGATAAATTCTCGAAAAATGTAATTTTAAAATGAATGAAACTTTATTTAATATTTAACACAAAATAAAGAGCTTTGCTTCAACACTTTCCCTTGTTAATTTTAATACAAGAGCAGTAGAAGCAAAGAACTAACAAACACTTGTGCGTCCAAAGTTAGGTACATTACTTTAAACACAACTTGTCGCAATCGAGTTGCACCCAAAAAGCTTCGTCATATCTGCAAGTTGATTCTCGGTCGATATTTGCTGCACTGCTAATTCTCTCTTATAAAGAAGTGCATTATAGCTATATGTTTTGTTCGTCGATGAAACTCTGGATTCTGGTTCAATTTACTGCTGCCGAATTTTCTACCTCAACTATTGGAACCTGCTTCAAAGTTATAATTAAATTCCTTAGCTGCTTTGCTTGCTGTAATAATTTCAGCAGCTTCAGTAGTAGAAGTAGCTACAATAGGCTCTTTTGACTCAGCCTTGCCATGAAATGACCCTCCAGCATACTTGACAACAACACCAGAAGTAGTTCGACCAGTTTTTTCGCATCCACCCAAATCATCATCACTGTAAGATTCAAGAATACGTTACGAGTATAAGTTATTCATTTCATAAGTGTGCATTCTATGTAGCGAAAAACTTCTTTTACTCGGGTTACATCTTCTAATGATGTATTTTCAAGCGATCTTGATAAAAATCCAACACTGTGAGCTAGATCAGGTCGTGTTCCCAGCATCAAATACATCAATGCACAGACAGCTTGTCTGTAAGGGAAATTGTGCGTTTTCGAATTTTCTTTCCCTGCTTGAGAAATTTCAGAAGCTTTCAACATTGGCATAGAAACTGATTTGATCATCTGTTTGCTCGATTTCTAGCCCTAGAAAGTATGAAGCCTTTTGAGAAGAAATCTTGAATTCTTTGCTCAAGTCATGTAAGAAAATCTTCAAATCTTGAGGATTAGTAGCGGCAACTAAACCGTCATCTACGTCCAGAACGATGATGATATTCTTGGCAATTTCTTTTAGTATAAATATACATGGATCTGCATCACTAACTTTGAAGCCAAGACTGATGAGATATTTGCCAAACGTTTAAACCAGCATCGCGGAGACTGTTTTAAACCATACAAACTTGGCATACTCTACTAGTATCATCATTGTAGCCCTCTGGCTGCTGCATGTAGATTATTTTTTCAAGGTCATTGTATAAAAACGCTGTAGATACGTCAAATTAAACTAAATGCATCTGCTCACTTGCAGCTATACTTAAAATTGAACGTATAGTGGTAATTCTGGCTACTCGACTGAAGATCTGACTGTAATCAATTCCATACTGTTAACTGAATCTTTTATGATCTTGCCTTGTACTAATTGACTGAACCATCTGGATTGGTTTTCATTTTGTAGACCCATTTGCATGGAATTGCTTTTGCCCCTGATGGCAAGTCTGACGTTTTCCACGTTCCATTTTCACTGAGCGAATTCATCTCTTCATCCATGGCTTGCTTTCACTGAAGACTCTCCTTACATAAAACAGCTTCTTGGAATGATTGAGAATTTACATACGTGTCAATAAAATCTTCTGCGTTCTCTGCAACGTGTACGTATTCTTGTAAGTAACTCAAAAGTGCCTGGATCGAATGACCTTGCTGCTTTGCGTGAGCAATCATTGACTGTAAAACATCTGTGACGTCGGACTCGGCAATTGTGTAGCAATATCGATATTTAGTGTACATATCTTTAAATACAGCGAAATACTTTTTGTTGCTAAATGATTCGTCAAAAGGTCCGCATAAATCTGCCAAAATCAGTTCTCTAGGTTTGCTTGCTTTTACCCTGGCACCGAATGATGTGCCTTACCGTAGATGCACGGTTCACAAATTTCTCAATCTAACCTGACTCCTTCTGTAACAAATTCTTGACGTGCTGCTTGTCTCAGCAACATTAAAACTGACATCTTCGGTTGGAAAAATTGGTTTGATAGCTGCCTTGAATAGTGTTCTGTAAATATTGCGGACTCTACTCAAGAGTATTTTATCATTAATTTTCAACAGGCTGTATTCTAGGAAACAAACTCTGTTTGTAAACAATGCAGCTCTGGTATCAATCACGAAATGCACCTTTGTGAGTTTGTTTGTAAAATATTTAAATATTTAAAGTTGAGGTAGTGTCTACTACTACTTACTACATGAGTAATTTTTCCGACTTGTTCAGCTTTGTGGGTTTATTGATATCCATCTTCTCTTGATCACTATTGGTCTTTATATTGCAAACTACTGTGTTCAAGAGAGATTTTGTCTTTGGTAGGATTCTTCTTTCTTGATTTTGAAGAATCGAACAAGGTAGTTCGGTTTTTTACATCTGGTTTTAATGATGGTTTGGTAATTTTTTTGGGAGTATAAATTTTACATCGGCTAAAATGCTTTCTTTATTAGAACTTTTAGTTGGCAACCAATGCCCCTTTTGAGTCAAACGCTTCGAAATTGTTGAGCTATCTGCTGTAAATTTCCTTGAGCTCTTCAAGATATTAGCCGACTAAAGCCTTCTCGTTTTCGAACAATTTCAGTTGATTTTGGCGTAACATTACGTTCTTGAAACTAGCGATTTAAACCGGTAAACAAATCACTAATAAGATGTAACAAAATTGGAGCCGACGATTCGAGATTGTTTTTTATGCCATTGCTTAGTTGGCGATAAATAATTGAAGAATAGACTATGTTACTGCTTACACATATGTCTACACAATTACAGATTACAAATCACTGCTGTTTTGATGCAGTGTTATCGACAGAATATTTCACAGATATTTCACACTTTTCAATGTGCTTTGAAATATTAAATAACACAAAACCTTTGATATTTTTATTTAATTCAACATTACTTTTAAAGAAATACAGTGTGTCCCGACGATTAAGACAAGTAATATATCAGAATTGGGCAGTAGTAGATAATTATAATTTTGGGGCTACATGTACTTAAAGGATTGGAAGTTAAAAATTCAAATTGAATCCCCTGTAATTTTCGGCTACAGATTTAGAAAATTTGAAAAAATACCTCATTGGGTAACACAATAACAAGAAAATATGCAACATTTGTTCTAATTTACACCCCCAAAATTATAATTATCTACTACTGCCCAATTCTGATATATTACTTGTCTTAATCGTCGTGGGACACCATGTATATTTTTGAAGAAAAACAAAGAAAGATTATTTTTTCGGAAATTTTCTTAGCATAACTCACTCGCATGCCACGCGACCCCATCATTATACTATGATTTTTGTTTATATTGTAAATTTGGTTTTATTGATCTATTTTTTATTACCAAAATATTTTGTTGATGTGGCAGGATGGCCATAGATTGGCATTTTACAGAGTATTAAATTCGTACATTTTAGATGAAATAAGTTTCCAATTAAATGATGCAAAGGTCAAGGCTATTATCGCATTGGGTTCAAGTTTTTCCACTGCAAAAGCAGCCACAAATATTTTGAAACAAGATATTCCTATTTTTACGGTCAAAATGAAGGTAAGAGCTTATCATCGACTAGTTTAAATTCGTAAATATGTTTATTACTTTCTTAAACCAACAAAATCTTACCTATTAACAGAAAAGACGATAGATACCATCAAATCATTGTAAGTATAGATATTTTCTTGATACTAGCTGATCCACCAAACCTTGTTTTGCTCCAAGATTTTTTAATTAAATTAATTTAGAGCATTAACGATTCCACCCGAAATTTGTTTAAATGATAAAACGCCACCTGTTGAGAATTTTTCGACTTTGTTTACATAGTTTTATAATATCGGAGATTTGATGATATTATAGGCAAAGAAACAGTGGTACTGGCTGTAGGGGGCTTTTGAGTTTAAAAATTTAAAAATATTCGATTGCCACATTTTTTCAAATACAAGTAAATTAGATAAACGGAATAATGTTAACTACGGTATTAGGGGCCATTAGATTAATAATAATTCTTCTGGTCTATCTTATAATTAATGAACCTTAACCACAGCATAATAAACACACAGTGGTGTGAAACATGTGCAGGCGTTGACGTGCGTGAGTGTGTTTAGTAACGTTTACTTCTTTTTCTTTTCATAATTTTTTTATGAAGTCCCAAATATTTTCAAAAATGTTTCTTAAATCAGGATATCATTTTTTAAAATTAAAGTAGTTTCAAATTAATTTTGCATAAAACTTAATTGCAAGAAAATCACTTATCACCGTCCGACATTAAATGATCATTATCACTTTATTTATCTGTAAAAACAATGGTATAATATACAGCAAAGCAGAGAAGTTTATCTATCTCATAATGCTGATGCATTACGCGATAATATCGGTGTCTCATATTTTCAGGAATCAGAAGCAGTTCCAGCAGGTGCAATTGATTTACATGAATTCACCGAAACTGAGAGCGAAATCGAAGACGTTCGTGGCATAAATCCTGAAGACGTAATTTTATTGCCGTATTCAAGTGGTACAACAGGCTTACCAAAAGGAGTAGAGATAACTCATCTTAATATCATATCGAACGTTTGTCAAGTCAGTTGTGAGTCAATGACTCATGTTCCCCCACGAACAGGTATACAGGGTGTCCCTAAAATGTGTGGACATCACTTAACCACAGATTCCTGGGCTCAAAATAAGATGTTTTAACCCAACTTAGCTATATCCAAAAGTGCTTCGTTTAGCCAGTATTCTGATTCAAAGTTCAAAAGAAATTTTTTTATTTTGCTTATAACAAAAGAACGGTTTTGTCGATTTTGATGATATTTGGTATTGCACTCCTTACAGATGTAGGTCATCTTTTAAGGTGATGTTAGTTATTATCAGTGGACCATTAGTGTACGAAACACGGGTAATCCGGCAAAAACCACTCAAAAACTTTTTAATGTTAAGACCAATAACTTTTCAAAAAATAGTTTCAGAAAGAGTCATTCAATAGTCAACTTTTTTGTTACTTGTTAATTGATGAGATCTTTTAAGGTTTAGACAAAAAAAAATAAAATCTGAGGGACCGCGCACTGCATTTCTTAAAATAGATATTATCTAGCAGTCTGGTATTCTAAAAAATAAATGCTGTTGGTGTTGGCTAGTGATCTTTAGCAGTGAATATTCTTCGTTATTTACCGTAGTGATGGCTGTAAACTACACTTATGCTGAGCAAACGGATATGTTGATGATTTTAGGATATTGCGAAGCAAATTGTCGGAGAAGTGTTAGAGTGTACAACGAAAAATTTCCAAATCGTCGCGTGCCCAATCGTCAAACTTTTGCAAACATTGAAAGACGCCTTCACGAAACAGGAAACCTTGCATCGGTCACAGCTGATCGTGGACGTGCTCGTACAATTCGCACACCCAGGTTAGAAGAACAAATTCTGAAATAGTACAAGAAAATCCAGAAGTAAGTGCTCGATGCTTAGCATTGCAAGCAGGCGTTTCAAAGAATGTTGCTCATAGAGTTCTTAAAGAACAATTGCTATATCCTTATCATGTACAAAACTTCCAGGAGCTTTTGCCAGCTGATACCACCGCGTGTCTTGAGTTTTGTAGGTTCATTCAAGAAACAAGAGCTGAAGATGTCAATTTTAATAGCAAAATTCTCTTTACTGATGAGGCATGTTTCACGAGGAGGGGTATGACAAATTTGCACAACAAACGTGTGTATGCAGATGAAAATCCACATGTTATCAAGCAAAGCCACTTTCAACATGAGTTTCGAATTAATGTACGGGTAGGAATAATCGGCAGTTTTATCATAAGCCCTGTCATTTTACCAAATCGGTTAAATGGAGAGAATTATTTACACTTCCTTGTAAATACCCTACTCGATTAATTAGAACACTTGCCGTTAAATCTTAGACGCGACATGTGGTTTCTACATGATGGAGTACCACCACATTTTACATTGAACGTTCGGAATCATCTTCATGTACAGTTTCCTAACAAATGGATAGGCAGAGGAGCTGGTGCTCCTGCAAAATGGGCACCTCGTTCACCAGATTTAAATATTTGCGATTCTTTTGTGTGGGGAGCTCTAAAGAGAAAAGTGTATTCTCGTCCTAGAAACACACAGGACGAACTTTAGGCCAGAGTACAAAACACTTCACAGTCCATTAAGAATCATGCAGAAATGTTATAACGAGTACAGTTCAATTTTTTGCGTCAAATCAACCTTTCATCCAGGTAGGTGGTGGTCACATTGAGCATTTACTGTAGATCTAGTAAAGTACATACCTACTTGTCACTAATAAATATTATAACAAAATGCCTTATTGTCATTTATTTTTTAGAATACCAGACTGCTAGATAATATCTGTTTTAAGAAATGCAATGCGTGGTCTCTCAGATTTTATTTTTTTGTGTCTAAACCTTAAAAGATCTCATCAATTGACAAGTAACAAAAAAGTTTACTATTGAATGTCTCTTTCTGAAACTATTTTTTGAAAAGTTATTGGTCTTAACATTAAAAAGTTTTTGAGTGGTTTTTGCCGGGTTACCCGTGTTTCGTACACTAATGGTCTACTGATAATAACTAACATTGCCTTAAAAGATGACCTACATCTGTAGGGAGTGCAATACCAAATATCATCAAAATCGACAAAACCGTTCTTTTGTTATAAGCAAAATAAAAAATTTCTTTTGAACTTTGAGTCAGAATACTGGCTAAACGAAACACTTATGGATATAAGTAAGTTAGGTTAAATCATCTTATTTTTGAGCCCAGAAATCTGTGGTTAAGTGATGTCCACACATTTTAGGGACATCCTGTATGTTACAAGCGCAACTGTTAAATTACTTATATAACTAAGTGTTTGATTAATAGAAAACCACGTGAACGTAGTTCCTGCAATTCTTCCTTGGTTTCACATCTATGGAGCTACCATTACATTATTTATGCATTTGTGTCAATTGTCAAAATTAATCAGCGTTCCTCAATTTACTCCGGATAGCTTCATAAAATTACTCAGAGAACATAATCCTAATCTACTCTACTTGGTACCCCTTTAAGTAAGTTAAATGCGCTGCTATACCTTGGCCTTTAAACATTTTCTTTTCAGTATTGTTTATGGTATCAAATCCTGCAGTTAAACCAGAATATCTTCAAAAACTCACTACAATAATATCTGGAGCTGCACCTTTAGGTAAATCGGATGAAGAAAAAGTAATGACAACAATGAAAAGACATATAGATATTCTGCAAGGTAATATAAAGTATAAGTTTAATTCTTACCAATTCTAAAAGATTACTAGGTTATGGTTTAACTGAAACCTCGCCCGCTGTATCTATCTCTACTTCAAAAATAATCCACGATTTTGGAAATACAGGAAGTAGCGGTTTTGTCCTACCTAATACTTTCGTCAAAATTGTTTCAACTTCGGACCCTACAACCGAAATTTTGCAAACAAATACACAAGGTGAAATACTAGTTAAAGGACCTCAGGTGATGAAAAGGTACTACAATCGTCCTAAGGAAACTGAGCAGACCTTTTTGGATGGTTGGCTAAAAACAGGCGATTTAGGACATTTTGATGATAATGGATTGCTATTCGTAACCGATCGGTTAAAAGAATTGATTAAAGTTAAAGGTTTTCAAGTGGCGCCGGCCGAACTTGAAGAAATTCTTCGTACGCACAAAGATGTATCAGATGCTGGTGTAATTGGCGTACCCGATAGTAGAAGTGGCGAAGTGCCTTTGGCGTATATTGTGCCAAAATTAAACAAAAAAGATTGATGTTCAAGATGTGCATGAGTTTATGTTAAACAAGGCCTCGAACTATAAACAACTTAAAGGTGGTATTATAGTCGTGGACAGTTTGGCCAAAAAAGTGCATCGGGGAAGTTGTTGCGGAGAGAACTGAAAGTACAATATGAAAAAAGTAAAAAGTTTAATATACGTATTTTATAATTTTGTAAGTGACTGTTAATGTTCAATTATCAATGTTGTATATTTTTCTAAGAATATATCACCCAAACGTTTTTATGAAATTTATTTGTGACTATTTTATTCAAAGAAAGCAATAAATTTATACATTCCTGACTGAACTATACTTGCTATACTCATGAAATCTAAACTTTTTCGTCAGCATGTCTAAAAAATGTTCTGAATTTGAAAATGGATTGGTAAAGTCTTCTCAGAAGATAACTAGTGTGTAGGTACAATAATGTACAACAAACTAACGCAAAAAAAAAACAATCTAGATGTTAGTAGACAACGTTAATAATTATTACCCGAAGCCAGACAATATTGTATGTTACGCCGACGACTGTAAAAGCAAGATCGTGAGTTCAAGATTGTCATATCCGATGGCCTTGTCATTATGAACGACACATTAAAACTGCTTGCTGCAATTACGTCAAATAATTGTAAAATTATGAAAAGGTTTTCGAGGTAGCTCTATGAATTGCGTCTCATGTGGGATGGATACTCTGTCAGCTTTTGACCTCCGCGATTGTAAGTATAAGTGTTACCCGCGTGTGCTTTACAGTAAATCTTCCGATGTTACTTAATAATGAAGAATGTTATTCCACCGATGGGGAAGAAAGGTCGTTAGTTCACGATAATCATTTACATCGAAAATTTGAAACTGTCTTCTGCGATAACGGCAAGTGCTTATGAGTATGTTACCGTGACCACTCTACGTTTAGGAACGAATTTAAGAAAAAAACATAATTGTCAACGATACCTGTCAACTTTTAACTACTTGGTCTGATTTGTTATGGGTTAAAGTTTTATTAAGTATTGGATAAATCTTTAAAATTACATTAAATTTATTTAAAGTACAATAAATGTTGTAATCTCGTATTTAAGAATAACAAGTTCGATATTTGTTACGTACAAAATTAGAGCAATGAAAAAACAAAAATCAAACATATTTGAAAGAATTTACAAAACTTCAACTAAAATTGTCTACAAGCGCGCACAACTACAAAATATTATATTTACTTACAGATATGTATGTTACAAAGAACAGAAAAAAAGGATAATCTATTTACAACGTTGTCCGTATTTCGTATCAGCCGAAATCCACCAAAATGCTGCTTTTTCAGAACTGAGAAGCTGCCAATTATTTTGCATGTGTCGCAAAACCCATAAACCATACCATATAGTGTGTATTATGCGTCCAACCAATAACCCATGCCATAAAAAGTATATTGTGCTTCCAACCAAATTAGCATGTGTAGAACGTAGCCAATGTTTCTATTTCCAAATTTGAAATGATTGTTGATAACTTGCAAATTACTAATTTTAAGTTTAAGTTGACCACTACTTAAAACGACGGTTTTGCTTCGTCGTATGCGAACCATATAAATCGAAACTAAATTGGTATGGAGGTATTCACGGTTCCAGGGTTTCCAAAAGTCCTGGTGCAATCTTTGGACTACCTGCCATCGTGATAATCGAGTTATGTTCAAATGTTCAAAAGTCTTCATCGGGAGGCGATGTCAAAAAATGTCCCGGTGTGAGAACACTCAAGTCATTCGGATCCGAACTGCATAGAGGCCGAGAATTCAACACCGTTTCAATTTGTACAACTAAGGTGTTTAATTCCTCATAGGTAAGTATTTGTTTGCCTATTACTCTACTTATATGAGTCTTGGCCAATTTGATACCGCTTTCCCACAGACCACCAAAATGTTGAGCAACAATCTCTACAGCTAGTTTAAATTGATCACACAATTCCTTATTAGCCCCAACCCAATTGGTAACGTAATCACTAAAAATGCGACTACAACGACCACGACGATCAATAAATCTACGCAAAGCAGCTAAAAAGGCATTACTAAATAAATCCGAAGCGACTTCTAAATGCAATGCTTTAGTGGCAAAGCATACAAACAAACATAGATATGTCTTCACAGGCTTAGAACCGCGTCGTCTATACAGGGTGTCCCACCGGGAACGCCATCAATAGATTATAGAAAAACTGTACATGGGAAAAATTTGAAAATTTGGTAGTATACTAACATCGACGGGGGCAGTTCCGCTAAAATATTTTCAAGATGGTTACACTTCCGGTTATGCCGGAAGTATGTGTCAACTTGCTTATCTTAAATAGAACACCCTATATATTATTCTATTTTTGGATTTTGCACAAAATTGTAGACACATTTTGTGTATAATGTCCTATACCTAAGTCTAACTGTTTTGGACTTATTTTAAATTTTATGTCAAAAATTACGTTTTCAGGCCTAAACAAAATTATAAAATTTTCCTATACTAACGCCTTTATTATTTAATTGAAATAGGTTTTCTTGTAGCAGGGGACCTATGAAAAACGTACTAATTCTAAAGGTCGTTGCGCACATGTTGCGCTGTAAATTTGACGAATCTCAATTCTCCATCTACCTCCTACATTGAGGATTCTAAAGTTTCTCTAGGCCAATAATCTTCTGTTTGCTAAAAGCCAGGTAGACCCGCCCACCAAAGGGAACACTTTAGCAACTCCTCTGGGAGAAGGCCGAGAAGCTAGGCGGTATAAGTTCTTGGATATGACAAACTCTAGTGGCGACGAACGTTTTCCATTTGTAGGAGCGGAACGTATCCATGCTAATGCGACCTTGGAATCACTCCAAGCAACAATGTGATTTAAATGTATCAAACTGACATAAAACTTTACGATAAACAAAACTAAATTTGCAAGCAAACCCGCTGCTAATAAGTCCAAGGGAGGAATTGATAACCGCTTGATCGGAGCTACCTTTGATCACAAAATCTGTATAACGAGCAATGCGTGAACGATGCTGGTTTGGAACAACGAGGAATATGGGGATTCGACAAACTATCAAGCGACGACTTATACTTTTCCCATTGACTACGAACGTCAGCTGGGGGCTCTGCGTCCCAATCTAATCCTAGAAGCCACAGATACTGTATTAATCGTTTAGCGAAAAAGTTAATGGATATAAAAATCCAAAGGGTCATATATTGCTTGCGACCTCAGATAAAATCGATCTTTTGGTACAAAAAGCGCCTACCAGAAACGAAAATGAATCTATCGATGCTTGCCGCTAACTCTAACTGAAGTGTCTCCAAGACACGTTATTGAACTCGACGAATTTACCCCAACGATCTTGGATTTCTAAGCGAATTGTAGCTAACAAAGTGACTGTAGATAAACTAGAATTAGCCCTCACTGAGGTTAAAGCTAAAGAAGACTCAGACTATTCAACAACCGTTGGCGTGTTTCCTGGGTTGTGCGTGGTTGTGACTCAAGCAATTTTATTTAAACAGAGATATGACGTCTAACTGCTGTATAGCGTTCCTGTGGGTTGAGTTTACTAAAACTAGAGCAAGATAAAATTGTGTGTGAATCGTCTTTGCAATACAAACAAAAAAATTTGGGATTTAGGGAATTCGACAAACTACTATTGCTAAACGAAGCAGTTTCTAAAGCGCGACATGAATCGCTAAGAAACAGTTTAAGTTCTTCAAACTTGTAAAGATGTGGTTGAGGATGATTCAGTTTGAAACAGTTTGACGAGTATCTGAATCAAATATCTCAAGTAACCAATTAATTAATGTTAAATTCCAATGATCAATACTTTCAATCTGATTAACGGCAGCCAAATTCTCTCCGAAAATATTCAAGAGATTGCGTAGTTACTTTAAGAGCCTTGGCAATATTTAGCCAGTAAAAGATAGCTAAACTCTACTATTTTGGTAGCGATCAACTATTGTTTTATGAGCAATTTCGTAATTATCCAACGTCAAAGGCAAATGTTTAACTAAAGTCAAGGGTTCATTAGTTAAAGTAGAAATAAAGTACTGAATTTTTTTTACATTTGAGAGAGATTCATTTCATTTCATTTATAAAAATTTCATCAATATTTACCCAATATCAAGTTTACACAATGTCTCCCAATCGGCGACACTCACATCAACTAAAGTGTTATCACCAAATGGTTTCAACATTTTTAAAGGCAGCCATAAATTCAGATCGTAACGACTCATCGTTTTTAAGATCTAAAGCTACTACATAAATTTTAATTTTCAGTTTAATAAAAACACACTTATTAAATGTTAATATAAACCATGGTAGAACAACGATTAATAAAAATAAGTTTTATAAAATGTCAAAAATGCAGATCCAGTGGTTTACTAAAACCATTTTATTCCCTTGAAATTTAATCTTCTTTATTCTTTGAAATGAAGAAGTTAAGTTGATATTTTAGTTCCTAGAGTGAATAAAATATTAAAACGTCACCCACAGCACCCGATATGTTTTACCATCACTGGCTCCTACATTTGTAAATGCTATAAAATTAATTTATAATTGCCTGCTTAGATCCCTAGGTCGAGCTGCAATTATAAGTGCCCCTTGTGTTTAATGATAGTATACGAGATAAATTATACAAAATATCGGTTACTAGCAAACACCAACCAACCCGACATAGGTTTTTTCATTATCTTATGTAAACGTTTCTTAAAAATAGTAGATTATTTTACTAGGAGTTAAACAATACAATGTTGAGCTTAAAAGTTAGCCTCGCCAGCAAATTAAGCGAAACAATTATATTTTTTAACTCCAAGTGAAATATATTATTTTTTTCTTCAAGCGCTTATTGCTAGTTTTCATGTGTAATTTTCAAATTTTCAAGATTCTCGAGTGTTATAGTGACGTTTTATTCTCGACGAATCAAGTTGGTACTTTACTGTTACATTAATAATATGACATAACCGAGGTACCAACCTGTAAATAGTTGTGAAAACAAAAGAACAAGGCATTTCAATGTGCTGTCAGATAGTTGTAAAACACTTTTTAAAAAAGGGCTACTGTAGGGCAAACTTACGTATAATTAGATGGATTTTATAATTGAGTTATAGGATTTTAATATAGTTTATACGTTTAATTGATT
Organism: Abscondita cerata; assembly: GCA_030710515.1. Taxonomy (NCBI): domain Eukaryota; kingdom Metazoa; phylum Arthropoda; class Insecta; order Coleoptera; family Lampyridae; genus Abscondita; species Abscondita cerata. Next base: position 114,483 of record JALBCR010000422.1, on the reverse strand, counting down.
TGTAATGTACCATAATGCCAGCATTTGTTTGTGTAGTGAACTGTGGCAGTAGAGGAAATAGTAACAGTGTTAAGTTTTTTAGAATCCCTGTTATTTGTAATTTTAAACATAAATTGTATTAAAATACTCTTTCACAGACTATAACTAACTTAATTAAAACAACCACTAAAAGTACAAAATCAACAGAAATTGCACACATTCCAATGAAAACAAAGATTTCTTTGCCCTACAGACGCCATTTTGGCAAAAGCGTTGAAATGCCTAACTGCTGCCTTTAATGTTTAGACAGAAAAAAAGCCTTAGCGTCTGCCAGTAGTTCAATATAATGCCGTTTTATTGTCGCTTGAAGAAAATAGTAGATTATTTCACAATATAATTGTAGAGTTTAAATTAAGCGAAACAATTATATTTTTTAACTCCAAGTGAAATATATTATTTTTTCTTCAAACGTTTATTGCTAGTTTTCATGTGTTTTTTTCAAATTTTCGAGTTTATCGAGTGTTATAGTTACGTTTTATTGTCGACGAGTCAAGTTGAATTTTACTGTTACATTCATACTATGACATAACCGAGGTACCAACCTCTAAATAGTTGTGAAAACAAAAGAACTGTTGCTTTTAATGTTTAGGCAGTAAAAAGCGTTTTTAGCGTCTGCCAGTAGTTCAATAATATGCCGTTTTAATGTCGCTTGAAGAAAAAAATATTTTTTTCTGACTCAATCCGTTAATTAGAAATACTGATCCTGGTTTCTTTCTACAATGGACAGTTTAAGTCTAATTCTATTCAGCGTCTCTAAGAATAAGTTCTTATTTTCTTCATACATTGTTTTATCCGGTTTTCACCATTTTCTTTCAACATTTTATAAAGTTTTTGTTGACAGTTAAAGAATTTTACTTTTTTCTGTTGTTGATGAAACCATTATACCGAAGAAAATTAAAGTTTTTCTCCAGAGTTCTTATTTGAATAGTAGTTCTATTCAGAGTCTCTGAGAACCCCTTGTAATTTTCGTCATAAGTACGTTGTTCCATTCATAAGAAAAACTAAAATTGAAATTTTTTTTGATAATTTATATTATACCGTTATTTTAGTACTAGTTTTATTCGGAATTTTTAAAAAATACTTCTCATGTTCTTCATACGTTTTCATCCAAATTTATTTTTTACCATCATGCAGTACTTTAAATTGTTTGTCGCTATTCACAGAAAAGTGAAACCTAAATGCTTAATAAAATTCATATTTTAGGAGTAGTTCCATTCAATGACTTCTTATAAAAACAATTTACAATTACACCAGAAGGACACAAGCTAGGATCCCAAGAAGCATCAAGTTCGGAAGTTAACACAGATACTTTGAAGGATGAATATTCTTCGGGATGTTTGGACGTAAGTTTTGTACATTTAGCTGATAAAATGTTGCTTTCTTTAAGATAGTCAGTAAGAATTGATAATTTAGATGTAGTTCTATTCAACAACTCGAAGAATACCTTCTTATTTTCTTAACACATTGTTCGATCCCAGTTTGGGTTTCGCAATTTCATTCAAAAATTTCATCAAGTTTTTGTCACTAGGTACTCAAAACTTATATCAGAGACTTACTACAAATTCATATTCTATGAATGAATATATTCAGCTTTTCTAAGAACCCCGTCTTATTTTCTGGGTATGTAATTTTATTCGGTTTTAGTTTTTACACTTTTCACAAAAAATTTACATTTTTGTTCTTGTTCAATCATCAATGAGATAAAAATTAAAGTCTTTCTCCAGATTATTTGAGAAGTGGTGCTATTCAGAGTCTCTAATGTTATATAAATAAAATGAAATCTCAAATTCAAATCTCTTTCTGTAGGATTGCGTTTCGCTTTTTTAGAATTGATATTTTAAGAGCACCTATAGTTCCAAAACTCACAACTCAGTTATGTTAAGGTGCGTGTTGAATAGTTTGAATAAAACTATTATGATATTTTCTCTTGTCTACTCGTACTACTCGACTGCTAATTACAATATGTTTACGTTAAAACGTTTCCCAACGTTATCCTTAAGAGGGGATGTTTAAGTACAGTTAGAGCGCGTTCCGCAACAGTGGTGTTATTTATTGACTCGGTTTAATGTTTATATACGTTTTTAAGCTCATTCTTTCGTTTGTGTTTTATGTAACTTTCATCTAGAGCCCTCGAGGAAGACAAAATTTGTTGTCAAAGCGTTGGTAGGTAGTAAATTGAAGCAAACTCACAAGATTTTCAACCTGAAGAAAAAGTTATATTCCGCAATTATTGACATATCGTTTCGTGTGTAGCATTTCAAGAGCTTGCACTTTTACAGTGGGTCACAATTGCAAAACAATTATTACTACCCTTAGCATTAAATATTAAAATGCTTAATATACAATATAAACCTTGTGGGTCGCAGAACATTCGTCTTCTTAAGCAGTGGCGGCTTGTCCATATGGTCATTTGGTCAATGACCTCCCAAAATTTTGACAATATATAAAAAATATTCATTATTACGTGTTTTATTAAAATAGGTAATTAAGTCGCAAGTACAATAACTTAAAATTTATCGGCCGTCGTTCGTAATTCATCCTCTTCAACCTTGGGCTGGCGGTGCGAATTGTCCTCATTGAATTAGATCTACCCGGAAAAACTCGAAAACGTGCAGCGCCCGAATAAACGCGAACGTCCGAAACAATAATCAACTTTGGGTCATGAGCCGGATCCCGCAGTTTACGTTGACTTCGTATAGGGTGTACAACTACGCTCGATTTTTGATTCGATTTTCGCGTGTTTTAAATCAATTTAAGAATTTATATTGATATGTTTTACTGTTGTTGTGTTGTTTTGTAAAAATACTATTTTTGATTCGCGTGTGCATGCGCTATAATAGAAAATGTCGGTAGTGCAGAAAATTAAACAACTAAAAGTGCTAACAAACTTAATTTTACAAAATTAGTTGAGTTCAAGGCAAATGGTCGTCCTTTGCCAGAACTAAGTTTACGACAAACTAGCAAAGACAAAATAAAGATGTTCATCGAAACTTTCGCAAGGTAATGTACGATTTAGCTAACTGGATATGTGGTTGTGAAGTATCAAATGTATTTTACTGTTTTGTTTGTTTATTATTTTCTAAAGACTCGTCAGACTCGCTATAGTGCAAATCCGGTGTAAGAGATTTAAAACATTTAAAAGAGGAAATAAAAAAACATGCTTCGTCTGCAGAACACATGAAATGCTCGGTAAATTTTGCAACCGTAGGAAATGTTGATATTCGTACACAACTAGACAATGCTTACAGAAAATCCCTTAGAGATTTTAATGAGAATGTTTCGAAAAATCGCTATATTTTGAACAAAATTGTAGATTGTATAAAATTTTGCGGTGCATTTGAGTTATTTATATTTTTTAAGTATGTCTATTTTTAAATTAATTTTTGACCTCCCAGTATGATTGACCACGAGCCGCCACTGTTCTTGAGAGACGAGAGCATATCCGCTGATAAAAAGAATGGCTATAAATGCGTACATTTCTGTCGTTTCCTAAAACCAGTCAAGCATTTTTTTGCCGTGTAGAATATTATATAGTTCACCAAGAGAGAAACAATTCGATGAATTCAAGCGGCTCACTGTCTGCAGATAACGTCTAAACCGGTATTTTTCTTCATATTTTTAACTGGTGCAATCACGGTGTAAATCCCTTTCATCCCATTGACGTTTTGGCTTGATTTTCCTTTTCTTCAAGTGTTTACTTGTTTCCCATCTTACAATCGGGTTCACCCAAATCTTCCTGTTGATCTTCACTGCTGGAAAAGTATTCATCCTATCAGGATCGTTACAGTTTTCATATCCATAGTCTGCATCTGACTCGAACCCATGATATCTCGAGGAATAATATAATTGCTATGTGGTATGTAACTTCTCAGTTTGTTTCAAAATCTCAGCAGTCGTTAACACTTTCTATTCCTATGTAATAAAAAATCTTACAATGTTTTTGCCCAACTTGTCGATTACGACCCACCAATATTTGAACGCGTCACCATGTGTTACCCATTCTTTTTTGAGGTTATACGGCCTTAGACAATAGTCATTTCTATCTATCAACAGTCTAACAATATTATTTCAACAAAAACAAGGCATTAATTCGTAGTAGGTAAAATGTCTTAGCAAATAAAATCGTATAATAAGAAAATATCTGACATATGACAGATCGTTCTTGGAACTCATCGGAAATAGTACACACGTATACACCAATGTATCCGCATCTATAAATACTAATTTGTCTAAAAAAATAAAATGTTCTTGTATACATAGTATCTATGTTTTTTTATCCATATTCACTTTTATAAATATCAAAATATCATTAGAGTGACACTCGCATTCTCGCCCTGAAGGTTTAAAGCAGATTTCTTCAACCCATCAGAAACTACACCGGCCTTACTACTCTTACATTCATGAGGTACTAACTCAATATAAGCAAACTTCTTCTGCAAAAACGGAATTAGACCAATTTTTAAATTCTCTAACAAATCTCACAAGGTTTACCTTTTCCTATAGTTTCCCACACTTTCTTCCCACGCTGTATATCGTATTCTTTATTTATGTTATAGGTGAAATTGGTATGTAAATTTTTCTTATAAGCGGATACCTACACGGACACAAACGTGTTCGCTTCGGTATTCGCTAACTTGGGGTTTAAGTTGTTTGTTTGGTTTTGTTTATAATTTTGAGCAACTTAATTCAGTCTACCAGCAGCCATGGCACCAAAAAAGTGCATGTTAACGTTACAGCAAAAGATCAACGTAATTGGAGTGTTTCTAAAAGAAAATTAGGTGAACAATTTGGAGTCGGTAAAACCCAAGCTGCTGAAATTTCGACAGTGGCAAACAAACAAAAATGAAAAGCAAAAGGACTTTTTGAAACCGGAAAAGTACATTGTTGATTCTCTATGGTACGAAGGGTTTCTTAAAGCGCGAAGGAAGACTAATCCTATCTGGTCCTCTTGTCCAAGCCAAGGCCAGAGAAATAGTTTAGACTTTAAAGCTTCTCTTGGTTAGTTGCACACATTACGTATTTACCACAACATAAAATTTAAGGCAATTTCTAGAGAATCCACCAGTGTCAATCATAAACACGTGAATTTTTTGCTACGCAAATACCTTCATTCGTTGGAGGTTACAATCCTAGCTACATCTACAATGCAGATGAAAGTTGACTGTTTTTCCGTGCTTTATCAAATAAAATACTGGTAAATGTCGAAAGAACGTGTTACTGTTTTATTTTGTGCTGATGTGAGAGGTGATAAAGAAAAACTTTTGGTAATTAGCAAAAAGTGCACCATTCATTAAAAGCACCAATGTAAAATACTTACCAGTGACTTGGCGTTCAAATAAAAAAAGTGGATGACAACAATCAAACCGAAAGAATTTTGTTAACATTGATGAAAATGTTAGTTTCAGAGGACGTCATCGACACTCCCGACACTGTTGACCTAGAAGCGGTCCCTAGTGGTAGTGATGATGACAATCGTGAAGACCAACAATTACCGGATGGGAATGGAAGTTACTTCTATAAAAATATTGGTGACGTTTTTGCAGGCAATAAGGGACTTAAAGTTGTTTGCTGGTATCTTTGAGAACTTTCTAGCCTTTGAATTAAATAAAAATTTAGAAACGCATTTTCAAAAGTTATTTTACAGAACATACATGAAGGGACGACAAACGATCATTTTTAATTTTCTATCCGCCGAACCCAGAAATAATTAAAATGTTTTAGCAATCACAATAATTATGTGTTAATAAATTGTATAATGAACCACTGCTGTCTGGTTATTAGAGATTTTACGTACATACGAAACATTATTTCATTTTTTTATCGAATTAGAAGAGTTATTTTTAAGAAAAAAGCGTTACTCCTCTAGCCTTTAATATCGCTTCCCAAATCTCTTTATGCAATTTATTAATGCTCTGCTGAAGTTGAGGGCAGAAGTATGCAGCAATTTAATATCGACACATTCTAATACCTCCGTCCTTTGGCCTCCGTCTAACACACACACTATCGCATCTCCTCCCACTCATACGGAGCTACGTCGTCTTTCGGGAGAACACCTGGCAATAACGAACGCGACGTGGTCGAGTGGATTCGAAGGTACGCGGGCTAAAAAAAGCGTCTTTATTTTTTCTTTCGCGACGCTTAGAGTAGAAACATGCATTAAAAAAGGAAACGATTGTAAGTTTACAAATTTCCGAATTGCATTGATATTTTACCGCAGCGAATATCTTTGTTATTCTGTGATTTTGCTCGTTAAACAAAATACTTTCTACAGTCGTTCAGTCAATCAAATATTCGAAAGTTTTTAAATTAGACAATAACTTTTTTTTTCATTTTAGCAAACCAATTATTGCTATTTCCGATCCCTTAGAACCGAATAAAATGTGTTCTAAAGTATAAGTTTATTAATTTCGCACCCAATTAATTGAATAAATGCTATGTCTATTACTAATCCCGCCAATTACAGAAATTGTACAATGATTCAGTGTGTATAATGTACATCTACTATCGCTTAACTCCATCAGAACTTTTACCACCTATTCTGATTTATTCTCTATGGCTTCTTTTACAACAGAAAAAGGAATTTACCGTTTGACTACAAAATTATTAAGAAAGGTCTGAATTTGTAAAAATAAAGATAAAGATAATTACTATGAAAAAACCTGATCCGTGCTACTGAATAATGGTGATTGTTGTGTTATACCTATATAACAGAGAACGTCGTCTGCATCTCGTTAAAATTCAGTGTATTACAAAACTTAATACAAATTTGCATCAAACATCAATATCATTTTTATTTATTTTAAGACATTCAGTTCAGTAAACAATTTTTGTATTTGATTTTGAAGATGACTCATCTGGTCAAAATAATAAAAAGTATTAGAAGTTGCTGAATCCCTATGAATTACTCTAACTTCTTACAGTCTAGAATCTGGCATTTTCTTTACTCTTTCAATTGTTTAATATATTATCATACATAATTTATCCCAAGTGTATGTAAACGTTGGCTATTTTCTAAAATTGTTTTGGAACATACAAGTGGCGGTCAAAAAACCATTAAAGTCTGTCCAGAAACGAAGCGAAGTAATAAATCAACATGTTTAACAGATTCCAATGGCGTACCGATGTATTGATACTTTTTCGAAAAGGGGGTTAAAAATGTAGAAGATGTGTAACTTTTCATCATTAATTAATTATTTTGACACATTTCATCTTATTAAATGTTCAAATTGACATCCACCTACTTCCATGCAATGGTATAAACTACTGACTGTAATAAACTGAAATTTGACACATGGGTTTGTCTAAACATTTCTGGTTGATTATAGTCACTAGTTTTTGACGTATTCCAAACAAATTTAATTTTTTTTTTTTTTTTAAGTTTACCACCCTGTAACTTTTTAACGAAGCTTTCCTGATAAAAACTTTTATATGATAAACCCAATTTAAAATTTTTATCAAATAATACGTGGGTTTATTTTTGGCCACCACTAGTGAATCACCTTGTTTATCAGAAATTGCTAATATCATTATCGATCACTTTTTTTAGGAATCTTAACTAATTAATTACTAATAATTGAACTAGAAAGTATGTACTGTATTTGGAATGACACACTTTAATAGATTTTAATGTGTTCTTAATGATATAATTAGGAGAAATATGGTATGTAATTATAACGATAGCCTAACTAATGATATAATCATATCGGTATATCATAAGGTGTACTTACGCTGCAGTATTGAGTTTCATTGGAATGGCATCGAGTCCTGAATTTATTCCAAGAAAACGCGTGAAGAGGTCTGCGCTTTCTGCCAACGAAAAAACTATTGTGCTCAATGTGTACAATTATTTGAAATGCCGTAATCCGTTGAAAACAGTTCAAGAGACAGTTGATATGTGTTCACATATGACTGGCATTGGAAAACAACAATATTCATACTTTTACGTGAAGACAAAGTTTGTCCGTGAAGACAAAGTTTCTGTGCGTGAAGACAAAGTTTCTGTGTGTTAACCTAGTTTATCTCATGGTAGAAAAAAAAACTGAAATATCTGAATATGTGAAAAGTACAACTAGAAGAATAGTACATTTATTTTATTTTAAAAAAGAAATACCCACATTAAATAAAATTGTGTCAGTTGTGAAAGAAGAAGAGGGTATACCCAATTTAAGTAGAACAATGTTGTGGCAAGTTTTACACGAATTGCATTTTTTATGGGAAAAAATGAATAGGAAATCAGCTCTCATTGATAAGAAATTGTATGTTGGAGAAGAAATTACCTACGAAATATCTCTAAATTACGTTCTGAAAGCAAGAAAATTTATTATTTATACGAAACGTGGGTAATTGAAGGTTATACTGTGGGAAAAATGTGGCAAAACAAAAATGTAACCAGTGGACGACAGGATTTTTTAGAAGGATTATCTATAGGTTTAAGACCTACTTCAGGAAAAGGGCGACGTTTAATTATTACGCATATAGGAAGTGACGAAGGCTTTGTAGAGGGAGGTTTACTGCTATTTGAATCGAAAAATACCGGTGATTACCACGAGGATATGAATGGGGATGTTTTTAAAGAATATTTTGAACAATTGTTAGATTTAATACCAAAGGGTTCCGTAATTGTAATCGACAATGCCAGCTACCATTCCAGACAAATCGAACGTTTACCTACAACTTCCTGGAAAAAACACGTTATAATGGAATGGCTTTCTCAAAAAATATTGCTTTCGAAAATGATATGGTAAAAAGGAACTACTAAGTCTAGTACAAGGTGTTAGGACAAAGTTTAAAAGATTCTTTAAGTGATGTGTCTAAAAATGGAAAAAGTGTATAGAACACGTAATGAAAGAGGAACAAAAATGTGGGAACTTGACAATTTGATAGAAGTTACTATAGAGCCTATTGTAATTTCAATACGGTCAAATGATACTTCTTCCGAAGAAACAGATGAATTTTCAGAATAACTGTATTTTAAAACTTATATATTTATTATTTTTCCTATAAATTTAGTTTGTTCTTGCTATATTTTATTATACCTTAAATTTTCAAACTCTATAAAATGGTTTCTAACAAACGATGTGTTTTATAATTACAATGATATGTTTAAAATTACTTTCAATAAAAATACAATAAAACGCAATAGTAATTTTTTTGTCAGCAAAACCCATGTACACGCCTATGATCTTTAGTTTAGACCTCAAGAACAGGTACGTCCCATTGTTAACGGATTAGGAGCTATTCATAAATAATTTACGTTGTAACACTATAGTATGGGAGCGGTATATCCTAAAACTAGTTTTAAAATCTTTATGTATTTCATACAAAATCGTGTACCGGCTTATATGTAAAATAAATAAACTATTTTAATTTATTACTTGCTTCGTTTCTGGACAGACTATGCACATAATGTATCAAAATATCTCAGGGAATTTGTTACATTATTTTTTATTTGAAGGTATACTCACATCAATTCCGGTCATCTTCAACTTCGGCTTGAGTTGTCCGACATCAAAGTTACAACACTTTTAACTTTTTTCAAAATCATGTTACAATAATGAAAAATGGAATCAAGTTAAAAAAGTTAATAAATTTTAATTGTCTTTCTAAATAATGTGTTCACTTAATACAGTGGATAAATTAATTATGAAAACTTTAACAATGTTGATTTATCAATTGGTAAGTGCGGGCAAAATTGTTGGTTAGTGTTGAGGTCATACATGTCTTCGGTGTGTTTTAATCGTAAGAGTAAATTTGTTTTGTTATCCTACTACACCTTGTAGGCGGAAGAATAAAATATATCACCATAAATTCGGTATTGCACAGTGTAGGTATAATGTTTAAAGCACTCGCCTTCGACTCGTGCTACTAAAAGGTTCGCGTATTTACTTTATTATAATATCCTAGTTTTAACGATTATTTGTATGCAAAAAATACAGCTATATTTAAATAAACGAAAAATATTGTTAAACTACTGGACTACGTGTTTAAAATAAATAATTTCTTAATATTGTTGAAGAGTGTAATTTGATCTTGGCTGTTCATTAAACTCTCGGTTGTAAATGCGATAAAAAAAAACAAGGACAAGATTCATTTCAATATACAGGGTGTCCCAGGAATCACTCCCAGGCTTGTATTTCCGTTATTTTTTATTTTTTATTATTTTTTAAAATTATTGTAATGAGATTAAATTCTCTATAAGATAAGTAAATACAATTTTCAAATTCTGCAGAATTCTAGCAATATTCAACTTTTTTTTCAAATAGCATAATACACTTTTTTAATATTTTGATAGTACCTTTTATTCTCTTTACAGCCATATAAAAAAAATAAGGATACTACATTACATGTTTTTTTGTTAGAAAAATACGATTAATAGTTGAAGATGGGTTTACCATGGAAATAACTGATTTTTGTCATTTTTATCTAGTAGTACAAACGATAAAAATCAGTTATTTCCAATGCAAACTCGGCTTAAACTATTAATCGTATTTTTCTAAAAAATTCTTATGGATGACCAACATTTTTTATATAATTGTAAAGAGAATAAAAGGTACTATCCGGAAATATTAAACAAAAAATATATGTTTGCTATTTGAAAAATTGAATATTGCTAGGTACCATTATACTAGTGCAGAATTTGAAAATTGTATTTACTCATCTTATAGAGAATTTACGAAAATTAAAAAAAATAATAAAAAATTAAAAATAACGGAAATACAAGCCTGGGTAGTGATCTCGGAGACACCCTGTATATTAAAATTAGTTGGATATTTCCTGCGACTTTATCAAATAACCTATTTCTAACATTATCGTTTTATTGTTTAATTTGATTGTTTTACCTAAATATAGCGATTATGGGAATAGTTATTAAAACATTGTCATAAATTTGAAGAGGCTACGTTAATCTTTGTGATCATTCGAAGTGAAATTATCATTATTAGTAAAAGTTCAAGTTACAACATTGTGTCAATATTCATGAGTTATCAGTATTTTTAGATACGAATGTAATAATAACAGTGAGTGCGTGTATGTGTACTTCTCGATAATTACAAAAATTTTTAATGTGTGTGTAATTAAATATTGAAAGTGAAAGGGAAGTAATAATAACAAGGTGTTTTAATTCCTCTTGTATTCTAACTTACTTAGTTATTAGAGAAAGTGAAACATCATTTAACGTAAACATGGCAAAGTTTCTAAAAGAGTTTATTGCAAAACCTTATTCCAAAAAACATTATGGCGTAGTATTATGACGAATCCTCACGGGGGCATTCAAATTCCAAATACAACCCTTCCAGAATTTGTCTTTGAATCGTTTGATAAGTATCCCAACGAAATTGCAGTGGTAGGTGTATGTAAATTAATAAAATTTGTTGTTAATCTTTGTTATTTTCAAAGGAATGCAGCCTTACCAAAAACGGTATACGTTTGATGAAATACGTACAAAATCTAGAAATTTCAACACCAATTTAAGAAAAAAATTTAAGTTAAATAGAGGAGACGTTATAGCGGTAGTATTACCTAATGTACCGGATTATCCTGTATGTGTTTTGGTGCCATTGAGGCAGGATTAATCGTGACCCCAATAAATCCTTCATATGTCCCCGGTAAGTATTAACCAATTTAAGAATTAAAAAAATACATTGAAGTTAAGAAAGCAATTGATTTTAGAACATATCTTTGAAACCTGTTCTTTTAGACACTTGATGTAAAAAATTTGAAATAATCGGTTAAAAGTAACAAGCTTTATTTTGCATTTAAAATTGAATATAACAAAAAACTATGAAGTTTTTTTTGAATTTGAAAAAATGTATAGAAGACGTAACTAATACAGCGTGTATCAAAACGTTTTAACAGTCAATATCACGAAAACCTTTCACATGATAAGTGTGAAATTTGGCGCTATGGACATTCGAAACTGATAACGGAAATAAAAAGAAACCCGAAATACTTTTCATAGTAGAGCTAAACTGAAACAGACCTTTGAGAAACTAGACTGTTAAACGTCAAAAACACAGAACTTTAAAGTTGATGTTTACTATATCTGTGTTACAATTCTGAATGCTTGACTAAGTTTTTAATTACACTTATGGATTAGTGAAGGTTAAAAAATAATAATAATAAATAATTTTACTGAAAGTTAATAAGTATTTGTACAAATAGTCAAAATTGACAATATCCCATTTTCTTTTGATATGTCCACACAAATACAGTAAAACCTCTAAATAGCGGTCACTAAAATTTGCTGCAAAACTGACCGGTATAAGGAGGTGGCCGTTAGTGGGAGGAAAAATTTTTTTTCTATGCGTTGTTTATTAAAATCTTTTAAGTATGGAACATAATATTGTTCGCTATAGGGTATTATATATCTGCATTAAAAATAAATGTGCTGATGCAATATTAAATAATTAGACGATATAATAATAGAAGAGTTACATATTGAATACATAATACATACATTTACATAATATGTAACTTTATTTTGTAATTACTCGTTATACCTATTAGTACGGTGCATTTAGACCCAAACCTCAACATCCAAAGTAAAAGTTTCCTCCAACTCCAAACTGATCTATATAGTCCACATATTGTTTGATTACTGAAAGGAAAGAAAATACAATATGTCAAGGGCATATCACTAACATACCACCGGCCACTAAAATCACAATTTGCTTTTACAAAACATAATCATGTATAAAAATTAATTTTCTTAGTGATAATGTCATTTTTTTCCAAAAAATCTAAAAATACGAAAATGTCTATTTTACACCCTCTGTAACTCGGGAACCGTTCACTTTAGCAAGATTATGTATATTACCATTTTTGTTTGCAATTTAATGTAGATTCTTTTTGTAAATGGCACTTTTGCGCTAAAGCATATAGTTTTCGAAATATTTAAAAAACAGATAAAAACCACTAATTTACCAACTTCTCCCTCCCCCCCCAAACCCGACGCTCAAAATGGTGTAACTTTTACCAAACAATATGTGGACTATATAGAACAGTTTGGAGTTGGAGGGAAACTTTTACTTTGGATGTTAAGGTTAGGCCGTTTTTTGGTCTAATTTCACCGTACTATATTACGATAATGAATTACATACATATACCATACCATTAAATTACATTTTTGTAAAATATTTTTTTATTGAGGTTTGTTATACATTTTTAAGTTTAGTTTGTAAAACAGAAGATTCACATTTTGATAAAATTTGAAGTACTTTTACCGCTAGCTCACTCTTATCATTAGAAAATAGAAAACTTTGCACATCTCTTAGTTCGGATTCTTCTGCACCGCTTTCATTGTTCGAATCACAGCCTTCACTACAGTCTAATTCACTGATTATATCTTGAACTAGTAACCATTTGAGAATGGGCCTAATCTAGAGAAACCTGAAATTAAAGACGTGAGGTCACTACTTCAGGTCAGAGGTCAAATGTCAGGTCAACTTATGACCCCGCCTACGATCAGCGCCTGACCTCGTGAACAATTTGACGTATCGATCTCCGAAATCGGTTCAGTGGTTTTGAAGGAGAAGACGAACATACAGACACACAGACAAACCGGGTTACGATTTTATGTGTATAGATCCTTAAATTGGGGCTTTCGGTCAAAATATCACAATCAATAGATGCATAATTTTCAAGGCTTACACGTTGATTACCTTCTAGTAATACAGGAAAAGCTGAGGTAGTGGATTTTCTTCTTCTTCATCGAAATCTTCTTGCAGGACCTTTTCCTGAGAATCCTGCTTTCGCAAAATATTTAGCAATTGTAATAGAAGAAACGTTTCTCCAGGCTACTGATATCCAAACTAAAGCGCTGGTTAAATTGATACTTTTTTCCGCATCTTCAAAAGGACGTTCGGTATTTGTGAATGTTAGCAGCCTTTTGATTAAAAACTTCCTGTAGGCCATCTTAAAGTTTTGATAATTCCAGATCCAGTGGCTGGCAATGGGATGTGGTGTTTGGGGTAGAAAACAATGTTAACATTTTTAACTCGCAAATACTAGGCGCCGGTAATTTGTATTTACAACGATGCTGCCCGAACTTTACCGACCTCGGTACCTTTTCACTGTACAACGAGAATGACATCAGTACAACTTCACCGTTTCTAGTGCATGCTTGTCAAAATTACAGTTATTGGAATTGTATGTGCGGTATATGATACCGTCGCGTAGTGTTAACGTTGCGTATTTTGAATCAGTCGTGAGAAATGAATCAGGTGCCTCGACAGTCATCTATGCATCCCAATGATCCCAGATTTGACGAGTAATGTAAAAATTTAATGAATGAAGAGGATGAAAACTTTAGTGACGCTGATGAAAACTTTGTTCATAAATAGTGACCACGAAAGCGAATCTGAACTATCGGAAATAGAGACTAACTGTGATATTGAATTAACTGAAGGAAGTGGTAATCAAAACACCAAACAGTTAGACTATTACTGCGGTCGTCAGAAGAAAAATCCAAGCAAATAGTAAGATTTGCTTGTAACTAGTGAAATGTTGACAATACTTAGAAATTGCTTATTTTTGTAGGTCAAAACTCACGCACCACGTAATTGAGGTCAAGAAATCACAATTTAGTAAAAAGTAAAATAGTAGTAAAAGTAATAGTAAAATCCAGAAATAATAGACGTTTGGAATTTATTGTTTACAGATGACATGATCCAAGAAATAATCATTTGTACAAATCAAAGGTTACATCTAATTCGGCAAAAATATAAAGATTGTACGTATCCATCTTTACAAGAAGTAAATATGACAGAAATGAAAGCTTTTCTAGGAGTTTTGTTTTGTACGGAAGTTTTCAAAGCAGGAAATGAAAACTTAGACTCTTTACGCCACTGATGTCACAGGACGAGAAATATTTAGATGTACAATGCCAAAAGGCGATTTGAAAATCTATTATGTTGTTTGAGGTTTGACAATACCATAGACAGAGAGGAAAGAAAAAAAGTGATCCTGAAGCAGCGAAAAGCGATTTATTTAAAAATTTTATTCAAAATTGTCAGACAAATTTTACTATTGGTTCGTACGCTTGTATAGACGAAAGTCTTGTATCGTTTAGAGGTCGGTGTCATTTTAAAAATATACATGCCCAAAAACCCGCAAAGTACTGCATAAAAATATTGTGTTTGACGGATGCCAGAAGTAATTACCTTTACACAGCCTACATATACAGGGTGTTTCTGGTAATCTATAATATTATATGGGGCGTTTGTTACTCATTTTAAGACGAAAAGTTCATATAAACATGTGTGATAAGTCTTGTCGTTAATGAGATACAGGGTGTTAAATTGTTTATAATAAATCAGCTCTGATTGTATTTGAAATTAATTTTTCCTGGTGACGCTACTGGTTTTCGAAAAACATGCTTATTCTAAGTGGCCTTTGGAATAACGTTGACAATTGTGTCAAACCTAAAACTAACGCAAACAACGAACAATAAATTGTTAATAATACGATCTTTTGTGTTAAGTTAACAACGATGCCTGTGTTTACTAATGCCGAAATGGCTAATATGCACTTTTTGTATGGATTAGCGAATGGTAATGCCTTAGAGGTGGACATTTTGAACACATGCTCTGAAATATACTATTTTTCCTTTATGTTTAACACATGTTGTTGCTTTTAATAAAATAATAAAACACCCTGTATCTCATTAACGACAAGACTTATCACACATGTTTATATGAACTTTTCGTCTTAAAATTGAGTGACGAAGCGCCCCATATAATATTTTAGATTACTTAGGAAACACCCTGTATAGTGGTTAAGGTAGTGACGGTAAAACATTATCTAATGAAGAGGAAAAGCTTAAAATTTCAACTCAAGCAGTGATAAGATTAGTGAGACCAATTGAAAATAACAACCGGAATATTACGGCTGATAATTGGTTTGGGTCTATCCAGACAGTGGTGGAATTACAGAAAAGAGGTCTAACATATTTGGGAACTTTGAACAAGCGTCAGCCCGAAATTCCTTTGTTTTCTTCCAAATAAAAAACGAGCAGTTAAAAGTAAGCTCTACGGTTTCAATGAAGACATTACATTAGTGTCTTACGTTCCAAAGCCAAATAAAGCAGTTGTATTGATATCATCAATGCATCATGCTATAGAAGACGATCCACAAACAGGAAAACCTTGAGATCATCATGGAATATAATTAAAACAGACTAGCTAAAAGTTTAACTGAGCCACATTTACGACAAAGATTTGTTAATCCCAGATTACCAAAAACCTTAGAATGCGCATTTGCGATATTTTAGAGATAGAGGAGGATTATTCTCAGCAGTAAACAGAATCAGACGGAAAGTTAGAAAAAAAGAAAACTTGTTACGTATGCCCCAGAAACCTGAAAAGAAAAACCTTTTACATGTGTTGTAAATGTGAAAAGCCAATTTGTTTAGAACACTCAAAAAATTTGTGTGAAATTGTGTAGGCGCTGGAGATAAATATCGCTCTTTAATTTGATACTTGGTGTAGACATTTTGTACAAGAGTTTTCAATTTTATTTTTTAAATATTACCTAGGTATGCATAAAATTGTTTTTTGTTATTATTTTTACACTTTAGTAATAAAATGTTATCAATATAAGTTAATTTTTATTTTTATCGTCAATTCTAGCGGTATCTCAGATCGGCGCGCAGTCTATGTGATCGAATCTTTCACCGTAGCCGTTGCAGGTTAAGAGTGACTTTGGGATGAGACGTCGCATTATCCAGAAATAATAAGACTTTTCTATTTTCTTTTTCATTTTTTTATCAATTTTTTAGCCAGGAAGTCATAATTTCTACCGTCATCCAAGCTTTTTTACTAGATACCCATTCTAAGGGCAATTTGTTAATATGAGAGCTTTTAAAGCATCTTGGGTGTTTACTTTTTCCAACGGATTTTCCTTATCACCTTTGTTTTGCAGCTTTTTCACCACTACATTTATCGTTTTTAAAGAGAAAGTTTTGTTTGGCATTGCAAGATAAAAGTCCGGTCTCGTCAGCATTGTACACATTTTTGGGTGAATACTCCTTCAATATACTGACAATTTTGCTTTCCAAGTTTCAACAGTGTTCAGGTTAATAGCAGCTGACTCCCCGCAAATTGTTTTAAAGGTTATGTTATGTCTTTGACAAAATTTCTGAAGCCACCCATTTGAAGCTTTAAAACCGTCATTTTTAAATTTTCCGCAACTTCCAATGCTTTCTTTTATTAAAAGTCTAGACATAGGGATATTTTTACTCCAAGATTTACAAAACCAATTGTAAACTACTCGGTCAATTTTAAAGCTTCAGTTCTAGGAAATTTTCTTTTTCTGCTCTGTATTGAACTTTCTTCAAATAGCTTTTTAAATCACATTTGTTTTTAAAAATATCGTTAACTTGTGTTCTTCTAACACTAAATTTTTCAGCCAACTTTCTAGCACTGGTATTGAACTTTTCACTTTCCACAATTATATCAATTTTCTCTTTAAGAGACAAACGTTTTCTTTTTAGCGACATTGTAATTTTTCTGACGTCTATATGTAACAGCACTGAACATACGAACTCAAACTATGTACGCAAAATACGATTTTTGGGGTGAGCTTAATGAGCCTTTTTAATTGCAGTTTTTCTGTAATGACTGTCTATTGTAAATCGAACAAATTCTTTAAATCCGTTCTAAAATACCCGTAATTGCTTAAGCCTCACACAATGAAACAATTATATATTATGCACAACTTGAACGCTAAGCTGTTGTCTACTAATGACCTTACTTAAGAATGGTCGGAAATGGGAGGTAGAATTACATGTATTTTTCCAAGAAAGTTTACGAATAAGTGGCCGTGGCCGTTATCGAGAAGTGGTCGCTATTAGAGGGTCATTAATATGAATATTTCCGTATAATTGGTTTTTGACTTGGAAAATTTGGCTGGTTTTAGAGGTAGCCGCTTTTAAGAGGTGGCCGAAAATAGAGGTTTTACTGTAGTGACATAATCTGCGATCTATTAAAAATGCATCTTTTTTGTTTTCTGAATAAATAGTCACCGAAAGAAACACCCACTAAATTAACATTGCAATACGTCGCTGAAAAATAAAATTTATAGTTTATCAAAATCGCATCTTCCGAACGTACAATCCTAAGTTTCACTTTCTTTTCTTGATGCAATGGTGTATTTTAGACTAAGTTAAGTCGGCGTGCTTCACGATTATCTAAACAAGACTCGAGCTATTGGTTTGCGACCATGCTTACGGTTCTTTGTTAGCTAATATGGGATTAAAACAATTTTGTCGACAGATGTGTAGACCTCAGTTGCGGGGTAAATCGGTCCTTCGATTACTATAGCCAACTGAACGTTGGTAAAATAACATTCATGAATCGGCTGCGGTAAATTCCGCAAGAGATTGTACAATGCGTGATCGTCGACGAAGTTGCTTTGATACAAATTAATTTTCCGACGTGTTACATAACACAAGGCGAAACTAGATGTCGCGCCATTTATTAGTTAGATAATATTTAATTTTGTTCTATAATTGAATTGCTTAATAATCAATTGTTGCAGAGGGAAATAAGTTTGCAATTAAATGATGCAAAAGCAAAAGCCATCGTAACATTGGGTTCAAACTATTCAACTGTTAAAGCAGCCACAGACATTTTAAAACAACATATACCGATTTTGACAGTAAAATGGAAGTAAGTATACCTGTTATAGATTTTGTTAGAGCATAGTGTATTTTTTGTAACATATACAACGAAAAGCATTAGTAATTAATGCGATATTTCAGGTTACAGTGTTATTATTTTAATGCTTTCATGATAGTATTATTTTATACATTTACTTAAGCTTAATATTAATAAAGCAACATTTGAAAGAATTCTGCACAACTAAACAATAATCATATTTCATTCCTTCACTTTATACATTATGAATCTGTAAAACTAATGTCAAAGCTACCATCAGCTGTATATAAGAAGAGCTACATATTCTTCTTTCATTATGTTTTTAGAAAAGAATCATACGAGAAACCAAATAAACTGCACTTCTCATGCTTAAATTAGCAAGTAAGAGACGGAAGGAAATAAGAAAAAATTAGCTACTAACAATGAAGGTAGAAATGGGTTTTCATAAAAAATTGCTTCATGGCTTCAAACAAAGTAAAACAAAATAAAATGTGTATGGATCGCCATAGAATTAGTAACACCATACACGATGAAGCACTTGAATGGCCAGATAAACTCTATAAGGTAGGGTCAATGAAAATAGTATCTGAACAAACATTAAGTTGTTTCTGTGACTTAATAAAAGAAATACAAAACTTCCACCCATTTTAGACGTTAGAGGTACGTTTAATGAAAACTGCAAGAAAAAGTACAAGACAGATTTATTCGCAACTACAGCGCAGAGAAGCAAACAAAGTCCCCGAAAAATATGTCAGTACATTTAAAATTTCTGGTGGCAAAACATTAGCCCAATCACAATCAAGAAATAAAAGCTGATACAGTCTCTGACAGAAGCTTGAGTTATCAATTCGAATCTTTTGACAAGGTTTGGTTCTTCCAGTTTTTGCTTTTATTATAAAAACAGTTTTTTCAAAACTCTTTATTGCGATATTTTGTGAAACGGTAAGCATATTTATAGTGATTTTATTTTATTAAATTTATATTACGTAACCTGAAAAGCACCCTTAAAGATTATTTTGGGGTTAGTTACTTTTAAAGCTTTTAAGGACAATTAAAATTTTAATCTAAATGGTTAAAATTATTAGTTTCTTACAAAATTTTGTTTTTCCAGCTTTTACTTGCATTTTAACATGACTACGAAGAAACCTGTTCATTCCGAAGCCAGAAACATTATTAAAACTGTCATCGAATTCTTCGATCAACAGAAAGCTGCAGGTGTGTGGTCATTATTAACTGCAGCTGCAACTGGGAAATCAATTAGTTTCATAAAGCAAATAAGGTAAATGTGTGATATGTAACAGTTGAATTTGTAAATAATTAATGTTGTTATTAGGAATGAAACTCGAAAAGCTGAAAGTGGAATATTAAATTTTCCATCAAAGAAGAAAATGAGTGGTGTTCTAACAAAATTGTGTTGGATGCTTTTGATTTGGGCGTTTTAAATACAAAAAGTGTTCTCGCTATTTAAAGAAATTACGAGAGAATGATACTTTGGGAGTAATGAAGAAAGCAGTTTCGTACTTAGACGAAACTTATATCTCCTTCTTATAGAGTTACCAAGTGCTAGCAATATGAAGACCAACGTGGTGTGTACCGCACCGACAGATCTGGGCAGAGGTACATTATTGGTCATGCCTGTGAATCATACGGATTTGTGAAGAATGGACTATTGGTTTTTAAATGTCAGACAAAATCTGGAAACCATCATGACGATATGAACCATAACAACTTTATGCAGTGGATGCAGAAACAACTAATTCCGAATTTGCCTCCGAACGGTATTGTTGTTATGGGTAACACACTATATCATAGCGTTCAAATAAACAAACCACCAAACCAAGTAAGAAAAAAAATAGAGATTAGGGACAGGTTACATATGATATGAGAAAAGCAGAGTTAATTGGATTAGTCAAACAATTTAATTACAGAATGACTTATTTTGTTGATGAACTACTGAAGAAATATAGACACACTGTACTGCGCTGGTCCATTGCGAATTAAATCCCATCGAGTTTATCTAGAGTTTGGCAAAACATAAAGTTGCAATGAATAATGTATCATAAAGCGGTTCAGAGATCGAGGAATTTGTAAGATTTTCAGAAATCACACCATCATAATGGGAGAAACATGTCAATCGATTAGCTAATGAAATGTGGGAAGATGAAGTGGTTGAAAATATGGCATTTGTGGTGAACACTGGTTCATCAGATGAAGAAATAAGTGATGAAGATAACAGTGAATAGGTGAAAATAATTGTATAATTGATTTTGTCTACACTTTTATGTTATTTTTATAAAAGTATTATATAATTGGTCTGTTCATCTCTGTCAACCTGCTTCTTGTAATTTGTATGCAATTACTTGTACGAATTTATAATAAAATTTACTATGAAGGAACTTATGACGGCGAGTTCTCAGAAGCCTAAACGTTGCTGAACAAAATTTCTTTTAATGTACGAATAATCAAACTGAATTAACCGATACTGTGATTCCATTCCAAAACCGTGTTATCATTGTGTTATTGTAAACTGTCTTTGTAGTTAATACTTTACTAGTTTAGTTTTTAATATTATCGATTTGGTGATACTATTCCGATTAATTAAAGAATCGAAACATATTATTAAATATTTTCTTGGGTCTTACTTTACATTGAATGTCCATTTTAATTAATTATTGCCACAAAATTAAATGGAACTGCTAGAATTTCTCTATTACAACAGTGAAGGCAGATCAGAATCTTGTGATATACCTAAAATTAGATACCTAACCTAAAAATTATTTCATTTTGACAACAAAAAAACTTGTTAATCTGAATGTACCGTCACAACTAAAGCAACGCCAGCCACGCCCCTCCAGGTGTTTTGTTTGCTTCGGTTCGATGAAAGAGTTTTGAGGCAAAATAACAAACTTCCCAATGATATAATTACTACAACAATCAAAAAAGACAAAATACTCTGCCAAATGTTGTTCAGCTGTGTTATTCAAGCTAAATAACAATAACTTCTTCTTCTATTACTTGTTGATGATCTTGTCTCTGTCTAAACATTAATCAAAAAAGAAGGGACCGCTCAAAGAAGATACGAGTGATGATGCATATTTTAAAAGCATCTATTCTAAATTCTCGGCCTTGATGTATGGCAAGCTTTAAAAGTGAAGTCATAGAGAATGAAAGGTTTAGGTTATAATATGAGTGCAAACTTATACTACTCGAAAATTAAGCAAGGAAAGAAGTCCCACCAAGACCAAAAGAGTGAAATAAAAGCGTGATAATGAAAATCTCAAATATTTAAAAGTCTAAAATTTAGAATAAATAATAAGAAGCAATTTGATGAGTTGAAAATATAATCAAACAATTTTAATATTTGGTTTACTTATAACAAATTGTGAAGTAAGACAACCAATTGTAGATCACATGATTATTTTTTTTTCAAACAAGCTGTTTCCGCTGTTTTTCTCCTAAAATATTGAAATCTTTCAAATTTTATTAATTGATCTTAAATTATCTTGAATTAAGAAAAGCGTCCGCACAAAGTTGGAGATCATATTGTAGAATGTGAACAATATTAAATTAGAATCTTTCAATTACATATAAGGGTGTTATTCTGGCGCTTCAATAACATGTCATTTCTCCCTGTAAAATAGGGCCACGAAACGGTAAAACCTGAAAATAGATTTTCAAACGTGTCGGTGACTTTGTTTTAACATGCTTTCCATAAAATAAAATAGTAGTGTTCTTAACGATTTTATATAATGATTTTAATACACGGGGGTAGCGAATGTTCCTATAGTAGAGATTTTATAAAAAGTGATACCTTTTTCTTCCATGAGAAAAAATTAAATAACTATTTACATGTTAATGGTAACGTAGCTAGTTTATTTCCTATTCTTCTAATCTAGTTAAATTTCGATATGGTATTTTAAAGATACCTACAGACATTAGAAAATTATTATGAAATACGTACTGTTGATTGTTAATAATCGCCCATGATATGTCTCGTTTTACCGATTTCATTATGAATGGTTGAGGTTAAGTAATTATGGAAGGAAAGAACATGCCCTCCGAATGTTTGAAATGAGCATTAAATGTTAGAAATATTTAGTTTTTTATGAAAGCATTTTGAATAATTATTCTAATGAATTCTAATTCTTTGTATGCAAAACATCCACCCTGTTAATAAACCGGATTATTAAAAAGTTTTAGGATTTAAGTTACCCACAAACAGTGTTTACGTTATAGAAATGCTCAAACTGTATATGCTTGTAAAAAAAAATATGTTGAGCCAGGACTATATTTTTGTCAACGGGCGTACACGAAGTACTTCAAGAAACAGAAAAGCATTCCACATAGTTTTCCAGAATTTTTTAATAATATCAAGGATGGTAATAAAATATTTGTAGGTCGGTTTTAATATTTAAATAATAAAATTTTAATTACCAGTTATCAGATGCGGAAGATTTGATATACTTTCGAACACCACTGGATGTGACTCGAATTGCTTGCGTAGCGTATCTGAAAGTTGACATAATAGTAGACAATAAGTTTTCAGCAATAATAAAAAAATAAATGCTATTAAAGTGACAATACCATACTGTGATCTGTGGTGTAACTACAGTTTTAGCCTGGGGAGTGATCTGGGAGTGTTCTATAAATTTATAATAAAATGACAAAGACAAAGGGTACAATATAAATTACCTAATACTAATTATTAATGTACAGTAATTGCTATTCTGTGATGAAGTACTTTTAAGTAATTTCTTTTGTTTAGGATAACGATTATTTAGATATTCTCATAGCTTCGGGGGAAGAATCTAACACCGATATAACCCTCAGATAGGTACACCACTGACTGTGGTATTGTCGCTGTGGTACAGAGTACAGATACTGCCTATTTATTACTATAGTTACTTTAAAATGACATATGCCATCTTTTCTTAATGTTTGTAACTGAATAATTCTGAAATTCCAATGTGTCATCAAAAATGAAAACAAGAAACGAAGCACGGGTTCTATTTGGAAATTGTACATTTAATATTCAAAATTTTAATTGTAATGATTTTAACTGCTACTTGTTTTGTGTTCCAGTTGATTCTTTTTATAGTTTTGTTTGTATTGTATTTGTTAAAAACATTAAAAATAATTTTGGAAATTTTTAATGTGTGAGTGCCTCTCATCATATTCTCTTCCTAAATATAATTTAGTCTAACAAAAACATGCGTTAAAAAATTAAATAACGTGCTTCTAGGAGTGTGGTGTCAACCAACTCGTTTTTTTATTTTGTGGATTTGTGTATTTATAATTCCGCAGATCTGTTTAGATTTTGGGCATATTAGAGCCGTTAACCTACACAGAATTTAAAATTTTTAAATATTTAGAAAAATACGCATTTTACACATTTTTGTTTCAAATAAAAGTTGATTATAATTTAATTATACACATCTTTTGTTTAAACTATTTTTTGACCCGATTAGTAATTACTGACATATAACAATCACGTGACAATAATGTTTGCAACAATATCTCCACCAATATCAATTTTACAAAAAAAGTTGAGGAAGAAAAGTTATTGGAAATCCTATTGTCTATAGCTTTTGTTTGAATCATTTTTTCTAAAACGCAATTTTATTATCGCTTACCGGGGCGATGTGGAGTTCTGCCGTAAACGCTTGTTTAGAGTTTCAAACGAGCACTTTATTCGGATTTTAAAAATCTTAAAACTGTAGTAAAGGACGAGTCATTTGACACCATACTCGTGAAAACACTTAATTTTGAATCTTGGGTAACGTGAAGTCTTTTTGTAAGCTCCGAACAAGCACTTCATTCGAGGTTTGAAAATCTTGAAACTTTTGACACCATAGTCGTGAAAGCACTTAATTTTTTGTCTAGTGTTCTTTCTTAGCTGATGGCAGGCTTATAAAGTTAAGTCATTTTTGTAAGTTTTAAACAAGCACTTAATTCCCGGTTTGAAAATCTTGAAATTTTAGTAAAATACGAATCATTTCACACTATACTCGCAAAAACACTTAATTTTGAATCTCGGGTTCTCTCTTAGATGATTGCTGGCTATAACTCAAGTCATTTTTATTTAAAGGAGTACTTAATTCGAGGTTTGGCAATCTTGAAACTAAAATAAAAGACAAGTTGGTTAACACCATACTCCTAAAAGCACGTAACTTTGTAACGCATGTTTTCATTAGACCCAATTTTTGCAAATAATACATGAAGGGTACAGGGGGACAACGATCAAAGTCACATTTTCGCTCAAATTGAGTTACATACGTAATTTTATAGTTTACAAAGTGTTCTTTAAGATAGATAATTGCAAATTTTGAAATAACGGTCATAGATAACCAAAATATGCGATCAAAAACAATCAGACTCCAGCCGGCCACTGGATAAACGATCAAGGTCCATAATATCTGAATCGCAGACGACTGTGAACTTGAGGTGTTTTGTGACTCATGAGCTGGGCAAAATTAGTTACGTTACTTCCATTTTATCACAACAGTAAAGAAACGGTTGAAGGCGTTCAAAATTACTTTTTCTGTTTGTGGGCATAGTTATTTAGAATGGCTTCAATAAACCAAAAATCCCAATGTGGGCTATCAAGTAAGACTGTAATAAGGTTTTTAAGATAACAAGAAAAAAAACTTACTTCATTTTCCGTGGTTGAAGCTCAGCAAATAATTTTTGAAATCTACTACAGGCAAAGTGCCGGTTTGTTACACGTCCAATATGTCCCCAAACTATTAACCTACGCACTTCTTATAATGATGGATTTTGAGCGAGGTACCTAATTCTCAATAAGAAGATGATTCAAAACAAAAATAATCTGCCAATTTAACGTTCAGAAGTTTACAATTTTTTTGAAAATATTGTGGCGATCAACGCATTATTATTATTATTAAGTATTATTCAAATTTACGATTGATACTCTCAAGACTATGATATGATTGAAGTATCCAGTTACACATCTCTTATTAATATGTTATGACTTGTGCGAGCGCACATCTACTCTCGATTCATTGTAGTCTGCATTCATTTTCAGTCAACTGATAAATGTTAATGTAAGTGCTGAGGTCAATTATTGTTCATGCGTAGCGTGCTGTCTTTGCTAGTTACACTATATTTCATGTGTAATGTTTACCTATTTCATTTTATTGAAATTGTCGCATAGGTTATACGTATGAATTGTGTGATCAAATTTATTGGGTAGTGTTGTGTTGGTGTATAATTTTTTTTGGTGACAATTTAATGCCGCAGTGTAATTGTCACTTTGACATCGGCAAAAGTTACCTGCAACTTTTAGAGCAACTTAGAATTTTTTAACAATATCGCCGTCTTCATTGATATTTGAAGCCAATCTGACAGTTTACTCAAATTAAAATTTATATTTATCCAAAGTAAATACTTTGACGTGTTCTAATTTTCATAATTATTTAAATTGTCCTACCGACTTATACTTGAGGTTTGTATTTTAGCGAGTAAATTTGTGTTGCTTAAATTCAAATCTACTTTCTTTGCAATTTGACTCGAAAAACTATAAGTGAAAAAATAATTGACCGGTTTGATTTAGTTTTGTTTTTTGACGTTGTTTTTAATATTGAATTGCGTTTTCTCGAAACTAATGTATTGTGATTTTGATCGTTATTTCCGTGTACCCTTCATATATGTATTTAAATGTTTTTTTTTTTGTATTTTTTTTTTTTTTTTGTTTATTAGTTTTTGGGTTTTTTTTTTTTCTTTTTTTTTTAATAGAATTATTTTTGTATTTTATGGTTTTTTTTTTTATTTTTTTTGTGTTGAAGGGGTTTTAATTTAGTTTTTTTTTGTTTTTTTTTTATTTTTAATTTTTTTTTTTTTTTTTTTTTTATTATTTTTTTGAAAGTATAATCTTTTTTTTTTTTTTTTGGGGGTAGGGAAATTAAGCAATAATAAAAATTTTTAATTAAATCAATAAAAACAATGGTGTTTCGGTTTTTAATTTTTTTTTTTTTTTTTTTTTTTTTTTGTTTTGTTCAAAAGTAAAATTAATTTTTGTTGTTTTCTAAAATAATTTTTTGGGGGGGGTTTGGGGGGGGATTTTTTTTTCAGACACTGTAAATCTTTTTTAGGGTTTTTTTTTTTTTTCGAAAGGGAAATTCAGGTAATTTTTTTTATTACAGTTATGACCTGTTGCACTGATACAACTTAAGAGGGGCATTTAAATAGTTTGTGAAAAACATGCACCTACTAAAATCAATTAATTTTCAAAACAAGCTTAGTTACAGTCAAAACGGTAAACAGTAATTGAAGTAGAAGGTTTCAAAAAGGTAATCCCATTTTTTGATTCATCAAATGTATATAATTACTGATTTATCAACAATTGAAAAACAATAACAATTCAAAATTTATCATTACGGATAACCACTAAAACATAAGATAACCCGTGGTAAGTTCCAATGTTTCGAATCCTTGAATATGACTTCTGTCAAATGTTTCGTTTGTATTAACAATAAACTTTTCTGTTAACATTTATTAATTGAAGTTCAGCAGTATTGGCAAAGATGGCGCAACAAATGTGTAACTAATACCGATGCGATAGTTAATGTGCAGCCTTGCCACAATTGTATAATTTCGACTTATAAATCATAGAAGATAAACACAAAAGACAAGTTTGAGTGCTCATGTTCATTCCCCATTTTCAAGATTTATTCGGGGGTTGATAATAAGTATGTAACTAATAGCTGAATTGTATTTCGCATATCCGCGTGTATAACTTGCAACACCGCCGCATGTAAATGTGTAAAACACCTTATTGAAGACAGCGCCTTCTGTTAGAGAAATTACAAAATTACCGATACTGGTGGATGTCTAGACTTTTTTATAAAAATTTATTAATTTAGGAACTATAATGCGATACTAACGCCATCCGTGGATGTTACGAGTTTGACATTTTCTGATGCCCACTTAAACTTAAGCGAAAAAAAATAAAAAAGATATAAAAAAAAATATAAAACAATAGTTTTTTTTTTTTTTGTAATTTTTTTTGGGTTGGATAATTTAGTTTATTGTTTATTAAAATTTTAAAAATAAGGATAACAAAATTTTTTTTTTAATTTTTTTTATTTTTTTTTATTTTTTTTTTTTTTTTTTTTATTTAAAAAATTTTTTTTTCAATTTTAAAATAAATATTTACTTTATGGGAATTTTTTCATGGATTTTTTTTTTTTTTTTTTTTTTTTTTTTTTTTTTTTTTTTTTTTTTTTTTTTTTTTTTTTTAGTTTTTTTTTTTTTTTTTTTTATTTAATTCTTTATAAAATATGTATAAAAATTTTTTTTTATGTTTTTGTGAGTTTTATTTTACATTTTTTTTTGGTTATTTTGGGAGCATAAATTTGCGAAAAGGGGTATTTTTTAACGTTTCGTTAACCTAGCACACTAGTTGCTATACTCTTGAATTTATTTCATTGCTCTTGCAAAATTTAATTTTAAAGATGGAGATGCTGCATTAAGGCAACTCCAGAAAATGCAAAAAACAATGAAACCGCATATGTTGATCTGGAACTCACCATTAAGCCAACACCATCAAAATTCAATGACCATTTTTTGCATTATAAACGGACACATCTAACAATTTTCAGCGAGACTTTCGCAATTCTAAGAATTATCGGAAACATTAAAGTTTATTATGTACCCTGATGTGACATCATATGATAAACCAGTTCTAGTTTAATATGGATTCAGAAATTTATTGGAACAAGAAAAGAGTTGGACAAATTGAAATAGAAACATTGAAAAGCAATATAAGTAAAAAGCCAACAACACAATTTTGAAAATATATGGAATTCGTTACCAGACACATTTAACCAGAAGCTGTCTCATTAATACAATTCGAGTTATGTACTATACTTTACCTACACCTCAAGAGTGTTGACAAACGTTAACAGTTATTGAAGTTATTAAAACATTATATTTGGTGATACATACTTAGGTGCTTACTTAATAGAATAATTTATTAATTGATACAACACAGTTATTGAACATCAGCGAATGACTTCTGTTGGATTTATTGCTCTTTGCACACTGTTATTTAATACAACAATTTCTTTGGTACTGACAGTGGAAGTGGTACTACTGTTTTTGATTATTGCTAAAGTAATTTTCTGTTTATTTGGCCCTGCATGAAATCATATAGAACTTTGCACATAGACTTCCGCATCACCAGACGGCTGTCACTCACGATGCTTTGTCAATGCTTAACAGATCACCAACAGCATTTTGTAAGAGAATGGTGGGCCGTATTGTTTGAAAGAATGACCTGTATACTGTCTCGTGTCAGATAATCCCAGCAATTTTCACTGGTGCATTATTGATGTATAATTTTAAAAAATGGTTAATGTTTAATGTTTGTCCTTTCATAAAAAATATATAAAACGTTTAAGTGTTAATTCTGTAGTTATTCAGTTACCTCAGTAAAATTCCTAAAGTGTGCTTTTCTGACATATTAAAGAAGAACAAATAACACTGTCAGCATTGGTTGTCATAGTAATGTCCTTGCAAAATAAAAATTGATTAAAACTGAATATGATTTAGTCTCACATTTTGTTTTAAATAACTTCTTCTTCTTCTTCCTGAAAAGTCCCAAAGACAAAACAACTGTCTAGTGGTTCTCTGTTTGTTGGCTAATGAACAATCTCTTAGGAATTTACAGCAGGATTCGAAATTGTTATTTTTCCCAATACTTAGTTGGCTATAATAATCGAAGAATCGACTTATGTAAACTTCTTACACATATGTCGACAAAGTTGTTTTTGTTTGTGTTCGGGGTTGTTTACGGGTTTATTTATTTATGTTTTGAAGATGCTTAAGGTTTCAGCAGTTAACCTTTTTGATACTTTGCGTAAACGATATTTTTGGCCACTATTGAGTTTCAGAAATGTATTCACAAACTACCAGCTCTCTGAATTTTTTTTATATTCTTCATCCCAGTTTGTTTTATTTTCTTTAGTTTGAAACAACTTTTTTAGTGGTAGAATAATATTTCCAGAAAACTTCATCATTTTTTTCTTATGATTATCTTCTTCTTGGCTTTTATTCAATATCACTGGTGTTGCGTTTGTGTTTTCTCGGCTCATTTTGGGTGTTATCATTTGTTTTCGGTTTAGCAGCAACGGAAACCTTGTTGTTAACTTTGTTTTATAAAAAATTAGAGATGGTCATAATTAACTTTTCAGACCACAAAAAATGTTTACCTCTTCGGTGTTATTACAAAAATTCAGATTTGATTCAGAAACTTTTGAAAACGAGTTTGTATAAACATTTCAAATTCTTTGATATCATCACAGTTATTTTCCAACACAACATCGTTGTCAAAACCGTGAATAACTTTTTTAAATATTGGTTTAATTGAATTTTTAACCGAATTTCACCTTCAGTAAAACAAACGTGCCTGGAAGTGTTAAACATGTTCGTTATCGATTTTTTCTCTCATATATTTTTATTTATTTTATATTTTTCTCTTAATATATTATATTATACACGACAATTTAAATCATGTATAAAATCGCATATGCCGCAGTGTCATTGTCACTTTGACATCAACAAAAGTTACCTGCAACTTTTCCAACGACAAATACACTAGTGGTTTTTTTACTTAAAGTTTTTAATCAATTATCGTGGTTTCCATTAATATTTAAAGTTGCCAATCTGACAGTTTATTCAAATTGAAATTTATATGTATTCAAAATAAATAGTTTGACGTGTTCTAATTTTCGTATTCATTAAATTGTCCTGCCAAATTACATTCGAGGTTTGTCTTTTAGCGAGTAAATTTGTGTTTTTATTTCAAATCTGTTTTCTTTAGCAATTTGATTTTTTTTTTTATTTATTTTATTGACCCGCTCTAAGAGAAAATCCATTTAACGAGAGGGTCAGGTACATTAAAAGAAAAAAATTAAATTAAATATATACAGTTTCTAACAAATGAATATGATAAATATTATGAGGTCTTCAAATTATGGCGGCACACTCTAGTTTAGATCTAATGAGGGAATTATAAAGACTGATTAATGCATAATTTCTATCAAGTTCACGTGTATTACGAATAATGATTCCTAACGTTTTAATATACGAAGAGGCTGTGCTGGTGAAATAGTCCCGCGCAGAAGTTACTCTTTGAAGAACAACGCTATTTAAGGAATAATCATAGTATGTTGAAAGTTTCTGTCGGCTGAAAGATAAAACTTTGGATTTGCTGATATTTAAATGAAGTAGATTTTGGTTACACGTTTAGAACATTATTTAAGTTATTTTGCAGTTTTATACAGTCATCGACAGAAGAGATTCTAGTGTAAATCTTTACATCATCAGCGAATAAAAGGTGTTCCACATCAATGAAAGACACAATGTCGTTTATAAATATATTAAATAATAAAGGTCCTATATTGAAACCTTGTGGCACACCGGATGGTAGGTTTAAAGATATCTACAAGATTTATGCCCCAATATTCAACGTACATTGATCTATCTAAAAGGTACGATTTGAATAACTCGACTAGTAAGATAGTTATTTTCGACAAAGACTACCATCATCAATGGTATCAAAAGCCTTTGAGATTTCGGTATACAGTGTGTCCAAAATTCGATGTCACCATTGGTATTTTGAAACGGTAAGAGTTACAGGGTCGGTTAAATGGAACAATATGGAGGTATTTATCTTACCTCTTCAGACCTTCTTTGTTTTTCCAAAGAAATGCGTTGCCTACTAGATATTGCAAAAAGTGAAAATCGGCATTTTCTTTAAACTTGCGTAGAATCCACACTATTTATCCTATCAAAATATGTAAATATAAAAGTTGTAGACATTTAGATATTGAATAATATGCGTCATTAAAATATTTTTTGCTTGCATCAGTAGCGAAATATGACCCAAAGTTGCATTTTTTAAATGGAAATGATAATTTATTTTTATACAGTTGAATTACTTGATTTTTTTCCTTTTCAACGATATAAGGTTCGAGCTATTTATCTTGTGTACTTTAGAAGATATAAAGAAAAATCGTTTTTGAGATCTGTAGATGTATTTAAAGCACATCACACTATCCATGATTGCAAATTTTTAAGAAACAAACAACTGCACATCAAATCTGTCAATAATATTGTTACAGTAGTATCGTGCAGAACTTGTAGTTGTTGTAGTAAGCTATTCATATTCAAAATTGATGATGCAGTTTTCAAACCATGAAAACGGACATGTTTGTTGTCTACATAAGATGCCATCGTAATCCAACTGCGGCAGCAAATGAATATCACAACTTATACCCCGAAAGAAGGCAACCTCACAGAACTTTGTTTTCCTGACTCGAGCAAAATCTTTGACAAGGTGGATCCTTCACCGCCATTCGTCCTACAACCTATCAAAAGACAATGAGGATGCTGAAATAGCTGTTCTAATCCGCTGTTAATGTTGAGCCTTCCGTTTCTAAGAAAATTTCGAATGACAGTGGTATGGCAAGAAGTTCAGTACATTATGTTTTAAAAAGAAGAAATTTCATCCTTATAAGCCAATGATATGCCATCATATCAAAGAGAATGATTATGCTCGAAGAGTTACATTTTGTAGATGGTACCTGGATGAAGTTACAAACGATAATTCTTTTTCTAAAAATTCTTTGGAGCGATGAAAGTAGATTCACAAACAACGGCATTTACAATCGGCATAATTATCATTATTGGAATAATGAAAATCCGAAAATAGTTCGAGAATCGCGTTTCCAAGAACGATTCGGATTTAACGTGTGGTGCGGGATTTTGGGAAATCGTTTGATAGGTCCATTTATTTATAATCAAACGCTTAATTCGACTAGATATCTTCAACTGCTGCAAGCCGAAGTCGAAGATGCATTGGACGAGCTACCTATTCAAGAAGAAAGAAGTATTTTGTTTCAGCAAGACGGCGCCCCGGCCCATAATTCCAGGATCGTCACTGAATATTTATCAGCAAGATTTGGAAACCGTTGGATTGGAACAAACGATCCCATACGTTGGCCTGCGCGATCACCAGATTTGTCCATACTAGATTTTTTCCTGTGGGGACACATAAAAATTTAGTATACGTTGTCAATTATGAGAACGTTAATGATTTGCAGCAGAGCGTCATGCAGGCCTTTAATTCAGTTAGCGTCCGTCAATTAATGAATTGCCGAATAAATATTGAAAAACGCTATACAAAAATGTTTAGAAGTCAATGGCCGCACTATTGAGAATCTTTTATAGGAAAACTCATTCATTTTACGATGTTATCCACCCGTTATGTTTTTGTTATTATTGCTTACAACTTGTAACATTATAAATCTGCCTCAAAAATGATTTTCTTTATATCTTCTAAAGTACACAAGATAAATAGCTCGAACCTTATATCGTTGAAAAGGAAAAAAATCAAGTAATTCAACTGTTAAAAATAAATTATCATTTCCATTTAAAAAAATGCAACTTTGGGTCATATTTCGCTACTGATGCAAGCAAAAATATTTTAATGACGCATATTATTCAATATCTAAATGTCTACAACTTTTATATTTACATATTTTTGATAGGATAAATAGTGTGGATTCTACGCAAGTTTAAAGAAAATGCCGATTTTCACTTTTTGCAATATCTAGTAGGCAACGCATTTCTTTGGAAAAACAAGAGAAGGTCTGAAGAGGTAAGATAAATACCTCCATATTGTTCCATTTAACCGACCCTGTAACTCTTACCGTTTCCAAAATACCAATGGTGAGCATCGAATTTTGGACACACTGTATATGACGTCAACCTGTATATTTTTGTTCAGTGAAACTGATAAATAGTTAAAAACTTCAGTGAGATTTGTGACAACTGATCTGCGTTTAAAGAATCCATGTTGCTAGGGCGAAATTAAATTGGATAATGGTAGAGAAATTTGGTTTTGTATACAAATTTTTGAGTATGCGCTAAGAAGAGTTATAGGTCTATAGTTTTTGATATCTTGACGATTACCAATTTTGAATATTGGACAAACACGAGCAAGTTTCCAGACGTTGGGAAAACTAGAGGATTTTATTGATAAATTAAAAATAAAAGATAAGGGATTTACAAATGTTACTATACAGTCTTTGATGATAAAATTAGGAATAAGGTCAGGGCCCAAAAAAAGTTTTTAAACGTTTTGCAGCAATTTCAATAGAGTCAGTTGATATTTCTTTGATGTTGATGCACGGAAGGTTGGGATAATTACAGATAGTAGACGATAGGTAAACATTAGAGAAACATTTTGCAAACGCTTGGACAACATTTATCGACCCGCTAATTTGTGCACCGTTTGAATTTATGACTGGGGGAATGCTGGGAGAACCTCTTTTAAGGTTTATGAATTTCCAAACATTTGTTCGATTTCTCGAAATAGTAAATTCTGCTTCGGTTAGAAACTCATGGTAGGCTTCTTTGATTTCTGATTTACAAATGGAGCAAAGATTTCGAAATTTTGTAGAGTAATACAAGTTTGATGGAAATTTACGACACAGTTTGAAGAACTTTGACTTTCTTTTAAATTCTTAATTATTGAAGGAGAAAACCAACAAGAAAAGTTTCTTTTAGATACAGTGGTCTTTGGTACAGCTCGATCTAAAGTAGAATAGATAATTGAATAAAAGTAATCGCAGGCATGATCGACGTTGCTGTATTCATATAGTGGGGTCCAATCTATGTTATTTAGACGACTATATAATCAGCTTTTCTAAAGTTGTAAGAAACTTTTTCTCTCTAGTTTTTAAAATTTTCGGTTTATGAGATATTCTATGAAGTTCGAGTTGAAGTGCAGGATGGGATTAACTGAATGAGAAACGATGATATTTAAATTGAGAAAATGAGATCTAATATTTTATTGTTAGAATTACATATACAGGGTGTTAGGTAAACATGCGGCAAAATTCAAGGGGGTTTTTCCTTGGCGTAATCTAAGAATATTTTTCCTATGATGATTTCCTAAACACCTCTTTATTTCGAAGATACAGAGTGAACAAAATTTGCGACAGTAACAATATTTAATATCAAAAAATAAATGTAAAGTTGATCAATCTACAATAAATGTTCAAAATGACTTCCTCCAGCCTGGATACAAGCATTCAATCTTCTCGTCAATGAATGTCGAACTCGTTCAAATACACCAGGGTCGTTTTTAATAGACTCACACCCAGCAATTATCCGATTTCGCAAGTCGTCCAAATCTTCCACAGGAGTAGCGTAAACTAGTGATTTCAGATATCCCCATACAAAAAGTCCAAGGGATTTAATTCTGGGGATCAAGCAGGCCATGCGTGTGGCCCACCTCGACCAATCCAGCGATCTCGGTATGTTGCTGTTAAAAATTACGAGCAACCAAACTGAAATGTGGTGGTGCACCATCGTGCATATACCACATTGCCATTCTTGTCGCCAATGGTACATCCTCCATAAACTCAGGTAGTGTTTCTTCCAAAAGTTATTTACATTAATATTGTTACTGTGGCACATTTTGTTCACCCCATGTACTTCGAAATAAAGAGGTGTTTAGAAATCATCATAGGACAAAATATTCTTAGATTAGGCCAAGGAAAACCCCATTGAATTTTTGCCGCATGTTTACCTAACACCCTGTATAGTTGA
The DNA here is from genome assembly GCA_030710515.1 of Abscondita cerata. Lineage (NCBI taxonomy): Eukaryota > Metazoa > Arthropoda > Insecta > Coleoptera > Lampyridae > Abscondita > Abscondita cerata. Next base: position 79,150 of record JALBCR010000422.1, on the reverse strand, counting down.
GTTGTTTAAGAATTTGAATTTGAAAAACTGTCAACGTAAAAACGTTCTACCGAATGGCAATGGTACTAACCTCTTCGGCAATTTGTACAGTTAAAAATAGTAATCGACTTGTCTGAGGGTTTCTCCAGAAATTCATCACCTGAATGTTAATTGAATTTGATCCTTTCATGGTGAACGCACTTTTTTAAACTGAACATCCCGTATATTTTTGCATATTTGGATTCCTTGGAAAATTTTAGTTTTTTTCGCGTATAATATTCTATACCTATCTTCAACTGTTTACGAAATATTGAGGATTGATGCTTACATTTTGTGAATTGTGAATTTTCAGATAAATGCATTTGTTCACGTCAGGATAATAGTTGGATCGATTAAAAATATTAACAATGACTTACAAAGAAATCAATGAATAATTTTTTGACAATACATTGACAACTAGTAACGTCTTGTTGCTATTACATACCGATAATCAAGTGTGGCATTTAGATGGTGCCAATTTAGTTATTTTAATTTTAAATGGCTATGTACATTTACAAAATGCTAACATCGAACCTCAATATGCGAGAATATACAGGGTGTTCCTTTAAAAAAAGGTAGCCTTGTTTCGGTACTTAAAAATAATAATCGACGTATCAAAGAGATCCAAATATTCATCCCCTGAATTTTAATCAATTTGTTCCTTTCATAATGAACGCACTGTATATGCGGTCTGGACATTTAACAATCGTATAAATACAAGGCATAAACGAACTACTGCGCCTATGTAGATGCAAATTGCTCCGCGATAAGAAAATTTTTGCTGACTAATATTATTGCCGTGCCACGTCGTTTCTAGGAAAACTCTTTAGGTATCCTCAAACACGATTACTGGACTTCCCTGGAAATCTGAATATATCGTCTGCGATCCTAGGATATCCCCGGAGATCCTTGGATATCTTCGGAGTTCCTTGAATATCCCCGGATCTCCCTGGATATCCCTTCCATTTGTACAAATACTTTCTAGGTAGTTTACTCATCTATAAACAGTTTTCAGTTGATAAATCAGTGTATATGCTAGTTGGTTCTAAAAAATCTGTCGCTACTTTGCCATCTATAGATCTTGTACAGATTAACAATTCTTTCTTACCGCGAAGTAATAAAGTTAAAATTCTTGGAATTACGATAGATAATGAACTAAAATATGAAGAATATGTATCAACTGTATTATGCTACCTTAAGATTACTATGGTCTAATAAAGAATTATTTAATAAAAACCTAAAAAAGTTTCTATGCGAATCATTGGTCTTATCTCACTGCAACTATTGTGATACCTTGTTGCATTCTAGTCTAAATTAATATCTATCGGATATTCAAAGAATGCAAAATGCGTGTGCGCTTTGTTGTTGGTCTTAAGAAGTATGATCATGTAACTACACATCATTTAAACAATTTAGGATGGTTAAATATGACTAACAAACGCTTTCTACATTTTGCTTGTCTTCTGTTTAAGGTTTATAACTACAAAATACCTGTATATCTACATGAAAAACTTAAAGATAAGGAATTTAAGCACAGACGAGACACTCGACAGAGGGTGTTATTGCATGTTCCAAGGTTTAAAACAATGAAATTTAAAAATACTTTCACATATAGAGCTATCAACATAATATTTTTTTTTGTTAGATCGGTTTGCTTCTTCCTTTTTAAACTATCTTATTCAAAAACAACATGGGCATGGTTAAATATCATATTTCTCTTTTATATCATTTTGAGACATATTTGTATATGAACCTGCATTTATTGTTTTATTATTTAATATATTTTTTGGTTGGATAAAATGCTTTTATTATTTTTTATTTTTATTTGTTTATTTATTCATTCGGTTTACATATTCAATGAATTTTATTTATTTATAAACTTATTCGCTTATATTAGATATTAGTGTCTTTCATGTATTTCTTTTGTTTATTTTTGTTGTTTATTTCTTAAGGTTGAGTGTAAGAACAGCATTTTTGCCTAATAAAACGATTATTATTATTATTATTACTATTTAGTATAATTAACCCAATAATCACTAAGTAAAAATTATTTGATGACACGTCTATGGCTTCATTAACAATTTTTTCTAGAAAAATAGGACGTTGATGCATAAAGGTTCGCCCTCCCCGTGTGAGTGTAACTGACTGACAATACAAATTTAATTCAAAAATTTTTAAGTGGAAACGCCACTGGGTTTGATTTTATTATGGATTCCATAGATTGTGGGCATGTTTCAACCCCATAGACGACTAATGAATGTTATTAATCAATGATGTTATGGAGACTGGCAATACAAATTTAATTGAAAAATTTTCAAGTTGAAACTCTATTTAGTTTGATTTTTATAATAGGGTATGTAGATTGTAAAAATGTTTCAACTCCATAGACTGCTAATGAGGGATTATCCTTGTAATATCTTATGGAAACTGACAATTCAAATTTAATTCAAAAAGTTTAAGTTACGTTTAATTTTTATAATGGATTCTATAATTTTGAGAATGTTTTAACCCCTTAAACTAGGAAGAGATTGTTCTTTTAGAATATTACAGGCAGCGACCTTCACACCGGTCATAATGAACACCAAAACTTCTATTGTGTCACTTACCCTTACGAAAAATACAGTACTTTTCGCGAAACAACACACTTCTTTTAAACAATGTAACTCAAACACTGACATGAATTAGATCATCCATCAAGCTTCATACGATTCACACATTTACCCTACCTAATTGCCAATTTATGGGAGGTGGAATGACGTAATATCTTCTAAAAAATAAAATATAAACATCAACAAATTATTAATGTTGTAAACAATGTTTAGCGATAGCGCCTACAAATATATTTTTATAAATACAATTAAAAGACACCTGTTCTTGCTGATTATAGAGTGAGTCAGCTTCGTATTTAAAGAAATGCTGATTTGATTTTTTAATGCTAAAAGTACTTGTAATAATCTGTTCCAAACCTTCACATTTGCCACTTGCATTATTTAATAAGAACATCATTTTCATTTTTATTTTTAATTAAGATTAAACCATCAGGTTATTTGCGGTTAGCCTGGTTAATGGTGGTTGCAAGTACAAAATGAAATAATAAATTTTAATATCAAAACGAATACCACCAACGTGTCGCTGTCGGTTACAATTTGAAAGCGGTTCAAATCCAACCCTTGAGATTTTTTAAAATAATAATACTCGTAGTCTAACGTTCTGGCGGATTAGACGTGTTTGTTGCTGCTCTGTCAGTGTTGATTATTATAATAATATATAAAGTGTTAGTTGTGTGATTATCAAATTCTTTTAATTCGCACCGTTTATCATGCCTTTTACACGGGACCAAAAAGCTGAATTACAAGAGATTATCAAAGAAGCGGTAAATGCACTCCTGCAAAATGACGCTTTCAATACCTCTACGATATAAAATTAATAAAATTTATTAAATTTTTTTTTTTTTTTTTTTTTATTATAATTATATAAAATTTTTTTTTTTAATTATATTATTTTTTAAAAAAAAAAAAAAAAAAAATTTAATAAAAAAAAAAAAAAAAAAAAAAAAAAAAAAATTAATTTTGGGTTTTAAATTTTTTTTTTTTTTTTTTTTTTTTTTTTTTTAATTGTTTTTTTTTTTTTTTTTTTTTTTTTTTTTTTTTTTTTTTTTTTTTTTTTTAATAATTTTTTTTTTTTTTTTTTTTTTTTTTTTTTTTTTTTTTTTATTTTTTTTTTTTTTTTTTTTTTTTTTTTTCTTGACCTACTGTGACAATATTTCTAAAACGATCGAACCGAAATATGAAGAAAAAATTGTGAATTAAGTCGCACTGTTACCTCATTACAAAGTCAGATACTAGTTAAAGAAATTGATCATCTGCAACAGTACTCGAAGAGAAATTACCTGCGTATTTTTGGTAGTGGAAGAATCAATAAATGAAAATGATGAAGATAAAATACTTGCCATTGTGAAATCAATCAAGATTGGATCGATCGTTGTCACAGGGTGGCTAAGAAGATGGATGGGCGAGCGCGTGCAATAATATTGAAGTTTTCTAGTTATAAATTTAAACATGTAGTATTTAGTAGTAAGAAAATGTTCAAAAACACAAAGATTTCTATCAAAGAAGACTTATCTAAACTTTAAGGCCGCTGCAAACAAATCAAGGTAAAACGTCAAAATAAGATCATTGCTGTGATCTGCATGAATGACTTCCAGCAAATTCAATAATACATATTTACTTAACTTACAATAAACGAGCCGTTGTAAATTATTAAATTAATTAAATTATTATTAATCTATTTATAAATAAGTGGACATTTAAAAAAATATATTTTTTAAATTTTTAGTTTTTTATTTAGCGTTATGAAACAATTTAAGTTGTGTCATTTAAATGTTAGATCTCTAATACCCAAGTTTAACGATTTCAAAAATACGAGTATTTTAGTTAACAGTAGATGTTCCCTATTTGGAGTAACTGAAACATGGTTGACTAACGATTTCCATTTCATTCTATAAAAATTGACAATTACACGTCCTTAAAGTTAGCAGACCAGTTGAGGCAGATTAATAATTTTGTACTTTAGAAATTAAGTGCTCATTAATTGCGATTTAATTGCTACAGTAGTTCTGGAGATATTCAATGATCTGCTACCTTAAAAAAAGTTAGCAGACCAAGTATCTAAGAATAGTTTTAGACTTTGATTAAAATGCCTAAATTGGTCAAAAAATTAAGTGCTATTTAAATGCTTCATGTTCACTATCTTAGCAGCTCTAAAAAAAATTTTTTTCTAAATAACTCATTGATCTGCTATCTTTGGCAGACCAAATGTTAAAAACCACCTTGGACAATTAAAATCGAACTTTAACACATCTATAGATTTAAGTGCTTTATGTTCACTACTTTAGAGGCATTCAAACAACGTTTTTTTCTAAATAACCCATTGTTCTGCTATCTTTGACAGACCAAATGTTAGAAATAAAATACTCTACATATATTACACTAGCAAAATGAAAGTTTACGTTGGGACACAACCAGAGGGACCATACCCAGTCTCGAATAATCCTTATGATGTTATCCTACGATTCATTTTAGATCTGGACGCAATATTACAATGGACAACTGGTTCATCTGTTTACTACTACTTCATGAGCATAATATCACAGTAATTGGAACCATCAGAAAAATAAAAAAAAGTTGCCGTTAGAGTTTTCTCAACCAAGTGTGCGACCGGAACATACCAGTGTGTTTACGTTTATGGAAGACTGCACCCTTGTTTCTAATATTCTCAAAAAGAAATGTATTTTGTGCTGCTGCTCTCCAGTATGCGCGATGAGGATGAAATCGATGCAGGAACAGATTTGCTTAAACCAGTGCTAATTAGAGCTTGTAACGGTGCAATAGGGGGCGAAGATACAGTTGATAAATTAATTTCAAGCTACAACTGTTCCAGGAACAGGTCATTTTCTACTCCCCCTTGAACATAGCTGGTATCAATTTCCAACTGATATACGCTTCAAACAACCTTCGTATAACAATTTTGAGAAGAAATTTTTTAAGACATTTGGTCAATGATTTACTCAAGCATCATTTACAAGTACGTTCTGCGATGAACAACATTCCTTGAAGCCTAAGATTGAGACTACAAGAACTTTCTGGGGCCTAATATCGAGCCTGATGCCATACAGAATACTTTATCAGGTAGATGTGCTTACTGTTCTTCGAAACAAAATCACAAAACTCCATTGCCAGTTCAAGTAAAAAAAATTAAAACTTATCCCTCTTTATTGATAGAAATTAAACGCTGTTCTTTTAAAATAATAATACCACTCCAAAAAAAGAGAAATTGGACTGAAATTTCAACCCTCGTACATTATAAAATACTATTAAATATTTTTTCAAATTTTTTGATATGTTTGGTTAAATGTTAGAAGTTTTAGAAATTGAAGACCATTGTTTGAGTTGACGTATAGGTCATTTAGGTGACCTTTGTGGTTAACGGATAAAGGACATTCCGTCCTAAACCTTAAAACGCCTGCATTGGCAAATTTTGAAACTTAGAAATTACTTTTTTTTTTAATTAAATTAATGTAAACGGTCTGTAAGACCGACGCGACTATTAACGTTCCAAAACTTTACGCGACTACTGGAAGGTTAATCACCATTACTCTTTTTCAGCAAAACGAAGAAGTTCCAGTAGGAGGAATTAATTTAAACGAGTTTACTGAAACAAAAGCGCAAATACAAGACGTAGTTGATAAAGATGCAAATGACATTATTTTGTTGCCTTATTCGAGCGGTACAACCGGTTTACCAAAGGGTGTAGAACTTACTCATACCAATATTGTTTCAAATATTTGTCAAATGAGCTGTGATTCAACCGAACATGTTCCTACACGAACAGGTTTGTTCATTATATGCGTGCAGTGCTAAAATAATAAGCTTTTTGCACAGATGAACACATAAATGTAATTCCCGGAGTTCTTCCTTGGTTCCACATTTACGGATCCACCGTTAATTTGTTTAAACCAATTCGCCAATTCTCAAAATTAATCAGTTTGCCTAAATTTACTCCGGATGGATTTATAAAATTACTTAAAGAATACAATCCTAATATAATGTATTTGGCACCTCCAATAAGTAAGTGAATTGTGTTTGTGTATAAATTTAATCACAGGTATGAAATTTTTAGTACTGTTCATCACATCAAATTCTTCAGTGTCGCCCAAATTGCTTAAAAGGTTAACTATTATAGGATCAGGGGCTGCTCCATTAAGTAAATCAGATGAGGAAAAACTTTCAAAAAAATTAGAAAGGCACGTGGATATCTTGCAAGGTGATGTTAACATATTTTTATAATCTAGTAACATTTATCTGCATTTAGGTTACGGTTTAACAGAAACTTCTCCTTCAGTATCTGTGTCGACACCAAATTCTCTAAAAAAGTATGGACTTACAGGAAGCAGTGGCTTAGTTCTGCCAAATTGCTTTATCAAAATAGTTTCAACTTTAGATTCAAAAACTGAACTTTTAGGACCAAACATTCAAGGTGAAATATTTATAAAAGGTCCTAATGTAATGAAGCGTTACTACAATCGACCTGAAGAAACGGCCGCAGCCTTTTCAGACGGCTGGTTTAGAAGTGGCGATTTGGGACATTTCAATGATAATGGATTATTATACGTAACTGATCGATTAAAAGAACTGATTAAAGTTAAAGGTTTTCAAGTAGCTCCGGCCGAACTAGAAAGTATTCTCCGTACTCATAAAGATGTATCAGATGCTGGCGTAATCGGAGTGCCCCATAATCGAGAGGGTGAAGTTCCTTTAGCTTACGTTGTGCCAAAACCTGGTATAAAAATTAATGTTAGGGATTTACATGAATACATGTCAAAGAAAGTTGCAAGTTTTAAACAACTGAAAGGTGGCATCATTGTGGCCGATAGTTTGCCAAAAAGTGTGTCAGGAAAATTATTGCGAAGAGAACTTAGGCTTCAGCATAAACATAATAATCAATAGATTTTTAATCATATTTATCGTACGTATATGTAATGTATGCAATCTTACACACAATGAAGGAATACCTCATTTGAGTGAGTAGTAGTCATACTTGTTTTACGTTCTTATGACTTCTCATGTATGTTTTGGATTAATATAAAAATAAATAAATTTAAAATTGCTTACTTTATTTACTAAATAAACATGATAAATTTTCTTATTTATAAACTCCACATTGCGTTAATTAAAAGCACATAGATTGTACCGTGAAATAGAAGAACTTTTAGCTGATATTTTTTGTCTTTTTCAATGTCTGTCCTAGCCTCTGTCAGTTGCTTTCACAGATTTTAAGTTTACTGACACATTTTGTAGAATTAGTTTTAAACACTCTGTAGATAAATACGAGGTGTCAATTAATGATTTTCATCGAGTCATGTTTTTTATGCATTTAAATATAATTGTCCTATGCCGTTCCATTCTTGGTCTCGAATTGACAGTATAAGGTGTCAATCTGTTGTCAATTTTGAGGTTATCTCAATATAGAAATTGGCGTATTGTTTGCGCATACAAGACGATTGGAAAGGAATTATGTGAAGATAATGCTTTGTTTTCAAATATTAGAAATGTAAAGATACATCTTCCAATAGGTTAAAAAACCCAATCATCTTCAGATATTATATGAGGATAAATTGAAAAGTCTTCGGCTTAAGCCAGATAAGGGCGTTATATTGTTTCAACATTTATCTGTCTGGCTGTGGAATAAGAAAAATTTCTGGCAAATAATAATTGTTTGACATGCTGTTAAAGTTGCTTAAGTTTTGAACGTTGCAGCAATAGAACCAGTTCAAATTCGTGTCGTATATTTTCTTATTAAGGGTTTGTCCCCAAAAGAAATTAAACTGAGTAGATGGCACATTGCGTGCATCTTCACCTTCGTACCCACGATTAAAACTTGGGTTGCAGACTTTAAACGTGGTCGCAAGAGCACAGAAGATGCCCGTCGTTCAGCAAGACCAAAACTGCCTTCTGTCGTAGTGGCTGTTTTTGGTCTTCCTGGCTAGCGTGACAGAAATTGTTGAAAAAGTTGAAAACTAAAGATAGACGGTGATTGAATGTTGAGGTATTTAGGAGACGACGTTTGAACATTAAAGTGTTAACAGGTTAAAACTAAAGAATTTGGTAGTTGAACGTTGAAGGGTAAATGTGTTAATAATTAATTCGACGGTTAAAAATTAAAGACGTTATTATTTCGAATGAACGTGTAAAAAGCACTAAAGATAAATTTCCGAATTGCAACATCCATGTCCGAACAAAAGTTACATTAAACAGTAGTTCACCACATCATGATAACAATACTGACCGCGTCCTCCATCATCTTCTTCTTTGACGCCGATGGATTTCAAACGCGTGGTAATAACTTCTCCAGCAAGACAGACGGATAGACATTGTTCTATTTTCGACGTTACCGGTAAACGAAAGACAGTTGCAAGCCTCGCTTCAAGGTAAATTAATATATCTTTAGGAGTGGTAATAGTGTTACTTATTATAAAATTTATACTAGAGACCTTTCGTTGTCCGCAGAAAATTATAGCCTTCATTTTATTTGTATCTATGCACATTTGATTGCTTCCATTCAGAAACACATGTAGGCCAGAACCTAATTTGTAGACTGCATTTGTTCAGTTTCCGTTTTAACCACCACGAAAAGTACCAGTTGTTCTGTATACGTAGAAATACAAATGTTATCAGTTACAGGTAAACGTAGGAAGTCATCAAAAAACAGATTTCAAAGCGAAGTGGACCAAGAACCAAACAGTTGATTTGATTTTGTTTTTAGTAAAACAAGGGTTCGTAAATTTTTGTTACCGATTCGATCAGAGAGATTTTTTGTAAGTATTATTTTTTCTTAATTCAGATCATACGGCCTGTTCTCCAAATATCAGTATTTTTGTACAGTTGATGAGTTGTAAAAGAAAAAAGTAAGCAAATTTATTTACAAGGTAGCATAGGTACTACTGCCGATGAGATACAATCGACCCTGGCAGCTCTTTTTGTTAGTTTTATATGCAATGTCATTTCTTCTTCGAAATAGGTCATCCAGGATAATCCTTGCTTTGTCAACATTAAGAGTGATATTAGGTGTCTTTTTAATGTGTGTCTGAAAATGTTGTTTCTTGATTCTTTCACGTTTGTTTTTTTAGCACTTATTTTAATTTCAATTTTAGTTTTTGGGTAAATTGCTTAAATATTTTTCTAAACATGTAAGCACTTCTCTTCTTTGAGTTCCTCTTCTACAAATTTTTCTTTGCTGTAGATTATCAGCTCGTATAAATCTTTTTGACTTCTCTTGTCTTGTCTTTAGGTATTGTAATATTAATAGTAATATATGTCATCCTTTCGTTAGTACCGTTTTCTGTTCTTTAAGGGGTGCATAAAGTGAGTCATCGAATTGTCCTCTCCAAAATTTTGTAACCTTTTCTTCTGCTAATTCTGGATAACTGTTTAACAGCATCTTGAACATTCTGTTTCTTCTCTTCTTGTCCTAGTCTGTAAATAGAATAGTCTCTTGTCTGTGTTTTGTTGGGTTGATCTTTATTTGATTACATGTTTCTACAAAGTTGTCGTACGTTTCTATATTCTTCTCTTGGGTTATTCTTGAACTATTCTGTACTTGCGCGACATTATGCTTATTTCTTTATTTAACTTTTTGTTCCAATTTTGTAATTCATTCTAATTCCAGGAATAGATGTTATATAATCTCTACTATTGAGAATGTAGCATTGTATTTTGATTTTTGATAATTTGATTCTGTTGTGCCCAACTTAAATGCTTACATGATAAGGATACGAAGGATACGATAATTCACAAATACATACAAATAGATTTAATACATAGACATAAACAATATAAGATTTAATAATTAAATCATTTGATAGGTAAAGCACATATTTTAGAAATAGCTCGCTTAACGATTCCGGTGGTGGTCTTCACTTCAACGACTTGCACTACGGCGTCGTTTCCAGGAAGGTAACCGGTAACTCGAGCCAACTTCCAGAGCTGCACTGGATTCTTGTCATCTTTGATGTACGCTTATATTTTTAACGTTGAATTTCCATTTTTGACGCTGCTGTAGATTGTTAATGTATTTGGTCGACCATCGTGCTCAGAAATGCTGAACTAATTGTTGTCTGCGTAGAAAACTTGATAATCGGTTTAGTGGTATTTCTGTAGGATTTTTTTGTGGAAGCGCAGTAAAAGATGTACCAATCAAAAAATGTTCTGGGGAGAGTGGTTCTAAATCATTTGGATCGTTTGTGAGAGGACACAAAGGGCGCGAATTAAGGATGGATTCCACTTGACAAAGCAATGTATAAAATTGTTCAAAATCTATATGTTTAATATTAACAAATATTACAAATTTGTGCTTTCCAAAACGATTAATTATTGAAAATAAGTCGTCTTGAATAGATGGACCAACTTTACAACATGTCATTTAGCGATTTACCTTGTCAATCTGTTTGAGAGGCATTAAAGACAACACGCAATTTGGTAGTGACACTAGATTGTTTAAAAACTCCGTAGTGAGGCATATAATAAGTAGCCCTATTTGTTTTTATTTCGGATGAACTAATTTTGACATGCTATTTAAATTAAGATACTGATTCATGAAGTCATTGTAATATTGTTTTAACTCTAAATTTGTGTTTAATTTCCTTTCTAAACATGAGAAACGTTTTATTGCTGTTTCTTCTAGGTGCGTAGCCAAGGGGGAGTCTTGGGGGTCTGGACCCCCCCCCCCCGAAATAATTAATGCATTTTGAACAGTTTTTAGATGGGACTAACTCAACAACTACGCGATAGCCGTTACATCTCGTCACGGAACGGATCATGGACAGACCTAACTTAACTCTCCACTGGGTGCCGGAGTCGATGCAGTCAGACAGAAAGCGCCAGAGGGTATTGCAAATTGCATGGCTTGGCTCACTCTAAATCGACTAAAATATGCTATATTATGCTACATCTAGATAACCTGTCTTGTTAGACAACAAGCTATTCATTAATTATTGATAGGTAAGATTTCTCTTTTTGGACCAATCCCACGACTGCACATTTTTTATTATTGAAGTTAAAATAGCTTAAACTTGACTATAAAGCATAATACTCTATATTCCATATATCGGCACTTGAAAGGTGATCTTCATAATGAGTTTGTTGGGATCATATTTCTGTGCTTGACTAATAGCCTATACGTACTATACAAGTAGAGGGCGGCATTGCGATTTGCAATGCGATGCCCCCGCCAGTTTGCCTAACAAGGCGGGAAAGTACAGCGTGGCACGGCTGGCTTCGGATAAGTTCGGCCTCTCTGGGAATACGGACGTGTTTATCTCGACTTGTTAAAGGAACGTGTCGTGTTAAATTGAGATCATTATCTGAGTAATTTATAGTATATATAGTATTTCAATCTGTTGTTACGGTGTAGTGTAGTTAAGATTGTTTGATTCATTGTTGCTATGAGGAGGCAGACGATAGATCATTTTTTAAACGAAAATGTACCTAAACCGATCAGGTTTGTGTTGTTAGTGAATCTTCGACACCTTTCACAACAACGGAAATGCTGCTGGCTGCTCTACATCTTCAAGTCAATTTATGCATTTGAAGTAAGCATTACTGCTACAGATATAGGTACAATTTCAGATGCCTTTTTTTTCAAACGAAAAGTATTTAAATGCACGACAATCATTTCAATTAAAACATAAAACCATAAACTATCTGTTTGTTCCTGATGAGTCATTTGTGTTTCCCACGACTGACTTCAAACAAAAAAATTAAATTTCAAAAATGTTTACATAAATGGCCTTGGCTGCCGTACTCAAAGAGCAAAGATGGAGCATATTGTAAGTTTTATTTGGAAAGAGTATGTGGGAAAATGATCTAATCAGAAAATTGGCACACTAGTTGCAACACCATTTAGAAAATTGAAGGATAGAAAAATTAACAACCTCAAAATTAGATTGTTATGTGTTTTTTCTTTAATTTTTTTTATTTTTTTGAAAGAGAAAAGAGAATTTTTTATTTTTTTTTTTTATATAAACGAAAAAAAAAAAAAAAAAAAAAAAAAACCTAACTGATTTTTTTTTTTTTGTTAAATAAAAATTGGTTTTTTTTTGCTTTTAAAAAACCTTATAGTAAGAAAAAAAATTCCGAATCTTCTTAGATTTAAAGCATGCAGAGAACAGAAATTGAAGTCTCACCTATTAGAAAGTGCTCGCAATGCATCCTACATCAGCCCAGAAACGCAAAACGAGATATTGTAAGATTTGTGAAGACCTGATTCAAAAACAAGTCGTAACATCAATAAACAACGCCGATTGTTTTTCAATTTTAGGAGATGAAACTTTGGATATTTCTGGTAAAGAACAATTTTCTCTATGCATTAGATATTTAACTAATGATCCTCAACCAGTTTTGAAAGAAGATTTTTTGTGTTTTACACATATAAATGACTTGTCGGCAGAGAATATTTCCAAAATAATTTAAGAAATCTGGAACAGTTTAGGACTGAACATGGACAAAATGATCGGCCAAGGATATGATGGCTATGCAACATTTATGGGGCATATTACTGTTGTACATAAACGAATTCAGGCACTGTATCTAAAAGCTATTTGTGTTGATTGTGCGGCTCATAGATTAAACCTGGTCCTAAGTGAATCAATAAACGTACCTTCCATTAGAAACTGCTTGGGTGTAGTTGGAGAGGTAACAAACCTTTTTAGGAACAAGGCCCTTGCCAGTGACTTTCTAAAGAATAAAATAGCATGTCTGGAAACTGAATCCAGAAAACACGTCTGATAGGTTTATGCCAAACTAGATTTGTCGAACGTCAAGTTGCAATTAATGTCTTTGTTGAACTTTTTCCTGCCATTGTGGAAACATTAGAAGAACTATCTTCAAGTGAACGATCTGTGTCTACTACTGCTTTGACTCTTCTTAGTTCTGTAGAAAAAGGAAGTTTCATATTGAGATTATTTGTTTGTGAATTTGTGTTTAATCTCACCCTTCCACTGACTAAGAATCTTCAAAAGCAAGGTATTAAGTTATCTTCAGCTCTCAAGTATACAGACGATATTTTATCTTTTCTATAAAATATTAGAGAATCCCAAGAAGAAGAAAAATCCGGTAATTACATTTAGCAATTTACTGGCTTGTATAAGAAAGCAGAGACAATGAGGAAAACATTTTCAGTTCCAAAATTGAAGTACCACGTCAAGTGTTGAAGCAAACCCAGGTGCCTCATAATACCCCTGAGGAGTATTATCGAAAGTTGATGTTTTTACTCGAACTCGAAGAAAGATTTGCTAAGAATAGAAATATCTTAAAAGCGTTTGATATTTTACTTCCAAAAAACAGTAATCCCGCTTAGATTGAGTAGCTTAAACCCCTTAAATTATTTTATGAAGGAAAAGCTTCAGAAGCAGCAATTGAAAATGAGTATATATTGTGGTGTCATAAATGGGAGAAAATCGCACAAGAAAAGAGAACATCAATTACTTGTTGAAGGTGCTAGCTGCTTTGCCTGTTTTAACGTGTGAGGTGGAAAGGTCATTCTCATCTCTAAAAAGAATCAAAAATTATCTTCAAAACTCAATGGAGAACGAACGACTCAACGGCCTTGCTCTAATGTCTAGTACCTAGTAGCGTTCACGGCAGAGGAAGTCCCTGATGAAATGGCAAAGAATCCCAAAAGAAAAATCCTCTTATGAAGAAACCTCAGAAGGTAATTTAAATTCAATTCCTTTGTATAATGAATTAAACAAATCTGTTTGTATATAATTTATTATTCAGGTGGCATTAAAAAATATATGCTTGTATTACTATTATGGCATATCTGTTTATTGTTTTTCCGTAGATTTCGTGCCACTAAAAATCATATCCAAAAAATTCAGGTGACCAAACTGTTTTTTTACATGATCAAGCTTAAAATTGACTTTTTTAACTCCATTTTTGGGCGAAAAGTAGAACATTTTGCCCGCGGGCTTAAAAGTGTTACTTTTGCGCCCGTGGGCTTTGATTTTTAAATCGTTAAAATTGATCTAATGTATATATTGCTGGATGCAACTAAATCGCCATTATTGGTGTATATTGTATTGACTATTCTGTAATCAACTTTAACAATATTGTAATGATTGATACGCTTGTAAAAAAAACTGTATTCTGTAAACGCACTTCACACTTCACAGTGCTTCTATTTCACTGCATGAATGCAGCCATTCCTTCTTAAAACTTTAGTAGTGTAATCTCTTTAACCTAACCTTAATCATGTTTCTTCTACTTTTTCCTTCCTTTATGTTTTTGTTAAATAATAATTTGATGCTTGCAATTTTACAATATGACAGTCACTGTGAGTGACAAATGAAAAATTATGTAAGGCACCTATGATGGTAATAATACAGTAGATTAACGCAATTTGTAAAAGTTTTTACTTTTTTGTATACGAAAATAATGAAACGTGTAAAAAATTATGTATGCAGCTCGGTCGTAAAGCTGTTTTAGGCCCTCGTCGTGATTGTGCCCTCGCTTACGCTCGCACAACCCCCCCCGAAAAAAGAGGGTGTGTTAGCTTTCCACCCTAGTTTTTTTCCTTTTTTACTTTTGTATTATTTTTTTATTTTTATTGTTCCTCTATTTTTTTAAAAAAAATAAAATTTTTTAAAAAAAATAAAAGTTTTATATTTATTTTTAAATATTTTAATTTTAAAATTAATTAAATTTATTAAGTTTTTTTTATAATTTTCTATTAAATAATTTACAAAAAAATTTTTTTTTTAAAAAAAATTAATTTTTTTTATTAAGTTTTTTATTTTTTTTATTTAATTTTTAAAATTATTATTATAATTTACAAAAATAATACCTTAATTTAATTTTTTTATTTTATTTATAATTTTATAAAATTAAATATTTTAATTTAAATAATTTTTTTTATCTCATTTTTTTAATTTTTTTTTTAAAAAAATTAAAAAATTTTTTTTTTAATATTTATTTTATAAAAAAAAAAAAAAAAAATTATATATATTTTTTTTTTTTTTATATTTTTTTTAATATTTTCCTTTTTTCATAATTATAATTTATAAATTTTTATTTTTTTTTTTAAAATTTTTAAAATTTTTATATATAAATTTAAAAAATATTTATAATTTTTTTTTTTTTTTTTTATTTTAAATAAAAAAAAATTATTTTTTTTTATTTTTTATTTTTTTATTTAAAAAAAAAAAAATTATAATATTCTTTTATAAAAAAAAAATTAATTATTATAATTTTTTTAAAAAATATTTATAATAAAAATAAAAAAAAAATTAAAATAAAAAATTTTCTTTTTAAAAAAATTATATTTTTAATTTTTTAAAAAAAAAAATACATAAAAAAAAAAAAACACTTCACTATTTTCTACTTAAAAAATTTTTAAATTTCTTTTTTAACTTATTAATAAATTATTAAAATAACTAAATTAAAAAAAGTTTTTTAAAATTAAACTTTTTTATTTTTAACTTTCTTTTTAAAAAAAAAAAAACTTCTCCTTTTTTTTTTTTTTTAAAAAAATAAAAAATTCTCAAAATTCCCAAACTCTAAACTAAAAAAAAAACAAAAAAAAAAAGTAAAAAAAAAAAAACTTACATTCCTCTGGGCCTAAAACAGCTACTTTACGCCCTTGTTACATAAATAACTATTGTGTGTCTATAATAAATTAGGCTATGAAAGATAGTAATACTAGGGTCTCATTGATAGTATGAGTTTTCATTTTGAAAATAAAATTAGAAAACGTAATTATTATTATTGGATACTCGAAACATTATTACCTCTTATTATTAAGTACTGATATTTGTAAAAAATAAAATTTAGGAATGTGGATAGAGGTGTTCAAAACATGATCATAGGGTGAAACAGCATGGTTTACGTGCAAATTTATCAAAACATCATTTGAGTGTGGTCCATCGGCATTACGCTTGAGTGTTTCAGTAAAATGATTTTCGCATTTAATTTCTTCTTTAGTGAATTTATTAACTATTTTAGAATGATCTTCGGTGGTCCAGAATTTTTGTAATTGATCGTTTAAATTTTTATTTGGTAGTAAACTAGTGACTCCGCAAAAATTGTAATTTGATGCTAATGGACCAGATAAAATCCAACCCAATGTACTTTTTTTGATATATGGGGTGATGATCGTTTATTTTAACTTGACCTACACACAAAAGATTATGATTAATTTGAGCACCAATTAATATATCAATGGCACTCGATTTGTTAAATTCTGGATCGGCGAGCTTAATATTCTTAGGTACGTTAAATTTTGTAATATCTATGTTGTTTTGAGGAATATTAGTGGTTATCTTATCTAAGATTAGAAACGGTAAATTGATTAAATAAGAAGTATGTAACGATTTAATTTTAGCTTCGGTTCTTAAACGTATACATGCAGTAGAATTACTAATTCCTAGAATAGGTAAAATTGATTTCTTTAGCTGTCAACTTTAATTTTCCTCCTCCCCCCCCCCCCCCCCCCTCCCTTTCTTCTTCCTTTTCCCCTCCCCTCCCCCCCCCCCCCTCCCCCCTCCTTTTTTTTCTTTTTTTTTTTTTTTTTTTTTTCCTCCTCCCTCCCTCCCTTTTTTTTTTTTTTCTTTTTTTTTTTTTTTTTTTTCCCCCTCTTTTTTTTTTTTTTTTTTTTTTTTTTTTTTTTTTTTTTTTTTTTTTTTTTTTTTTTTTTTTTTTTTTTTTTTTTTTTTCTTTTCTTTTTTTTTTTTTTTTTTTTTTTTTTTTTTTTTTTTTTTTTTTTTTTTTTTTTTTTTTTTTTTTTTTTTTTTTTTTTTTTTTTTTTTTTTTTTTTTTTTTTTCCTTTTTCCTTTTTCCCCCTTTTTTTTTTTTTCCTTTTTTTCCCCCCCCCCTCCCCACAATCCCTTTTTTTTTTTTTTTTTTTTTTTTTTTTTTTTTTTTTTTTTTTTTTTTTTTTTTTTTTTTTTTTTTTTCTTTCTTTTTCTTCCCTTTTTTTTTTTTTTTTAAAAAAAAATTTTTTTCTTTAAAAAATTTTTTTTTTTTTCCCCCCCTTTTACAATTTCTTTTTAAAAAAAAAAAAAAAAAAATTTTTTTCTCTTTTTTTTCTTCTCCCCAAAAAAAAAAATCAACCCACCCTCAAAACCCAACCCCCTCCCTTTCTCTTTTCCCCCCCTCACAATTTATTTCTAACAAAAACTCAAACAAAACAAAAAAAACACCTCAACCCAACTAACATCTTATTTAACCCAAATTTTTGTTAATAAATTGCGTAGAATCTTCAGAGCATAAGGAATTAATATTGACCTCTGACTGGTTATTGTTTGTTGGTGCAACTTGATTATCATCTGTACGCGTAGTACTTGAATTGTTTACTTCTAAATGCAAAAGCGATGTGTTTTCGATTACAATATCTGCAACCCGAAGATAGGCATTCAAATGTCTTATGGTTTGAACGTAAACAATTTGTACAAAGTTTGAGATTCTTAGTTCAGTTTATGCGCGATTCTACCGGCAAATCTTTAAATTTTTCACAATTATAGACCCCACAAAATGATTTAATATTTTATGTTCGTTTTTGTTGAATGTTAATTTTTGTTTTAAATTTACATTAATTGTTTCTAACATTTGACTACGTTGTGTTATAAATTTTAGTAGCATTTCTAAATTTGGTAATTCATTCGATTTTAAAGAGGATTCCCAATCAGGTTTTGAAAATTGATCAAATTTATTCGATAATTTGTAAATAAGAATCGAGTCCCAATTATCTACAGGTTGGTCTAAATTTTATAAGGAACGAACATGTTTTAATGCATTATCGGCGAAACTGCGTAAGCAACTTCCAGATTATTTAGTTAAAACAGATAAATCAAATAATTGTTTTAAATGAGAACTGATGATTACGCGTTTATATTGGTATCAAAGGGACCAAGCGATATCATAATTTGCATCTGTGACCCCTAACGAATGAATCACTTGCAATGCACAACCTCGAAGTCGCGATTTTAAATAATAAAATCTTTAAATGTTTGTTAATGCTGAATTATTATTTACTAAAGCGTTAAAGGAATCGTAAAATTGCATATAATCACTGTATGTTCTTGTAGCTTTAAAGTAGGCAACTTCACGTTATCTAAAATTTGGTTTGCTGCGAGTTAGATAAATATTCTTTTGCTGTAGCCACGACCTTGTAAAATTTATTTTCAAACGTACTTCTATACTCAGTTTGTTTCGCGTTATCTTCAACTTGTTCGATATCAGACTGACATTGTTCGAATTCATTATAAACGATTTCAATTTTTTCTAAACGAGTCGATAATTCGAATAATGAGGATGAAGGATTAAATGCATTAACAAATGCTTCAAATCTTGTTAATTGACCGGTAAGCTGACCGCGTTATTAATGTAATTGATTAAGATCTGGCATACTGAACGACTTAATTCATAACAAGTTCGAATTGAATTGATTAAAATTTGAGTTTTGAACAACTTTATAATTTCAATGAAAACAATAGGTAAATAAGGAAAGGACTTACTTTTGGTTTCTATTCGACTTTGATGATGATTTCTGATTTGGATTGATTATCCGGCTCGAAGGACCATATGTAGCTTTGAATTTTGTTTTTGATCATTTAATTCGGTTGTTCTGCTTAATAATTATTATATTATTATAGTACTTGAAACTGTATATTGAAACTTGTACAATAACGTTTGTAAAAGAATGTTAAATTTTTAGGTAATGCCCAACTTAAATGCTTACATGATAAGGATACGACAATTCACGAATAAATACAAATAAATTTAATACACAGATATAAACAATATAGGATTCTACAGAGAATCTGTACGATATCAACAGGAATCATTTTTCTTACTTTTCTAGTAGAACATAGAGATGCATGAGTCTGGTTACTCAACACACATAATCTTTGGAATCGCTGGATATCCATCCTGAAAGTGGAAGAGTGAACGCCACCTAGCCCTTGGAAACCTAACGACGTCTAAATCGGAAAAAAACGCGAGTTCTTCCAAAAGAGGACGTATACAAGTGTAAGGAAGGAAACCAAGAATCAACTGGGATCTGATGACAGAAATTTGGCAATCAATCTTCTTATAAAATACCTTTTCGTTTTAATTTCTTACAGTTATTACGTACCGTTTATGAATTTTTGTTTCGTTTTTGTTAGTGGCAGTATTTTGTAAATACAGTCAAAAACAATTGTTGTACAAGTAGTTTCATATAATTATAGATTATAGAAAAGTGTGGGGTTCCTTTAGTTTTGCCTGTGGTATTAGCTCCGAAAAAGAATGATAGTTTACGACTGGGTACTATTTTTAGGAAATTGAGTGCAATCTCAAAATGCTTACTGTCAGATTTTTCATAAGTTAGATATTTTTCAATTTGCTCGAATGTGATTTGAAGTGAACCTATGCTTTGTTTATGCGCTTGTTGGGCAAATTTGAACAGCATTTCCATATATGGAAGAGTACTAATGTTTATGAGACATTTAAACTACTAGTTTCAACTCGAATTAAACTTTGTGCGCTTGTAAAAAGTGTGTTTTTGTACACAAACACCTAAAGTTTTTGAAAAAAGAAATAGAAACTGATCCGGATGAAATTACTCAAACCAACGTCAAGTAAGCTGTGATTCAAACTAATATGTACTTGGTTTAGAAAATTTATATGACAGTTTTCTGAAATTGATACACTCTTTTTGGACCTTGGTTAAAAAAATAAATTTTCTTTGGTCAGGTATTCCGAATTCAATATAGTAGATCCTACTCTTGTTTACGATACTCTTTCTATGTTATGTGATCGCCCCGGATTTTTGGATCTGCTGAAGTTAGATTGCAACAGTGGTCATGGTCCTGAGAATTACACCTTTGCCTTCACAAACTTACTGATTAAATCTTCGTTAGAGATTGACTCATCAATAGTGCTGCCCAATATTTTGTGTGAAAGGCGATCATGTTTCAATTTATCCGGTTCAACTTTAGCTTTTGCCTTCTGCTACTTCCGGTAACTATCGCGCATTCCTGCGCAATAATTGTGTTAGAAGGTAATGATGCCATCTAAACAAAATTATTAAGACGTTTCTACACTGATTAAAAGAATCATCCTCAAGTAGGTATTTTTCCAAATCAGTTGCCAGTCTTTTGTGAGGTATGTTTTGTTTTGTTTCAATTCCATTCTAGTGGTATGTGTATGAAAAATCGTTAGTAGCCGTCCGAGTATTGTACTTCTTTTGGGAAAACTTCTTGTATATAGTAATCGTGGAAAGCCTCCACACTTGAATTTTTTTGAAGGCGACGTCTGTTGCAATTAAATAGTTAATTTCGCAATTTATGTTTGATTTGATAGTTTTTACCAATGAAATTCCAAATGAATCAGTTTATTGAAAACTGATCATAGACGTCCCATTGTGCAACACAATGGTTTTTCTACGATTCGGATTTTTCAATATTGAAACAGACAACTATTTGTATACTTTAAAATTTATTGGAAACGTTGCTGGTAGACGATGTAACATTCACAATTGTTGATGTACAGTTCCAGTTTTGACAGATACATACTAGTTATTAAAAACTTTGTTTGTTTTTCATCGTTGATAGGATTTTAGTAGGACACAGAAATAATTTATGGTGTCATGTCAGCTCAAATATTAAAAGGCGGAGCTGCTCTAAAACCACCCGATAACAATATACAATTTTTTTAGAAGAAATCGAAAACGACGCGGTTTTTCCGTACAAATGAATACAATCTCGATTTCCGAAGAACTTGATTTTGTAAAAATCTGGAAATACTTAACTAAAAAAATAAATAGTGTAGGGGGTCCTTGCAAACCAGTTGTCCATGGGAAAACACTTAGTGGATGGTTGATGAAGTAGAAATAATTTATTTAAATGGTTGGTTCTTCTTTGAGAAGAAGAAGAAATGAAAAACAATGCCGGTTTTTCCGTACAAATGAATACAATCTCGATTCCCGGGAACCTGATAACCTGGGAAAAATAAATGGTATAGACTTGTAGATGGTCCTTGCAAATCAGTTGTCCATGAGAAAATATTTAGTTGATGGTTAATAAAATAGAAATAATTTATTTAAATGGTTGGTTCTTCTTCGAGGAGGGGCACTAAAAAAACCACTAAGTCGACTTGACCTATAACATTTTCTAAAATTTTCTCTTGGAAGGACCTTGAAATAAACTCAAAGAAATTACTTAACTATCAACACATTGAATAAAATTTATTTATATTGTCTGTCTGGTTCGACTAAAATTTGCTCCATTCGATCCATTTGATAAATTTCTTATCAAACTCACAAATAAATTCTAATCGTTCACAAGCGATTGCTAAATGGTCTGTTCACCAACGATCCAATACTAGTGAGTTTACCGTTCATGAACGATAATATCGTTAAATCTTACAGAATAGAATACAACTATAATTAAACATGGTTCGAATTCATCTAATATTTGTACGCTACGACTAGTCCGTCTCTGCGTTTTAAATCGAATAAAATGGTTGAAAGATTATATTTTTTAATTAGTCACTTCAGAGGCGGTGCTTGAGAGATGCACTATGATGTGTTGAAACTATGCAGAAAGTTTGGGAAAATAATAAATCTTAGAGTTGACTAATTTATACTATGACGTTACTACCGAAATAAGAAAATTTTTGATTAGTTGGAATTACTTAATGTATAATATAAAATATTATTGAAATTATACAGATAACTTATCAGAATTCCAGTACTGAAAATCATACAATAAAATTTGCGGTAGTATAACATGATATAGTCGAGTACTTTAATTGCTTTTAAATTTTGATTGTATTTTAAGATCAGTTCTTCGAGCGTTAATCTGATTAAAACCTGAGAGCTTTAATCTTTGATTATTAACGCCAAATTATATTAGGATCTCTTATTAATATGCTGATGGATGTTGATGTAAGTGCTGAAGCCAATTATTGTTTATGCGTAGCATGGTGGCTTTGCTAGTAAATTATATAATATATGCGAAATAGATGAACAATTAAGGTTCGGTTTCACGATGACTTTATTCCCAGGTCGCTAGAAGGATCGATCTTAAATCATAGCGACTAAAGAACCTGTTTGTGTAGGTGCGTATGAAAGCACACACACAGCATAATAAACATACAGCGCCAAATCTTGGTCTACTAAACAAAACATGCAAATAGCTTAGACTTCGGTTGAATCATGAAGAGAAAAAATATAAACTCGTCCGCCAAGAGCCTACCGCTAAACAACAAATATCGACTCTAAGTTTAAATTACTACACATATTAAATTTTTTTATTGAAGTTATTTAGAATTATCTACATTTTCTTGAGTTTATGTCAAAAATAAAAGTATAATTAAACATTGCTCAAAATTACCTAATATTTGTAATGTTGCGACTAGTGTGAACTTGCGTTTTAAACCAAATAAAATGGCTTCAAGTTCATATACTTTGAATTCATAACTTTAAAGGCGCCGCTGCAGAGACACACAGCAGTATGTTCATTATGCTGAGACACTGGTTTTATCTTCTTCCCCATTATTTGTTCTACTGTTGTACTCAGAGCAATTGGCAGATAAAATTGTAAACACAATATTCAATGTTACGATCGAGAATGACCATGAGTTCATACGTTATTTTTATTATCAGAGGTTGTTTTATTAATAGAAAATAGTGGCGTTTGCCACAATTACAATACAGACAATGATATAGCTAGAAAGTAGAAGACACCAAGAATGAATATTCAAACCAAAAGGTTTGCGAATATCATTATAGTAAAACTAACAAATTTGCAAAATCTTTCAAAAAAGTCAAAAACGCACGAATTTACATTAAAAAAATAGTGTTCCAAACTCAATGGAAAACAAAAATATCTGTACTCGCTTTCCACACTCGTTGAGAAAGTAACTAATTTCTGATACTATCTTATTAAAAACTATATACAAAATTTAATTTATCATTTGAGATGTTTTCTCCCAGAATCTCACAGTGTAATTAAAAAATCAGGTAATTTACTCTTTACTTAAGTTATTACCTATCATCAACAGTGGCGTAACTACCTTGAAGCTATTGGAGCAGCCGCTCAAGGGCGATAATTTCAAAGGGGCGCAAACATTTCAAAGTATGAATTACCTTTTTCTTGTAAAAAACAGACATCCACTTTAAACAATAGAATTTTTTAGATTTTTAAAGTTTACCAGAAATTCTATGACATTTTTTATAATATAATTATCAATGATAAATTGATCTACGTTTCTTTTTTTGCTACATCAATTATTTGGGGTTGGTTTAGGTTAAATGTTTTCTTAAATCTTGCAAAGTAATCGTCGCCTGGTATTCCATTTTTGAATGAATTTTGAACATTGTTTTCCTGAACATCACGAGCCATGAGAGCCAATACTTTCTTTTTGGAAAGGCCAACATTTTTTATCAGCTTTATATTTTCGGCTATTTTCCGTTTTTCTTATAATGTAATAGGTCTTGATGGAGCTTAGACACCCCTTTGACCTTTAACATGTTTAAAAAGGGTGACTTTTGGATTGTTATAGGTCTTTGAGGCTCTGTATAACGATGATTCTTTACTTTTCTCATCTTCAATGGCAGTTTTTAGGGTTTCCTTGAAGTATTTAAATGGCGATTTCTTCTTAACAAACAAACGTACCATGTCTAAAACAAACAGCTGAAATAAATTATGCAAAAAAAATAGAAGTATCCCTTCAATAACAATATACGGGGGTAATTTTGTCCCATCAGTATTTGTTCTAATCAACTCAGTAATGTTTTCTTTTTCTAACCCACTTGTTAACTTATCTGTGCACCTTTGGCCAACAACTTTTATTCTATGACATTGTTTAGCAGACTAATAACCCGTGATTCAAAATTTTTTTATCATAGTGGACCATAAAAAAACTCACGTACGTCTACTCTAAATGCATAAAACTGGATGTGTTGGACCTACCAAAGTACTATTAAACTATTGAAGTCATTTGAATTATTAATCGGCAAATCGGAAAAGAAACAATTTATAGGAACCTTTTTAATGCAACAGGTGTAAATGATTTAAAAATTATCTAAAGATAATGCATTTGTCTATTAAATCGATCAAAGTAAACGATCACTTCAGGAAAGGTTTCTTGGAATTCATGAAACGCAGCACGAGTAGAATAAACCAATTGTCCATCAATTCTTACACCGTTTCAAAAATACATTTCTACATGCAGCGTTTATGGTGGTCGGTGAAAGCCATAATGTCAACACAATCATAAATTGAATTTAAATCTGTCAGAATTGACAAATGTACAAGCTAAGCTAAGATACACCTTTTATATCTTGCTTTGTCGTTCATGGCAAAATTTGATGAAAACTTTTTTTTTAATTACGCTTTATAATATCATCAATAATAAATAGAACTACGTTCCTTTTTCTTGCTACTTCAACTATTTAGGGTTTTTTCTGGCTTAGGTTAAATGTTTTCTTAAATCTTGCAAAGTAATCATCGCCTGGTATTCCATTTTTGAATGAATTTTCAATATTGTTTACGTTTTTCTGAACATCACGAGAGCCAATACTTCCTTTTTGAAAAAGCTAAAGCCCCATTTTTTCATCAATTTTATATTTTCGGTTATTTTTCGTTGTTCCTCATAAGGAATGGTAGTGTGTCTTCTCATGGTGGAGCTTTGGATACTCCTTTACCTTTAGTATGTTTCAAAAGGGAGATTTAAGAATGTTATAGGTCTGTGATGCTCTGTATAATGTTAATTCTTGACTTTGGACAGCTTCAATACCAGTTTTGGGGTTTCCTTGAAGTATTTAACTAGCGAGTGCAAAAAAATAGAAGTATCCCTTTCAAAACAATATGTGGGGGTACTTTTTCCCCAACAACGTTTGCTCCCATCAACTCAGTAATGTTTTCTTTTCCTGACCCGCTCGCTGACTTATCTGTGCACCTTTGGCCAACAACTTTTATTCTGCTGTGATCTAAGCAACAGCTAGTTTCATCAATGTTGTAAATTCTTGTTAAGGGAATATATTCTATGACATTTTTTAGCAGAGTAATATAATCGTCAATGATAAATGGATCTACGTTCCCTTTTCTTGCTACTTCAATTATTTGGAGTTTCTTCTTGCTTAGGTTGAATTTTTCTTAAATCTTGCAAAGTAAAAGTAGCCTGGTATTCCATTTGTGAATGAATTTTGAAAATTGTTTTCCTGAACATAAGGAGCTATGCAAACCAGTACTTCCTTTTGGAAAAGCTAAAGCCCCATTTTTCCACCAGCTTTATATTTTTGGTTATTTTTTGTTCTTCTTCTTCATAAGGAATGATAGTGGGTCTTCCCATGGTAGAGCTTTGGACACTCATTTGACCTTTAACATGTTTAAAAATGGGGACTTTAGGAATGTTATAAGTCTTTGATGCTCTGTATAACGTTAATTCTTGAGTTTTCACAACTTCAATGGCAGTTTTTAGGGTTTCCTTGGAGTATTTAACTGGCGGCTTCTTCCGAATATACGTCCGTACCATTCTAAAACTAACAACTGAAATAAATTATCATGCCAAAAAATAGAAGTATCTTAATTAACGCCGATTCAACTGGGACAAGTGGAACTTTTGCCCCACCTGAAACTATTTGTTGGCAAGTGTAACTCATGCACCTTTATTGCGCATAAAAATTCTTTTTCCATTAATTTAAAGTGCAAAGAAGTTTTGTTTATCACTTGAATAGACTGAAATATTTTCACGAATTCTTTAGTCTAGTGCTAGCTCACGATGCGGACGAAAATGCCAACGTCTACGCAACTGCAAAATTCAAATGTAAATGAATTTCTGCTTTCTGCATACACCACAGGGCATCAGAGGGAGGTGGGTGAGTTAGTGTGCAATAGGTTACGTCAAATTACAAAAACAATTTTTGCAGAATAAGGTTGGGTTCCACTTGGCCCAGATTTCCACTTACCCCTGTGTACCTTACTTATTACAAGTATTATTGCAAAATAGGATATCACGGCTTTAGCTTAGCTGTGATTTAATTTTATTTTGACTACACCTACACACAGTTGACTCAACATGTTATAGTTATCATAATTAAAGAATTAAAAAAATTACCGTTTACTATTATGACCAGATAGGCACAGAACAATTAACTTTTATTTCTTTCTGCGGTGGCGTCTCTTCCGTGTCGCCGCCGCAAACAACCACCCCCCCCCCACACCCCCCCCCACCCCAACCCCACCCCCCCACACCCCAACCACCTCAACACACCCCCCCACCCTCCCCCCCCTAACACCAACCAAACCAAAAACAAAACCACAACCAAAAACCCCCAAAAAACCATACACCACAAAAAAACCAACAAAATAATTAATTACTTAACAAATCCACCCCCCTTCTACCAAACCCCACTCCTTACTCTCTAACAGCCGACTACGGGTAAAAAGGGTCATTGAGGAATCAAGACGGTACGGTGGTGGGCAAAGAATGTATCGGTAACGGGCGGTTCAGTTGACGCACAAAACGCGCTACGTCAACCTAGAAGAACGGTGGACGGCGTACTAAGGGTACAAAACGCCATAACACCAGCGCAAAAGATAAGTGGCCAAGGTGTAGTGTTGAACCATTCCACCTCAATATATATTTTTAATGGCTTATGTAAATATAATAATACTTAAAACATGTGAATTTCATAACATAAATGCAGATCATTATTCTAGTTGAAAAAGCAAACTAGATTTGCAAAACGTCCTTTTTAATGTAAACTAGCAAACCGGCGAACTTCGTTTCGCCACCAGATGGCTTCGTTTTATGTAACATTTCGTTTGGTGATTAAAAGATGAAGAAAAATTTTTTTTGTTTTATATTTGAAAAGGAAAAATTTTATTTCATTTCACAACAGTAATGAATTCATTTCGATTACAAAAATGAAGTGTTATTTAGTTGAACTTCTCTAAGTAAATGAAAGTGAATCCAAAGTAAATACTGAATCAAAGCGTTATACGTATCCGCAAATTATCCGTTTCATTGAAGTGCACTTTGGTAAACCACATTTTTGTTTTTTGATTTGACGTTAACACAAACAAAGCGGATGGTTTCCCAACTCGTGAACACGCAACGTATAACTGTCCATGTGAAAAACAATGATTTTCAAAATTTATCCCGCAAACACTAAGCGATTGGCCTTGCGACTTGTTAATTGTAATTGCGACGCACCAGCGCCATTTACTTAAAATATTGGTTTGTAGTACATGCTATGTATCAGAGATGGTGCTGTATGTGAAAAAAGATTTTCCCGCTTTTCTGTTAACATTTTTCCTGAATTTTCTTTGCTATAAACCTCACGGAGCCCGAGACCTTTCCAACGAATGCAAAACCGTGGAAATCGGTTCGTGCGTTCTGGAGTTATAGCGTCAGGAAAGAAAACCCGACTTATTTTTTATATAGTAAAAGATAAAAAAAAATTAGTTGCTTCGAAGCAACAAGTTATATCGTACTGAAAGTGCCTACTGTTGTATCTTTTTACCTTCAAAAATTTAACATAAGTGGCTAAGTTGACGCACGAAACGCGCTACGTCAACCCGGACGGTTATTTCGTCGACGTACTGGCGGTACGAAACCCGATACCACCAGCACGGCGTACGGGGGAGGGGCATGTACAGTAAGAGGTAAAATTGCGGAGCGGTATCCCCGGCGGGTTTTAAAAGAGGGAAAAATGACTTACCCCAGTATTTGTTAGCGGACTCGGAACGGCTGTAGCACTAAGAAAAAAAGTCCTTATTTTCTCCCAAATTTCGGTTATAAAACCTTTCGCAAAAAGTGAGAACAACGGTTCCCTGAGTGGGAATAATGCGCAAAGAACGCTACATCGGTACCCGAGCGCTTAAGCCGCTATTGCATCTTATCACAAATTCACGTGTCGAGTGAAATTTACAAATTATTTGTACAATAAATAAATTAGTACACGGTAAAAGCAACAATCTATAATTATAAACATAATTCTATATTAAAAAGAAAAGCAAACGATTTTAATGACATGTAAATATAGCAAATACAACTTAAAATGCTAGGCTAATATGGGAGATTCTGTCGCATAAGACCTACGGGCGTTGTTAGCAACAACAAACTAATTATGTCTAAATTCAGTTAAACTTTTGTTTGTGACATCCCAAATTAAAGTTAGCGTTCCAATTATTGAGGATTGGTGATTAAGGAAACTCGACGTACACACGTCACTTACACACGGTGACTTAAAATTAAGCTTAAACTCGGACTAGCACGGCAAGTAACTCCCGCCAACACAAAAGGCCTTTTGTTTTAGCTTCACCCACTTTATCTAAAGCGCCCAAGCTCGCTCTAATAGAGCTAGTGAAAACAAAACCCAACGTCGGTGGATGGAGTCTACCCAGAATAAAAATTTGCTTATATACTAAGGATTCAAACCGTTTAATGTCACATATACGTGAGCTTCATACGCATGCAAAGTGAATAGGTTTCTTAAACAATAAACTTAGCTATGTACTACTGAGGCATGCAGTTCCGATAAGAAAGGTTCTTTCTAACGACAGCAGTTGACAGCTTTAGAAAATCGGTAGCCACAGAATTTCCCTTAGGAGAACTAGACGACAAAGCTCGGATAGCAGATATGCTCCTTTGAAGTAGCAGGCAGGCCGCGTGAACAACCCTCAGCCGGTTGAGTTCATCGGCCGTAAGCAGTTTAAATGTAGGCAAAACCGTGGTAGTCGTCACGTTTTTACAGGAAATGATTCTTAACTAATCGTTCCAACACTCCCAGGAATTATCCAGATGGTAATATACGAGTAGAGTATGAGATCAAGACACGTGGGCGAATGCGGTCGAATTTATATTTACACACCAAATTTAACTTGAAATTATTGAAGCCACACTAATACTTTACGTGTAAACTTTTAGCTTCAGGAAGCACGCAGAAAACGCCCAGTAGAAGGAAATCACGAAATGTACGCTCGTCGTCTCGATAAATTTTGTGAATTAACGGATCCACCAATGAGAAAAAGCGTATCGTGCGCGGCAAATTCGACTTTCGTCGTAACGTGCAACTCGCGACAGCCGTTATTTAGAAGACTTGCGACCTACGTTCGAGTTCGAGCAATTTGAACCGTAACATAGTACAAAAAATTATTTGCATGTGGGCCAGTATTAATGGTAATTGAAAAAAAAATTGTTTCTGCCATTTTGACAACGTATCCTCTGAGATACTTTGCTAGGTAGAGTGTATTTTCCTTTCTTCTAGAATATGGATCAGTATAAATACATCAGTTAGTAAAGTAGTTACCTGTAAATGTTTTACACTGTAATAAAGTCAGAAATTAAACTAAAAGTTGTATTACTAAAGAGATAAACAAAAGAAATATCATATCGTAAAATTTCCACCAAAAACACATTTATTTATTGTGAAAATGATAAAAACAGTTTCTTTTTCTAATGCACAGAAATGTACATTACACCTGAATTTTTTAGAGTCACATAACTTACATTTTCCTCATTAATGTCATCTTCTAGTTTAGACTCTTGATTCTTATTCTTCATCCTCAACCTTCAAAAGTGTTTTCTCTCGACGGGTCAGAAGCCATGCATTGTTTACTGAGATATGAATCATTTGTAAAAAATGGTCATGTACCATCTTTGGGTTTTAAAATCAGTTCGGTAAAGCGCTACTAACATGACGGATAAGTCGACTCCGCCCATGTGCGAATTATATTGATTGCTTAACAATTTTGGGACAAGCGTGGTTAACCTTTTTTTTAATCTTTGCAATACCTCTTAGCTGTTGCAACTGGATACACAGAAACGAATGAGCTGACCAGAGTGACTGGTTTAGTATTCTGCCATTTCACAACATAAAGTTTATTTTTATTATCAACCTTCTGTACAAAAGCACCTCTACGTCTTTTCTTCAAACATTTATCTGTCATCAGCACACAATTTCCTAGTTTATTAGAGCGCATAGTCCCTAAGCTCAATATACCACACTTTTCTCACAAATTATGTTCATGTTTTGTAAAATCGTGTTACCAAAAGGTATTATCACCACAGTATAAAATAAAATCATAGACGATTCCCGAACGTCCAGGCTTGACAAAATTTTTGTAACCCCATTTTTTTGGTTTATTTTAATATATTGTGCCAATGTATCTCAGGAAATACGGTGCCAATTAAAGGGTTAACTATAATTACATTTTGTTTTCACATAGAAATATTTCTTTTACTTAGCAGAATGTCTAAAAACTGAGTGGTGCTGACAACAGTTTTTAATTTTTTTTTGATTTTAATGAATTTGGTTTAAGTTTAGGTGCGAAGACTATAAAAACTATAAAACTGCTCCAGGGTGCTTAAAACCTAGTTACGCCACTGATCATCAATTTTGCATATTGATGGAAGTTAGTGTGAAAAAGATGCAGTTAATTATTTTATATCTGCACTGTTTATATTTTGAAAGTGAAAATAATCTTTCGTCAGCAACATTACGTAATATAAGCAAAGTTCGAACGGCGGTCGAAATTTTTGATTTTATGTCGTTATGTAAAGTAATGAATTTAATAACTTAAACGTTATATTATAGTGGGGAAATGTGAAGTTCAAGTGTGTAGAGCGTTGCAGTTTGAACTCTAACAATGTTCTCAGTGACTTTCACGAGGCTACAGCTTGCAACTAAAAATTTAAACAAATTAAAATGTGTGGTTCGCTACAGTTCCAACATAATTCGTTCTCGTTTTCCGGATATTGTTATTCCCAACGCCAGTATTCCCGAATTTGTATTCAAAGATTTTAGCAGATTTCCGAACAAAATAGCAACGGTAAGTGCATTCAGAAAATAAATAAATAAGAATGAAAAGTTTATAGGAATGTGCCGTAAGTGGCCGAAAATATACTTTCGAAGAAGTTAGAAGAAAGTCGATAAACTTCAGTAAAGGAATCAGAAAAATTATGAAATTAAAACCTAACGATGTGATTGCCTTAATCTCACCTAATATACCTGAATATCCGATATGTGTTTTGGGAGTTTGCTCGCAAATTTACGAGTAACCACCGTAAATTCTGAAGGGACAGTAGGTATGATTGTTTTTATTTATGTATTTAATATTGGTTAAGAATGTTAACTTAATTTTTACACCAAGGATTTTCTTAGCAAATGTTTATATAAAGTAAAAGAACAAAAAATAGTCTTATCTAGTTCATATCAAATAGGAGCATATTAGAAAAAAGCATCATGGTTCACTAGTAATGGTGTTATTTAAAAATGTTTTGTGGTTCGTATCTTAACTTTCTTCTTGAATATTAGGAATTTTTGATAATGTTAAATTTTTTGTTTACGTTTGACTAGTTATGAGTAATTTTAATCATATCTAGTGTGGCAGATATGGCTTGTTTTTGAACAAACAGTTTGTTTATTCTGCAATTGACAATTCATTTACTTATCAATTATATTTTTTAATGTAGTATTGAATTGTTGTATTACTTTGTCATTTGTGACTGGAGAAAATAAAAGAAAATTATAGTTTTTTGTTGAATTTAAAATCAAACTTGTTTCTCCAGTATCAATTAATCCATGTGTTTACATTTTTACTCAGAAAAACGATTTGCGTATTTAGTAGGATGTTTTTAATGTATTTCAGACATATTCTATGTTTGGATATAAAAGTTTATCTTAAGTACATATTCGTTAATAAAAAACGCTTATGTACTTAAATATTGTTATTGGTCATATACATTACCTATCTTACAGTATGCGAGAACACCGAACATTTGATTTGATTTTTTTTTGTCAAGCAACGATTATTTTATAATATTAATGTTACACTAAAAAACAATAATCCAATCAATATACACAAAATGGTCTCAAAATCTAGAAAAAATTAAGGAATGAATGAAATTTGGAATTTAGATAGTTGAACTATAGTATTATTAATGAAACAAACTTTTAACACCAAAAAGACCTGTTCAGTATTTACATGCGTTTTTATTTTTTAAATATTCCCAACAAAAGTTGTACCTAAGATCTTAAGCTACAACTTTTATTTGAACACTTTTGTTACAAAGATAAAGATCTAATTATACAGGTGCAGTAAAGGTCCTTTTGCGCAGACATTATTTTAACAAAACTCTTTAAAAATAAAGACAAGAAAAAATATAAACGAATTACGTAATCTTGTAGTTATGCACTCGCCGTTACAACTCTTCACAGTCGTACGTAATAATTTTTATGTAATACACTATTAAAAATCGCATATTTCATAAATTAGAATCATTTTTACCCCTTCTACTATTTGCAATGACGTCATCGAAACTTTTTAAATGGCACTACCTAACTTTTTGCAGTTTTGGGTAGACGTAACATTCTGAGTTTTATTCTTTTTGTCATTGACATTGACCGTTCCCGGAATATTAATTTTTAAAGCAAATAAAACTAGAGATATTTTCCAAGTTTTTTTTTGAAACGAACGAAACAAATTTTTTTAAACTTTATCAGTTTATCTTTACCTTGAAGAAAATGATTCGTTATTGGTAATAAATGATTGTTACCAACTGACAAAATGACTCTTTATTACTTGTTTCAAAAATATCTCTAGTTTTTGTTTTAGTTTAAAAATTAATATCTCGGGAACTGCCAATGTCAATGTCTAAAGTGACACATGGCTGAACTCAGAATCTACCCAAAACTGCAAAGAATGTAGGTATTGCCATTTAAATAATTATTGATGACGTCATTGCAAAAAGTAGAGAAGGTAAAAATTAATTTGAATTTTAGGAAATGTGGTTTAAAAAAACAAAATTGCTTGTCCGAGGGTTTCTGTCGTAAACGATCATACATATCAATTATTCCTGACTAAACGTTTGCACTATATACAGGGTGTTTCTGAAAGGTGTGTACATGGCTTTACCAGAAGTTTTCTGGCTCAACATAGACCGTTTGACACCAATTTACCTATAACCAAAAGTGCACCATAAGGGCGTCAAACTTTCCAAAAAAATATTGTATATTGGGAATAACTCGAGAACAGTTCGACTGATTTTGTTCCGCTTTCGTATGCTGGTTGTCTGCTTCCGATGACGTTTTTCTGTGTAATGTGGACAAATGTCTGATGCCAAGAAAAGTCGTTTTCATACGGGCACTATTAAATAAATGATAATATGTTAACAACCGTCAATGATACAAAACCAAAATAATTCTGAGACGAATAAACTGAACAATTTCAAAACTTTTTTCTCTTGTTAAATTGCGCTAATGTTAACAGTTCGATCAGAAGAAAATTAAAATCATATTTATGCAAGGCGCATCCATAATACCCTTAGAAATTCAAGTAGACTGCTAGTAGGCTATGCGATCATGTCAATCCGATTTGGGAACCTTTCTGCGTAAACCCTCACGCTCTCCCGACAATTGTCACTGCAAAAGCCCAACACTAACAGCATATCAGTCTGTTCGACAAATGTGTAGTCCATTTTTCAAGCAGTTAATCGCAAAATAGAAACGTGAGTAATCTAGGAATATCCGGAAATTAATGTCACAAATGATAGATTTAATCGCATAGGGATCACCTTGCAGGGATATGATTTTAAATTATTTTCTGATCGAACTAATAACATAAGCGCAATTTAACAAGAAAGAAAAAAAGTTTTCAAATTGTTCGTTTTATTTGTCAGAATTATTTTGGTTTCCTATTGTTGACGTTTGTTAAAATATTATCAATTATTTGACAGTTCCCGTATGAAAGCACTTTTTCTGGCATCAGAAATGTTTTCACGTTACACAGAATAACGTCTTTGAAAGCAGACCACCAGCAT
The DNA here is from genome assembly GCA_030710515.1 of Abscondita cerata. NCBI lineage: Eukaryota > Metazoa > Arthropoda > Insecta > Coleoptera > Lampyridae > Abscondita > Abscondita cerata. Next base: position 44,768 of record JALBCR010000422.1, on the reverse strand, counting down.
ACGAAAGCGGAACAAAATCCGTTAAACCGTTTTCAAATTAATCCCAACATACAATATTTTTTTGGAAAGTTTGACGCCCTCTGGCGACCTTATGGTGCACTTTTGGTTATAGGTAAATTGGTGTCAAACGGTCTATTTTGAGCCTCTGGTAAGGCCATGTACAGGGTGTCCTATTTTTGAGTAATTGGGGGGTTTCAAGTATTTCGCGAATTGATAGGGAAAAACCGTGGTCGGGAACCTTGGCCCGATTTTTGAAACAAATTCAATAATCTAAACAGCACTTCGATATCTCGAACTCGTTTGGGAGATACAGAGTGTTTTGCGTTTTATGCCGTTTTCTTTAAACCTTAATAACTTTTTTGTTTGTGAATATTTCTTATTTTAACCAAAACATTTTTTGTGCATTTTTATATATGCAATTCAATGGCGTGCTTGAATTTATTCTAGCTTAATTTGTTTCTAAGTTACAGACCAGACATGCATTTTTTAAATGGAAACCATAGTTGACTATGACTTCATTGATTAGAGATTTTTTTTAGCTTTCTGAAAATATATGGTTTCATATATTTATTTAGGGCAAATAAGGAAATTATAAACGATTTTTGGAAAAATACCTCTTGATCAAAGTCACCTATGAACTTTTGTTTACTGCGCGCATTTGTTGCTAGTTTTTTTGACACTTCACGCAGTTGTTTTTTATAAATAAATGGCCAAAAGTTATTAATTTCAGCAATTAATTATTATTTTAAGCAAAATGTTTTGGTTAAAATAAAAATATTCACAAACAAAAAGTTATGAAACTTTAAAAACGGCTTAAAACGCAAAACACTCTGAATCTCCCAAACGAATCGAGATATCGAAGTGCTGTTTAGACCATTAAATGTGTCTCAAAATCGGGCTACGGGTCTTGACCACGGTTTTTCTCTATCAATTCGCGAAATACCTTAAACCCAATTACATCGAAAATAGGACACACTGTACATACCTTTCAGAACCACCCTGTATATGTCATACACAGCGTTGATCTCGGTATTCTTACCTCACCTTTCACTGCTCTATTATAAATATAGGTTACGTTCTCACTATACAGGGCGTTCCAACGAAAACTTGACCCCCTCCTGTAAGTCAGAAACGGACGTGTGATCGAAAATTTCAAAGAACACGTCAATTTTTATTTCTAGGGGTATTAATTCTGATATAAAAATTATACTTTACTTCACCCCCTTGCGGTCAGCAACTACCCCCCCATACTTTTTTCAATAACATAGGGGGTCGAGTGATGCATCATTTGAACGGTCTTTTGTCCCTCTATTAACTCTGTGATTTTTTTTGAAATTGGTTCATTCGTTATTGAGAAATTAAATGTCGAACATTTTATTGAAGAAAAAACAGAAAATTCGCTGTCGTTTATTTTATTGAGGAAATCAACAAAAAATACTATCAATGGAAACAAAATCAACGCATCAATTGTTCAAAATGGCCTCCACTTACTTCCATACAATAATACAGTCTACTTTTGAAAGCGTTCCTTCAAGATGTCCGGAGTCAGCAATCGGCATTCCCGAACAATTCTCTGTCGCAGCTCTTCTAAATTTGTATGCTTAGTAGAGTAAACTTTTGAGTTCGCTGTCCCCACAGAAAGAAGTCCACCAGTGTGAGATCAGGTGATCTAGTTAGCCACTCCACTCGACCCCTTCTACCGATCCAACGCATTGGAAAACGTTTGTCCAAAAACTGTCTCACCGGAACATCGAAATGTGGGGGTGCACCATCCTGCTGGAATGTTATTTCATTTTCTAATAAATTGTCATCATTTTCTAAAATTTGTGTAATCATAGGATCTACACATTCTTGTAATACGATCACACGTCCGTTTCTGCCTTACAGGGGGGTCAAGTTTTCGTTGAAACACCCTGTATGTAAGCGCTACTAGAAATATTTATTTATGTGTTCGTGAATTTTAAGAGTTCATATTTAACCTGAAAAAATATTTGCATTTTATTAAAATAAAACGCATTTTTTCACCTGTGCATAAAAATAATACACTATTTAAATTTGATAATGAAGATTTGTAAAACAAAATAATCATTCAAAATTTAGACTTTGATGTATGTTCCCTTGAATTTTTATAGAGATATGTCAGATATTATTGAAATTATACATATTTTAAACTTAAAAATTTTACGTTTCAATGAAGTATTAAAAAATCTAAATTGAAAGGTTGATATTTTCCTCCCATTGTAAATGACTTCGGTGTGGTTTTAATAAGATGAAAAAGTTTGCAAAATAAATAGTCATTTTATTAATTATTAAAATAATTATGAGCAAACATTTTTTGAAATCACATAAACATAGAAAGCTTAATTTCAAAGTTAATTCAATACTTCAAATCTTTATAAAAATGTTATTCACTAAAAATTTAGGATTTCTATAATAGTGTTGATTTAGTGATTATTAGTACAATATTTCTATCTGATATTATTAATGAGAAATGAAATATCAGAACTGTAAGGCGTAGCGCATACGCAGTAGTCAAAAAATACTTTTTTGATAATCGGTGGTATTTTTGTTACAAATTGAGATATTAAAATAATTTTCAAACAAAATTTGTATGTAAGGTTTTAAACTACAACTTTTGTTTGAAACTTTCTTTCATATTTTTTTATTTAAAGAAGATTAAAACTAAATTTGCAATTTTTTTTTGAATCACAGGTCATACCTATCACTCAAAGAAAGATTTTTAATCTGATAGAATACGTATTTAACTATCTAGTTTTAGATTTTCATAGATTCCTTAATTTTATTAGACCCAAATGTGTACATTGATTGGGATACAAGTACACAATAAATCATAAAATACCATCAAATTTCATTCAACGTGCTTAATTTTGGGGCCGATCCAATCATACTAGCAATTTTACCAGGTTTTATACCGAAAAAAATTTGTTGGTACAGAAATTACTTGCTCTGGTAGAAAAATGTTTGATATCACAACAATGTTACATGAAGTTTAGGCTCAAAGGCATTTACTATTAATAACATTAAATTGTTTGCATTAATGTTACCACAAAAATCTGAAGCCAATGAAAAGAAAATGTTGAATTCCAATTTAATCGTTATTGGGCTATTAGAATAATATTTAAATCTAATTAATTTAAATATAACATTATGTTTGCTGAAATCCTTGAGGTTAATAGTAGTTCATCCCAAGTTATTTGTCCGGTGAAAAATTAACTCCTCTTTACTTATGGATGCACGCCGTAGTTGAAACATTTGTGAAATGTACACTCAAGAAAGAAAAAAATGGGACAGTTGGGTTTGGCAAATTCAATGAGCATCGTAATATTTCTTACAATTGAACAAACAACATTTGTCAATATGAACGTTTATTCTTTACTAACTCATCCATATACCCTAAACATTTTAGCGATTTTAATAAAACTGTGAAAAATACATTCACTCGATACGATTTTTGAAACTATTTTATTTAATTTGCTGTCGTAAATGACATTTATAACTTAGTTGCTCTTAATACCAAACAATTTCTTAAATTCTTATTAATTTATATTTATTATAATAAAGTAAGCTTTATTTAGTTAATAATAACTAATAGCATCTTACATTTGACATATACTAAGTTACAATTTTTTACTAACTAATATTTGTTCCTAACATATACTTCAGTTTCAGATTTGAAAGAAGACATAGTGCTACTATATTTTATTTCGTTGTTCAATTCATTATATAACTTTAATTATTTATGGTAAAGTAAGTTTTGGCTACTAGTTCTATTGTATTTTGGTAATCTAAAGTTGTCTCTTTATCTAGTTTCATAGCCGTGAAATTCTCGATTGTGAAATAAATATGTGTTTAAGAATACCGGTAATTTTTTATTTAAACATTTATAAACCAAAACTAGTACATTAGATACTGTATTTTGCCAAATACTGAATAAGCCAGATTTTTCTAGCATATATTTTACACTTGTTAATTTAGAACATCTTAATATACCATCGTTGCTTAAAAAAATTATAGTACTACAATAATTGAAGAACGGCTCTATAATTGAACGATATTCTAATAATCTAAGATCATATCCTAAATTATTCAAAATTCTTCCTAAAAAAATATTTTTCCGCTTACTATCTTTATTATATACTCTACATTTTTATTGTCTGTAATAACACCTAAATATTTAAATTTGTCAACAATTTCGATTTTGTTGTTCCCTATTATAATCTCAACGTCCTCTAGATTTGTAATTTTTTTGCTCCTAATACCATACATTTGGTTTTAGATACGTTTAATTTCAATTTTTTGCCTTAAACTAATTTGTTAATAATAACAAATCGTTATTAATTACTTTAACACTTTCTTGTATATTTTTCCCTGAAGCTGGTATCATCCGCAAATAAATGAATACAAAGTGATTTTGGAACTGCAGTTATGTAATTAATATAAAAGATTAAATAATGTAGGACCTAGTACGGTACCCTGTGAAACTCCCAAACTATTAAGGATATTTTCGGACATTACGTTGTCTATACGGGTTTTCTGAAAGCGATCATTTCGTTACCTTTCAAACCATTTGTATTTGTTGTCTGAGATTCCATATAGTTTTAATTTCTGGAGCAATAGTTTTTGACAAATAGCATTTGTTTCAAGGTTTAGGAAAACCACTAAAACCTAAACACGCCAACCCTTGCCCACCTCAGTATTCATATGTAATAATATTAATTAAGTGTGTAAACATTATAGAAGGTAAATAAGAACATAAAATATAACAGCACAGCCATTGCATGACGACATATAATGGACCTTATAGCTAAAATAATTAATATTGATAAAACATAAATTACACAATTCAAAGTGAACTAAAATGTTCGTTAAAAATAAAAAAAAATATTTAATTATTATTTAATTTAAATATCAAGGCTGTTCGGGAATTGACCATTTTTTTTAAAGATAAATAGTAATTTTTATCTGACAAATCAAATATACAGTACATATGTTCTCGGATCGACTAAAATATAAAATTCTTATTTTTGTTTTCTCAGAAAATTTCACATTTGATGATTTGAATTGCTAGTTTTCAAACCGCCAAAACACAAATTACTTTTTTTTTAACTCAAACGGTTCTCGAGACAGTCACATTTTTTAATTAAACAGACTTGTTTTCATAATTCATAGAAGTAACTCCAGTGGGCTGATTTCATTGAAAAATACAACTTACAGCAGATTGTTACATTTTATGACCTTTGAGCAGTCCTGATCTCACAATAACGGACTTTTATCTGTGGGGTCGTTTAAAACAAATTGTGTAGAGACTACCTACAGTGCGCAACTAGGCCATGATGAAAAGTAATTAAAAATTAGCATACAAAAACATGGCATTATTAGAATACTAAGTAGTTTTGCTTTTTGAGAATCATTTTACCATTATTTGTTAAATTTATTAAATAAAATTTGAACCCAATTTAAAAATTTTTTAGCAAGAAAATTATATTATTTCAAAAACAGTTCGAGTTAAATAAAAAATAATTGGTGTTTTGGAGGTGTGAAAATATGCAGAAAAAAGAGTGAATTTTTCTGAGAAATCAAAAATAAGCATTTTGCTCTTTTAAAATCGATTCGGTATCATACTGTAAGATATGTAACTAATACTCTCATAAATAAGATTCTACAATACTTACTAACTCGTTGGTAGTTTTGTAATGTAAAATTATTCAACTGGACTCTTGACCCGCCTGTCAATGCATTGTTTGCAATTGCATAGAATTAAATCCGATTTCTTTTTCAGGTGAAATAAAGCGACAACTTGAAGATTCTGACGCCACAGCAATTATCACTACGTGTTCATTAGAAAACCAAATACGGTTAATAGTAAAAATATGTCAGCTCCTATTCATGTAATTGCTATTAAGACGAAGGTAAATATTATATAACATACTAATGATGATCGTAGCATATAAACTTCTGTTACGCACGTTTTACATTATTATTCAATTTTCATCTAACCCGATATATCACTTAGGCGAAATCACTAAACTCTGTTTAGTTGACTCTAGTTATTTGGTGGTAAAAACAGGGTTGCAAAAGCTTCCATGTTAATTTTCTAATGATGTTTGTTTTCAGGTCAGTTAATCACGGTCAAAACTCTCGAATTACTATTATTAAAAAAGAGAACATTATTTATGTTTTGTTTATTTAAGTAAATACCTTTTACTGGGCATTTATGGCATTATAATCTGATCAATAATTTGATTCTAACTTAAATTGCTACACACTCTCAAGTCGACCTCCGGTTCTAACAATTGAACTACACTAATGCCCTCTAACTAACGCACAAATGCTCTGCTTTACTATACCAGTTCAAAAGGTTTAGTCCTCTTAAGTCTTCTGGTCAGGCTGGTGTTGTCGAGGAGCTAGATTGCCTCACAATTCACGTGTTGGAGAAGTCTTCGTTCATGACATCTTGCTATTTTGGGGATGGTTTCTATTTTCAAGACAGAAGTCGCAGTTGCGGTACTACCAAGATGCATATACCATCTTTCTCAGTGCTTTATTTTGAAGTCGCTGACTGACGTCGATGTTACTTTTGCTAGCACAGCTCCAAAGTTGTAAGCCATATGTTAATACTAGTTTCAAGACTTGCTCATACAGGAGTAATTTATTCTAAATGGATAACTAGGAGTTTCTTCCTATGAACCAGTACATCTTTCTGTACTTTAGCTTGAATTCTTTTTTCTTTTCGCCGTAGGTTTTCCTGCATAGTCTAGTATCTAGAGTCATGCCCAAGTATTTCGCTGAATCAGCATGCGGAATTTGGGTCCCATTGATTGTAATGGGTATGTGCTGTTTTAATATATTGATGAAGTTTACATGTATAGTTTTATTTTCGTTGAGCTTAATGAGCGAGATTTTGGTCTAGGTGCTTATTCTATTGATAGAGGATTGTAACATTTCAGAAGCTACTTCATGGGTTTTCCTACTGCAATAATTGTTGTATCATCTGCAAAGGTTACGATGATGTTCTGTTCAGGATCAGGGATATCACTAGTGTATAGCAGGTAGAGTACTGAACCCAGTATACTACCTTGTGGCACTCCTGGCTGGATTTTTCGTAAATCAGAATGAGCATCCTCCTGGTTTATTTTAAATTATCTTTCTGAAGGGGTGTAATTGTAGAAGTTAAAAGTATTGTCGTATATTGAGTTTTATTTAGTTATTTATATATATATTTATGATGGAAGCTTTCACGCCAAACTTTATCAAAAGTCAGCGCCATATCCAGGAATACTGTTTTTTCCCTCCTGAGACTGTGATCTTGATCTATTGTGGAATGGCTTTTTCTGAAGCTGATTTGATGTTAGAGGATTAGATTCTTTTCTTCTATGAATCTATTTAGTCTTTTAAGAAGAGTCTTTTCAGTTTTGATAACTTGTAGTAAAGAAATAGGGCTATATGACGACTTTTCCTGGGGCGGGTTTCCTGGTTTAAGAATCATTACTACTTCCGCTTTTATCCACATCATAGGAAAACATCTTAGTCTAAGTGTAGCGTTAATGAGATGAGTCAATTTTACTATTGCTCTCTTTGGAAGCTGTTTAAGAATTTCTAATGTGATTTGCTCAAATTCGGGTGCTTTCTTTGGGTTAATATTTCTTCCAAAACTGCTTTTGGTTAATTTCAAGATCTTCTTGTCTTGATTTAGCCCAGTCTTCTCAGGCATTTCGTTAGAAGATCAGTTTCAAGTGTTCTACAAATCTAATAGACCTATTTCAATTGTCTGAGAGAGATGACAGATTTGTATTTTGCTTGAGAAAAAAAGAGACGACAACATAGATGCCTACTGATAGGATTGGAAAGAAACATGATTTTTAGACCATGCGATGTCAACTTTTTAGACAGTTTCAAACTTGACAAATACTTGACAGCATTTGACAGTTGTTACCACGTTTTGACGTCGTTGATCATATAAAATCTTCGTTGTGTTGTGTTTGTGTACGTCAATTTCCAATCATATGCGCGCACACGCCAGGTACTTTGCAACACGTCTATTGCCTTTTGTTGATTGTTCTGGGCTCAACATCCGTCTGAATTTCGAATAGGTGGGTTTTAAATAGTAGAGCGTCGTTTTAAGCCTTTAATGGTTTTCCACAAAGAGTAATTCATATTTACTATCGTTGGGTAAATAATTTCTCAGAAAGCTTTCAGGTGATTTGTTTCTGATGTCTTGAATTCTCTCTTTAATTGTTGAGTGGCTCTATTGATGCCCTTGTTTAGTGCCATATCTTTTTAATTTTTTTTAGGCACAAGATTTTAATTTTTTAGGGTAATTGTTACCTTTAACTATAAGTTTTATATCAGGAGTATTTTCCCATCTTTTTTGTTGCATTTTTTTGACAAACAGTTCTACTTCTGTATCTAATTGTTCTTCAGTTCTGAGCAGTACAGGAAGGTTTAGAGATCTCTAGTTTGGTCTTCAAATTTTGTCAGTCGGTTAGTTTATTATCCAGTCTGTGTGGAAGCTCTAAGATAAGAAGTATGAGAAAGTGATCTAGAAAATATTCCTCACTATAAAAATGTTATTAAGTTAGAATTTTGTGTGGATCTCATGGCCAATATGTGGGTTTTACCAGTCGTTAGTATTTCATAGTTCAATCGGTTACATGCCCTCAAAAGTTCTTTACCTTTGTTGTTGTTAGTTCGGATCCTCAATGGGGGTTCTTTGCGTTGAGATCGCCAGTTGAGGAAGTGTTCTTCTTAGATTAACTATGATAGTTGTTGCCTGTATTATATCTACTTGGTATCTAATCTCTTGGTGATGTACAATGGATTCTTTGAGGCATATATAAATTATTCTATGTCAAGAACTACTTGCAACTCTTGTTGATGTTGGAATAGCCCAGTGGCATTCCATTTCATTATTCTCAGTTGGTTAGGCAAAGAAAATAACATACATTTTTAATATTAATCATTAACTTTTTCTATATAGTTAGCATTCAGTTAGACGATTTTTTATTTCTTAAATATTGAAGTGAACTAGCAATAGTTGATTAGCCATTTTTGTACTTGCCTGTTTCCTATACTGTTTAATAGGCTTGGGACATCTTTTCCCCCGGTTTCAGGAGACAGGACTTTAGCGAGTTTCTCATTCTTGCTGGCGCTAATGGGATCGATAAACTTGGGATCACTGGTACTTGATTTAGGATTTCCGCTTAAAAGTTTTTTCAAATTCCACTTTAATAGAATTAAAAAACTGATCATACATTATATTGGGGTCTCTTCAAAGGCGGATTTAACCTGTTTACAGTGGTCGTTTTCTTCGATTTTGTTTGAATAAAAATCTTCAATTTCCTCAAAAAAGAATCATAAAAGAAAGGTTTGTAACTGTTTTCGGCCGAGGGGGTTCCTTCAATATTTTTGCACCACGATTGTGATCTAAAGAGAAACCAAAAGGTTCGCATCTGTTTTCGGTCAAGAGGGGTTGTTTTATGGAGTATAGGCGAGGCATATTCTCGGAATTTGACACGTCGAAACCGATTGCCTTGCTTTTCAGCCACAGTTTGAAAAATGGGGACTCCTTCATTCTCTCTGCGTCCTTATTGAAGGATGCAACCATCTTCGAACCAAGAAGATTTTTAAGATGTTCGTGTCTTGGGTCAGTGGTTTTCTCAGTGGAATCATTCGAGTGGTAGGCATCCAGTACGCACTTATCGTAATTGACATTGGCGGGAGGAAATGGGTACAGTCCGCAGGTGCAAAAGCCATTGATAATCACAGATTTATCTAAATCATCTCTTAAAATGGCTTCTAATACCAATGGCAATTTGGTTTTGACCAATATGACTGTTTCATTTTCTATTTTCCAACGTCGCACCCGCTTTGCGAATGACTTCTTAAGAGGACCAAAGACACTAACGTCGAGTGGCTGAAGGATATGGGTTGCATTCGGGTGCAGCGCAACAATCTCAATTTTATTTTCCGCCGTGAAATTAGACAGATGTAATGTTAGATGCGAACTGTGCCCATCAACGTACAGTATAACAGACAAGGGGATTTGACGTTTAAGTAGCCACGGATGAAAAACGTTAGCTATGTATTCATAGAATACTTCACCATTAATCCACCCTTTTTCAGATTTTCCTGCCGACTAATTATCGGGAAATTGCAGTTCAAGGTTTTTGGGGTACCGTTGCCCAGAGCATAATAAAACCGTAAGGCTCTCTTTTTCATTTGAAGAGCACATTTCATAAACGTTTCTGGTGCCTTTTATTGTTAGCACCTTTTCTCCCTTCGGACATAATAAGAAGCTCAAACCAGCATTTAATTCCATTTTCCGTGCAACTTGCTCGACTGGAAGTTAGCTTTTCCACTTCACACTTAACCAAATTGTGATTTTGCCGAAAAAGCATTAGCCACTTCTTCACTGGCACTGCATTTTTGAAATTTTGGTTAATATTCATTTCTGCTGTTATTTTTGTAACTGACAAGATAAGGTGTGAAGAGGTTATAGGAAATCCTCGCCTGCCCATGGCGGTGATCCAATTTACCAGCATTTTCTCATTTTTTTCCCCTAGTACACATTTTGAACCCACTCTGTAACAAAACAAAGTTACACAGTTACACCTCTATTTCTAGAAGAATATATAGCCTACACTCTATTCAGTTTCTAAATACCTACTTTTTCCGCAATGGTTCGTTTTTCTTGCTTATTTTAACCATAAGGGTACTGTATGGTATTTGGTACCGCTTACTGGCCTTATGCACATTCATTACTCCCTCTTTAACAACCGAAATCGCCTTCTCTATGTTTTCAATTGTCCACTGGAACTTCGGTTTCGGCCTTGGTGCCATGGTGCTAAAACTGTTTAGAAATGTCAGCCAATTATGAGAATGCAAAAAAATCATCAATCACTGGGTTAACATTATGAACCAGTGTTTGATAAACAGTAACAAACACTGGGTTAACATTGGAGCCAGTGTTTGGGAAAAAATATCAAACACTGGCGTTTTCCTAATTATAACATCCAGTATATATTAATTGAAGTTTTTCCGATTTCTGCCAAAATTTCTGGTGTTGCTAGCATGAAGGGACAAATTGTGAGTATTACAATGCCATTCGTTCAAATTTTAAACTTCTACTGTAAAAACACAAGTGGATGCAGATCGATAAAAATGCAATGTGTGTTATGAGAAATATAATGGCTAAACCTCAACTTGAAGCTGTGAAAAAAATCTTGCTCCGCCGGCCTTCTTCTTTTGTTTACAAAATGTGAACCCAAATGCGACCAAGAATCTCCTGTTTCCTAGGAGCGTTGCCAACATGAGAAAAAAACATCGTGGCACTATTCAGGAGGGAAATTTGAACAAATTATTAAACACTGTGTCAATCACAAAGACTGGTCTCTTTAACCTACCTAGTTATCTAAATTTTCACCAACAACAACAAATAAATTATTTTATGATTAGTGAAATTGTAATCTACGGAACAAGTAATGTTAGGATACTTTTAACGTTAGGAGAGAACAATTTGAGGAACGATGGTTGGCGAGTTCTTTAAAATGATCGAGTAATGTTAAAAGCAGTTTACGATACATGCATTGCAACACATTTTGTATTATCTATCCTACATTATTTTTGTCATAAATGGACAATTTCAATAGAATCCTTTCATGGAAATGATAGGTAGAAGTCGCTGTAGTTACGATAGTAACTAAGAAAAATTGAATGTTAGGATCTTGTTATAGAATTTTAAAGTTACATTTAATTTTTATGACATCCCTAGTGCTGTTAAACCCATTTTAACTTTTAGGCAGTTCCTACTGGATAGTATGTGAAGTAAAGTATAAGATAAAATAAAATTTAATTATTTCATCCTTGCACACATTTTCTTGCAAATACTTTAGTATAACAGTATTAAAACTTTAAATTTATTCGCATAAGCTTAATATTTTGTAAATAAATATAAGTATAAATTATACTCTCGTTTAATGTTTAAGATGACCGATACAGTTCCAGACGGTTTTTTATACTTTAATGAACTAACTGATGTTAATTTTGATATCGCCGACGAATATTTGACAAATCTTGATGATATTGCTGTAATTCCGTACTCTAGTGGCACTACCGGAATGCAGAAAGGAGTAGTACACACTAACAGAACTTTAGTTTCTACTGCATCCCTATTGATTTCACCGGATATAAATATTTACCAGGCTACAACAGGTGAACAAAAATTGGATTATTAACAGATTTCCTTTCATAATGACGAGTGTTTCAGAAACTTTCCAAGAATCTTCACCTGTAGTGATACCGTTTTTTCACATTTACGGACTGACCTGCCTGTTAATCAGTCAACTTGCCCTAATGGTAAAATTAGTTACCATTCCGAAATTTACACCTGAAATTTATTTAAGGGTCTTAGAAAATTTCCAACCTAGAATTCTGATGATCGTTCCTCCGCTTGGTACGAATACAAAACAGAAGCTTTTCAATAGTCAAGTTAATTACTTTTTAGTATTATTTTTAACAAGCAATCCATCTGTTCAAAAAAAGCATTTTCAATCACTCGAAGTGGTAATTTCTGGAGCAGCTCCCCTAGGTTCAACAGACGAAGACAGGCTTGTTAAAAAAAGTGAAAAACAAATTACGGTAACTCAAGGTAGGTTAAAATGATAGTTAACAATAAATACAATTAATACCTCTAGGATATGGTTTGACAGAAGCTCCGGTATTAGTAACTAATATACATAATGACCACACGAGCCCTGGATCTGTAGGAAAACCTCTACAAAACACAGAAATCAAATTAGTTTCTACAGAAGGTCAATCGAAGAGACAGTTAGGTCCGTATGAAGAAGGAGAACTTTTTTGCAAGAGGGGCCCCAAGTTACGCGTGGGTATTTTAATAAACCAAAAGAAGCTGCGGAAACATTTGTCGATGATTGGTTACGAACTGGAGATATAGGTTATTTTGACAAACACAATAATATCTTTATAAAAGACAGACTGAAAGAGCTTATTAAAGTACAGAGTTACCAAGTCGCGCCTGCAGAACTAGAAGAATTACTTAGAGGTTATCCAAACGTTTCTGACGCGGTTGTAATAGGTGTTCCTCACGATAAATATGGAGAAGTGCCTAGAGCGTATATTTCATTAAAGTTGAAACAAAATATAGATTTAACAAAATTAGAAGAGTTTATTGCTGAGAAGGTGTCTAAACATAAACAAATTAAGGGTGGGTTTAAAATTGTCGATTCTATCCCTAAAACTGCTTCTGGAAAATACCTACGCAGAAATTTAAAAATGGAGTATTTAAAACACAACAAATAGTGTAAATAATATTGGTTAATTTGACATATAGAATGGACTTTTTAAGGAAAATTTGTTTTATTTTTTATCATTTTATTATATTATTTTCTTCTAACTACATGCATTTTCATGGCAGGGACGTTTTGGCTGCAATCGTTTCGGTAAGTCTTCCGAACCGAGTTTTATACAACTGGTGTCTTGGCTTAAATATTTGACGTTTTTCATCATTGATCCATGGATCCATTTCGTTTACAAATACGGAAAAGTTGCATTATTCAGTCTCGTTCTTTAGCGGCTATGCGTTATCCTTTGAGAAGGTATTCCTTACTACCCACGAATACTACAACAATGCTTATCAAGCACTCGTATCTCAATTTCAATGTCACATACTGGAGAGACACTTTAAATATCGTATGTAAAGGTAAAAACGCACGTGAGTGTCAAAATTCACTAAATCCATGTTATTATCGAAAATGTATTTTAAAAGAAATTTGTAATTATTTTAAAAGCCCCACCCGTTGTGAGCAATTTTTAGCTGTGTAGTAGTAGAAAAGGTTATCCATTTGTGGCAAATTAAAATGATCGATTTGTAAAATACATGCAACTACAATAATGGAGATTTCAAAACTCTACGCATAAAAAACGAACTAAAACTAAGTTGCTAAGTTGTCAAATTGTTTTATTTGAAGTGCAGGGAACGACAGGTACCGCAGATAAATTTACAATTGATACAGATGCAGGAAGAACAAAAAGTGGCTGATACGGTCACAACGGACAGGTGTCGAAAGGTTCTTTTGTAGAGATATCACGATAAACTCCTGCCTCGTTGAACATAAGTTGTGATAGGTAACACCAGCAGTACAAGTAAAGAATGGAACGCAACTCATATGATAGTTTTACCTCCAGTTAATCAATGATTGGTTCCTCCGGTAGAACATCTAAAAAGGATACCAAAATAGCGTTTGAATAGGTAATTCGTTTCACTTACGGCATTCGATAGTGCGCATAATAAAGATGTACTAAAAGAAAGTACTTCACTAAGAAACTGTAACAGGCAATTGATTGTTAATTGCAATATCGTCATCAAAGTGATAACTTTAAATGCAGTGGACTGTTGGCATCACATACTATCTAAACTTGAAAAAAACTTTTTTCTTCAAGCGTGCTAAAATATGAATTTTACTATACCGCATTGAATATATAGAACGACTACATTATTTTACAGCGTACAATAATATTATTATTTTACGCTCAATTAGTAACTTAGTTTGCCGGTAGAGGTATTAGCACTTTTTAAGCAGAAACGCCATTTAAAATTTAAACTTTTAAAAATGTCGCAAATTGAAGGAACTCCACCTAAAATAAAACAAATCGCCGATGCCTTAGTTGAAAATTTGATCCCCAACAAATCGCGCAAAATATATGATTTTGCTTACAATACATTTTTGAAATGGGCGCAAGAAAATAATATAATCAATTACACAGAAAATGTTATGTTAGCGTATTTTTCCCATTTGGCGGAAACTATGAAAAGTTCGTCATTATGGGCACAATATTCCATGCTAAAGTGCCAATTAAATATTAAACATGACATAAACTTAAAAAATTACGCAAAATTAATTTCCTTCTTGAAGCGCCAAGCTGATGGGTATCAACCAAAAAAAGCAAAAGTTTTCTCAAAAGAACATTTTAATAACTTTTTACAAAATGCGCCAAACAATGAATATTTGGCCATGAAGGTAATTTCAAATATAACTTTTTCAATCGCTAAAGTAGATACTATTTTCTTAGATCGTATTAATATTCGGAGTTAGTGGGGCATGTCGTTGCGACGAACTAGTCAATTTAAGAATACAGGATATTGAAAACCTGGAACGTATAATACTAGTAAAAATTCCTAATACTAAAACGAATAAGTCACGGACATTTACCATAGTTGGAGATTTTTATTTAAATTTATGTAGACAATATATGACACTTCGACCTAATGACATCAACATAACAAGATTCTTTTAAAATACCAAAATGGTAGATGCCACCGTGTCGTTATGGGGATACATAAAATTTCAGATATACCAAAACAAGTGGCAACTTTTTTAAAACTACCTAATCCAGAGGAATACACTGGTCATACACTGCGACGAACCTCAGCTACATTGTTAGTTGACAATGGTGGAGACATTACCACTCTAAAAAGACACGGTGGATGGAAATCTAACAATGTAGCTGAGGGATACATCGAAGACTCCCTTTCAAACAAACGTGAAATTGCCAATAGAATATTAGGGTGCGATGAAGGTAACACATCTACCGTAACATCAGGTGATCTTAACAGGCCTAGTACTTCCACCGCAACATCGAGCATATCCCAGTCAAGTGAATATGAAATCCATCACGACTATAATGACGTCAATGTCAGTTCTAAAACAGCAAGTAGTGGATTAAATATTATTAACTCGACATTACAAAATTGTACCTTTAATATTACTATAAATAAGAAATAGGTATTTTTTCCACTATATAGTTACTACAAAAGAATGTTTGTTTTAAGTTTTCATCTGAAATAAGAGTTAATTATTATTATTGTTGTATTGTTAAATAATTATAGCTTTCTTTCTTACTCTACAAATTAATACAAAAATTTTCCTTTTACAAACCGTGTTAATACACACAACAAAAATAATGTTGTTTGACAGTCATGTTTGACAGTTGTAAAGTTGAGTTAACGCTGTTGCCTATTCATTCTAAAACCACCTCAATTACTTCAAGAATTTGATTTTTTTACGCTTGAAGAAAAAATAGTATATGCTACACGGAGTCGAACGCCTTTTTGTGTTTCGCAAAGTATTTTGCGGCCTCAGCTGCGCTTCGGCCAGACATGGTGCACATATCTCAACAAAGTATCCACGGTTACTTAGATGAAAATACCTCGTCAACTTGTGAAGATGTCAAATCATGCCAACTTCATGATTTCTGCGATATCTCTTTATAAATGCGTTTGGTTCGGTTTTTTATTTGCGTGTCAGTAACTCAACCGGGCATACCAGTATACGTTTTGTATGCTTGAAAGCCAGTGCCGCTCTTCTAAACATACTTTTGAGTTGAACTCTTCGTTGCAGTCCTTCTAGCAGATTTATACGCGATATTTACATCTGGCTTGACTCTACTGTCGTCTCTCAAATTGAACTTGAGCTTTGTGTTTGATTTTGGGAGCCATTTTACTTTCTTTCGCATTTCCGGTCGAACTTTTATGAAGACCTTGTTGTAAAACGAATAAGGTTATCATTAATTAAAGGGAGAAAATTTTGAGTTAGCCATACTCAAGCAAGTTTGTTGGTCAGGTATAATTTGTACGTATTTTTTAACATTTTTATTTTAGTCCTCTACCTTAAGGACATGACTAATTGCTAAGTGTCAATTGATATTCCTTAGGTCGTGTGTTGTTGGGATTTATTCATTCGTATGGTACATTTTAAATATTGTAAGTGTTATGTATGGTGCCCCAGAAGATCAGTATAAATCTGTAGAGTGTGGTGACGAAACCGTGTGTAATAGTGGATTGGTACGTCTTGGCAAAGCATTTGCTTTAAGGTTTAGGAATACCACTAAAACCTAAACATGCCAACCATTACTCACCCTAGTATTCACAAGTAAAAATATTAATTAAGTGTGTAAACATTATAGAAGGTAAATAATAACATAAAATATAACAGCACACAGTCATTGCATGACGACATATAATGAACTGCCCCAAGCGCCAGTCACGACAATGACGGAAAAAATAGTAGGTTAAAGAAATAGCAAAACAAAATAATGGAAAAACAGATAATCAGGACAGATAATACAAAATACTGCTGAATTTTAGATGCCCTTCAGATTCGTAAGCCATAATAGAGCTTCATCTGTTAAATTATGAATGTTTGGAAACCTTGTTAATTGACAATCCTCTACAATATGTGTAACGGTCTCTGGTTCGTTTCCATAGCCACAATTTGGATTAGAAATCGCACCCCATTTAAACAATAGAGTTGCATTTTAAATCGCCTGTTCTTATGCGATTTATGGGACTTCTATTGTTGGATCATCAATGAGATGTTTATTGAAAACATCAACTCCAGACCATAATTTTTTCCATTTTTCAACTTCAGAAAAACTTGCTGATCAACCGAAGATCTCTCTTTGATTAGAAATGTCTACAGTATAAACCCATGTGTGTCAGTTAGAATAAGTTCGATCAAGGTTCGTGGACGCTCATATTAGGCCTAGTAAAATAACTAGAGCTTGTAAGGCTCACTCACTTTCTTTTCTTTGAAACCCAGCAAACTAAGCGTATCTGTTCGTTAAAAATATATCCATAGTGTGTTAGATAAAATATTTCCGAATACACTTTAGTTAACTGCTTTTTACTTCGAAGGAACAGTTTCTTATTAAGGTCAGTACGCCAAGGAGCCTCAGACAAAACTTATGATGTTATTGAATACATAGCTTCATATAAATCTTTAATTTTATGTTTCGCTCTGTCAATTGCGCCCCCTTGCGGTGAAATTCGGAACTTGAAAATAATTTCCAGGATTTTCTTATAACCGTTTTAGTAATAAAATTTTTTTCCCGAATTTCTATACCCAATGGTTTGCAAGATATTAAGCTTGGTATGCGCTTAATGAAACGGCCTGTATTCTTAACCGAATTAACAGCTCAAAACTTTTATCCGGAAATAATAATATTATCTGAAATATGGATAAAAGAAAATAAAATCCAGTTCTATAATATTCCAAATTATGTGGCATTTTATAAAACAAATGAAACTTATAGAGCTGGTGGAGTTGTTATTTATATTAAAGCTGAGAGAGAGTGTGTACGGTAATTAGTCAGACAAATTCAATAAAATATCTAGGAATAATATTAGATCGAAAATTAAATTGGAAAAATCACGTAATTAATTTAAAAACTAAACTTAATAACGTACTGAGAAACTTTTATTTTTGAAAGAAAACTTGCGAAAAGTTACTTTAAAAATTCTTTACTCTTCACTCGTACATAGTAGGTTACTTTATTGTCTATCTCTTTGGGGAGGAACTTATGACTCCAGCCTAAAACCGATTTATATATTACAAAAATGTTTTTTGAGGCTAATGACAAGGAAATATAAAATGGAATCAGTTTACCCTCTGTTTTTCTCACGAGGAATTCTTCCTCTGAAACATTTGTTTGTTTTCAAAGTTTTAAAACTGTTTTATATTATGAGTGGTAACTTGCCAAAAAATACAAATATATATGTTAATATACTTAGAAACAAAGAAGTGTATAATGTACCAAGACCAAGTTTATCGTTTTTTCAAAATGCTATGTTTTTTAGAACCAAACATTTTAACAACTTACCTATAGAAATAACAAGAAAAAAGTTGAAATTCATTTTCTAATAAACTAAAGAAATGACTTTTGTCCTTTAAAAACAATGATTTTTAAAGTCTGTCCAGAAACGAAGCGAAGTAATAAATTAAAAAATTCATTTATTTTACATATAAGGGGTACACGATTTTGTATGAAATACATAAAAGATTTTAAAACTAGTTTTAGGATATACCGCTTCTATACTATAGTGTTACAACGTAAGTTATTTATGAATAGCTCCTAATCCGTTAACAATGGGACGTACCTGTTCTTGAGGTCTAAACTAAAGATCATAGGCGTGTACATGGGTTTTGCTGACAAAAAAATTACGATTGCGTTTTATTGAAAGTAATTTTAAACATATCATTGTAATTATAAAACACATCGTTTGTTAGAAACCATTTTATAGAGTTTGAAAATTTAAGGTATAATAAAATATAGCAAGAACAAACTAAATTTATAGGAAAAATAATAAATATATAATTTTAAAATAGTTATTCTGAAAATTCATCTGTTTCTTCAGAAGAATGAAATTACAATAGGCTCTATAGTAACTTCTATCAAATTGTCAAGTTCTCACATTTTTTGATCCTCTTTCATTACGTGTTCTATACACTTTTTCATTTTTCGGCAATCACATCACTTAAAGAAGTCATTAAAAGTTGTCGAACGTCACTTAATTTAAACGTGGTATTATTTCTCGCTACTGCACCTTCACCTGCGCCCTTATTAATTCTATAGGTTTAATTCACAATGGTATAGCGGTAAGCGCAGAACAAAAATATCACGTTTTGCTACCATTT
This sequence comes from Abscondita cerata, assembly GCA_030710515.1. Lineage (NCBI taxonomy): Eukaryota > Metazoa > Arthropoda > Insecta > Coleoptera > Lampyridae > Abscondita > Abscondita cerata. The sequence goes on along the minus strand of JALBCR010000422.1, from coordinate 25,257 downwards.
CGTCAACTGCATATCTCTTAAACTTTGTCCTAACACCTTGTACTAGACTTAGTAGTTCCCTTTTTACCATATCATTTTCGAAAACAATATTTTTTGAGGAAAGCCATTCCATTATAACGTGTTTTTTTCAGGAAGTTGTAGGTAAACGTTCGATTTGTCTGGAATGGTAGCTGGCATTGTCCATAACAATTACGGAACCCTTTGGTATTAAATCTAACATTTGTTCTAAAATATTCTTCAAAAACATCTCCATTCATATCCTCGTGGTAATCACCGGTATTTTTCGATTCAAATAGCAGTAAACCTCTCTCTTCTAATTGTACTTTTCACATATTCGGGTATTTCAGTTTTTTTTCTACCATAAGATAAACTAGGCTCACGCACAGAAACTTTGTCTTCACGTAAACGTCTGAATATTGTTGTTTTTCCAATGCCAGTCATATGTGAACACATATCAACTGTCTCTTGAATTGTTTTCAACGGATTATGGCATTTCAAATAATTGTATACATCGAGCACAATAGTTTTTCGTTGGCAGAAAGCGCAGACCTCTTCACGCGTTTCCATGGAATAAATTCAGGACTCGATGCCATTCCAATGAAACTGGCGAAGACGGCGACCGGCTGTAAGAGATTTGTAAAATTTTGTGGGTTTTATTGCGCCCAGAGAGATTCGAATTAGGCGGTTTAAGTACTGTTCGGCTGGTGCTTTGCCGTTTTTTAACGGTGTGCCTCTGTAGCGGAAAATAATTTCTCTTACTTTTTCGCGCATTGAAGACGGTTCCGCAACCATCGCTGCTAATCTTTTCTTCAGCGTTTGTACATTACGTTTTGCCAAACCATTGGTTGCAGGATGGCCTGGTGCAATAAATGTTTGGAAAATTCTGACTGTTTACAGAATTCTTGGAATTTATTACTGGTGAAAATAGCAGCATTATCAGACACCATGACATCAGGAAACCCATTGCGTGAGAAGATATTTTGAAGCAGTTGAATGGTCGTCATCGAAGTAGATACAGACAGACAACATTCTATTTCAGCCCATTTTGATTTTGCGTCGATTACAACAAGGAAATGATATCCTTGATACTGGCCTGCGTAATCGATGTGGACGCGTTGCCAATTACCTTCTGGTTCTTCTCACGGATGCAATGGTACTTTAATCGGACTACTTCTGGTATTTACACATTCTGGACAAGACCTCACTAGTCGTTTGATATGTTTGTCGATGGATTTCCAATATACGTTTCTTCGTGCCATTTGCTTCATCTTTTATTTTTATTTATTCGTATGGTACATTCATCTTCATTATGCCTAAATGAGTTCGATGCAGTTCCTGTAGGACGGCTGCATGCAAAGTTAATGGGACCACTACCTGTTGTTGTCGAAACAGGATATCATTGTCGATTGTAAATTCAGATTCAGCTCGGTAATCTTTCTTTAAATTATCTAAAATCTGGGAAAGTTCCTGGTCTTTCCGTGTTGCTTTTGAAGGGATCGAAAAGTCAAACTTAAATTTGATATTGAACATATTGATGCTTCACATAGTTGATGTACTTCATTGTTAATATAAGTATCTGTACCCGGTTGCACATTAAGCGGTGCTCTGGAAAGGCAGTCGACGTTTGCATTATCAACACTTTTCCGAAAGACGACTTCATAATCAAAACCCGATAAAAAGCTGCGTAGCGTTGTAACCGGGCCGAAGTCATACGTGGTAGCTTTGCATTCTGGTGGAAGATCCGTACTACGGGTTGATTATATAACTGCAAAGACAATAGCTAATGCTTCTCGATCAAGTTGGGAATAATTTTGTTCTGCAGCGGTCAACGCTCTTGATGTGTAGGCTACCGATCGTTCCTCCACGTTAACAAGATGTGACAAAATCTGTGCGACATCTGTAGGACTAGCATCACATGCGAGCTGGAGCGGTAGTTCTGGATTGAATAACATAAGAGTCCGCTCACTGGTAACGTCTTCTTTGAGTCGAATAAACGCTGCTTCGTATTGCGCCGTCCAGTTAAATTTTCCGTTTTGTCTTATTAGTTGGCGTAACGAAGACGTGACAGTCGAAATGCGGGGAATAAACCGCGAATAATATGTAACTAATACCAAGAATCTTCTCACTTCATCGGCTATCTTAGGTCGAGGCATTTCCGTGACTGCTTTAACCTTATCAGGCGATTTCAAAATTTGATTATGTTGAATAATGTGACCCAAAAATTCGACACGTGTTTGGAACAGGGAAAATTTCCTTTTATTTAAATGCAGGTTAAATTTACGTAACTGATTAAGACAGGCGATTAAGTTGGATTCACACTCTTGTCTTGTAGAAAAGTGTACAATAATATCGTCGAAATAGAACTCTGTTTTTGGAATCTCTGAGAATTTGATCAATAATGCGATTGAATTCAGATGGGGCCGTTTTGATACCGAAAGACAGGCGATTCATCCGATAGGTACCTCTATGTGTCGTGATGGTTTGAATCTTCATCAACAGATACGTGAAGGTAAGCTTTAAACAAGTCTAGGCGGCAAAAATACTTGGAATTACGGAGACTGCTGAAAATATCGTCAATTTTCCTGATCGGGTAATGGGAACTAACAAGGCGTTTATTCACTCCTATTTTGTAATCAACGCATAGCCGTACTTAGAAATTATCTAGCTTAGTTCAGTAGAATCTTGAATTTGTGCAACTAATGTATCCCCATCAGATACTTGGTCAATTTCATTTATATCGACTTTAGGTTTCCGTATCCACATTCTACCCACGCATTCCTCAGGTACAATATAGATTTCATCTTGAATAGTCTTTCCTCTGTATTCGGCGTGTACCTTAATTTTCCCATCAGGAATAAACAAGTTCCTGGTATATGATCGGAATCCTACTGTTGTTGGATGTAATGGTACCTTTAGATTGAGTCTGGTAAATTGATCTCGGGGTAACAGAGTATAACCTGAGCCAGAGTCAACCTAAAATTGAACGAGTTTGCCTTCTATATTGATATTTGCGTAATAACGTTTTGTCTCATCCTCTGAACCGCGTTGATTATTCTGGTAGATATCAATAACATGGTGTATGCCGAAGTGTTGAAAATTTTCATTTTGAACTTGATTTGAAGAAACTTGATCTAAGTTATCCTCGTTCTTCAGCAGTGATCGAATGCATACCTTGCGAACATGTCCAGATTTATTACACCGGAGCATTTTAAATTTGATTTAGTAGTGGTACACTCTTTTGCTTGATGATTATCTCTTCGACATCTAAAACATAACCCATCAGTGCCCAGTTTCTGATAGCTGATTCTTGATTTCGAACGTTCCTTTGATTTTGACTGACTTCGAAAGCGGGATTGTTGAAACTGATTTCTGTTTTCGTGTCTTCTTATGTCTTCCAATTCGATTAATTTCTGTCACCGGGTTTGAAACTAACATCTTCTGAGCAAATTCCTTGGAGTCAATTTTTGATGTTTCCAAAGCAATAGCTTTCGCCAAAATTTCATTAAACGACATTGACTCGGATTGCAGTAACTGCTCTCTAATGCTATTATCTTTGATTCCACAAATAAATTGAGCTCGTAGAAAAATATCGGCAATTGAAGCTTGACATTCACAAGGTGAAATAAATTCGCAATCTCCCATGTCGTTTCGTAGAACAGTGACGAAATCGGCGATTGACTGTTGATCTGCTTGGTACTTTGACAAAAATTGATGTTGAGCTAACAATACGTTTTTCCTTGGTGATAAATTTAATAATTTAATTGCTTCTTTATATGTTAACTCTTTGGGCGATCTTAGTGCAGCCAGTGCTGTTATCACGTTGAAAAGTTTTGCCCCGATCGAATTGAGTAATAATTTGGCACAATATTCTTTGTTGTCAATTATATTTTTCATCTCTAGGTAATTTTCAAACCGTTGTTTGTAATTTCGGAATGATTCATTGCTTGCATCGAATGATTCGAAATTTGGGGCAAAAAGAAAAATTTGTCAAACTACTTAATTGGGAAGGCGATTGAACATTTGAAGGTTGTTGATCTGATAATTTTTTCTAAAATCAATTTTTGCATTTGCATAAATTGTGCAAACTAGTCTGGATTCATTTCGTTGCGAGGTATAGGTCTTCGTCGGATATGCTTTACTACTACTTTTCACCACGTCGCCAATCTGTTGTATCTTATTGAAGTTTTATTTCTGAACGTAATACATTGACACAATTATATTCTATTATTATTGACAACTCTACTCTTTCATTTTTATTTCTAAGCAGACGGGATACCACATTAAGAATTTTATATTTTTTTATTTTGTACAATAAACAACGTTTTTTATTCCGGTTTGCAATTCAAAAAGTTAAAGTAACACATTTACTACGAGTTACTAATGAATGAGATTAATAAGTTATTGTTGATGATTAAATGCATTAGTAGTCAGGTATATAGGCTGTTCTAAATTAAGTGCGCACCATTGGTAACTTTGTTATTCGTGGAGATACAAAATCAATTAAATTAGCAAACTAGTAGCTTTTTTTTCGCTGGTTACGATGATGAAATCAAAAAAACAATTGAATGTAGCGTTTAAGAGAAAATGAGAAAAATGTTTTTTGTTAAATAGAACACCCTGTACATTTCTTACAGTAACAATCGCAAATCACCCATAGAACAAAAAAAGTCATTACGCAATTTTGGCCTAAAATTGAAAATAAGCGAATTATTTACCCAAAAGTAAAAGTCTAATGGAGTTATGTCAGGATATCTTGGGGCCAACGTATCGGACCATTTGTTACCATCCATCTATTTTGGAAATGCATTTCTAATAACACTCTGACTTCGTGAAATTGATGGGGAGGAGCTCCATCTTTTGGAAATACATTCGTATACGCGCCTCTAAATCGACATCATCTAAATACGTTTCTAGTAATTCTGACAACATATCAACGTATCTCCTCCCTGTTAAAGTGCCCCCATAGAAAATTGGTCCAATTATTTGGCTGCCTATTAGACCGCACCACACATTGATACTAAATTGTATTTGAGGATTTCTGGGATGAACAATAAATAAATTTTTCTTAGACCAATAGTGCATGTTTTTGGGATTAAATATTACCTTCATCACTCCACAAAATGCATCTTAAAAGTTCAAATTTTGCCTACACATATACAATCCATTGCCAAAAGACTAGTCTTCTTTCGGTATCACCAAGTAATAATGTTTGTACCAATCGGTATTTAAAGGGTATAAATTTATACTTTTTCAAAATTCTCCAAATGGTACATCATTTTATACCACTGTCTTTTGCCAAATCTCTGGTTGAATTATTTTTGTACGCTTCGAAATATGCCAGCACATTTACTTCTACTTCTTCATTTATAATACATTGTTTTTTAGTTCTAGTTTTTACAAAAATTCTTTCATTACTTCTAAATTTTCTGTACAACTTTAGAAAATATCTTCTGTCTGGTTGATTACGTTCAGGATACAGTTCGCCATATCGTTCCAATGTTTGGAGAGAATTTTTCTCGACACAAGGTATGTTTGTAACATGTCGCATTTTTCTAAATGAGAGAATGGCATTTTGAAATCTTAATAACTTAACTAACTGAACTGACGTTTCGGGAAAAATAAGAAATTCGTTTAAGCAATAAAAATAACTTCAAATTTAAATTCACATTCACATAAGTTAATTTATTAATTTGCTTTTTTGATATAAGATTAACTTGACGCACTTAACTTAAAATGACAGATGGAATAAAGTTTTAATATTAGGCGTACATAGCCTACTAGTCTAAAATAAATCTATCAGAGACATATCTCGTGTCAAGAAAAAATAGTCTCCAAACACTGAAACAATATGGCCAAATGTATCTTAAACGTAATCAACCATACAGAACATATTTTTTAAAATTGTACAGAAAATTTAGAAGTAATGAAAGAATTTTTGTGAAAACTAGAACTCAAAAACAATTTATTATAAATGAAGAAGTAGAAGTAAATATGTTGGCATTTCTCTATATTTTAAGGTGCATTTTGAAGAACATTGAAACTAATTTGAAGCTAAAAATTTAAAATTGAATCTTATTTCGCAGCTGTTCACGGCCAACTAGTCTAAAAGAAAAATATGCTGATAATTCGCTTATTTTCAATTTTAAGCCAATATTGCATATGATCTTTTTTGTTCTGTGGGTGATTTGCAATTGTTACAGTAAGAAATGTACAGGGTGTTCTATTAAACAAAAAAGATTTTTCTCATTTTCTCTTAAACGCTACATTTAATTGTTTTTTTGATTTTATCATCCTAACCAGCGAAAAAAAAGCTATTAGTTTGCTAATTTAACTGACTTTGTATCTCCACGAATAACAAAGTTACCAATTGTGAGCACTTAATTTAGAACAACCTGTATAAGTTGATAAGGGTCCATATCACAACTCCCAATTTTTATAATGCCCAACTCCAAAATTGATTATAACTCCCTTCTTCTGCATGTTGTCACAACTCCTAACTACGTTTCTTTTTTATAACGCCTAACTTTGTCATAACTCCCAACCAGTGTATATCACAACGCCTGCATTTATAGCAGTTTGGCAACCTTGCTCTTAACCCATAACTTAGTTTGTTTATAAAACCTCCTGGTCACAACGCCCAAATCACATAAAAACATGTAATTTTTTTAAAAAACAAAATTGTAGTAACTGTAACCTACCAAGAAACACCGTTTACCCCCGATCACAGCAACCAACCAACATCGTTTACCACAAATTAGATTAAAACGTATAATTATTTTAAGAAGAAAATTGTAATAACTGTAACCTACCAACCAACATCGTTCACTCCCGATCACATATCTACCGACAACACCGTTTACCCCAATCACATGAAAACATGTAATGCTATTAACAAACCAAGTTATGAGTGATAAGCAAGGTTGGCAAACTGTTATAAATGTAGACGTAGTGATGTACACTGGTTGGGAGTTATGACAAAGTTGGGTGTTGTGAGAAAGAAACGTATTTGGTAGTTGTGAAAATAGTTGGGGGTTGTGACAATATGTACAAGGTGGGAGTTATGATCAATTCTTGAGTTGGGCGTTGTGAAAATTGGGAGTTGTGATCAGGCCCCGTTGATAACTGATATAGAAAGTTTACAAAAAGTACAGAAATAAAATGAAATCGAAAGAATTGTTAAAGAAAGATTTTCATTTTACTATCATACCCTCATTATCCGTTTAATATTTAACATGTACATAACTTTACACCCAAATTTCATAAACCTCCATATTACCTATTCCTTTTTCAAAAATTATTGTTGTTGTTGAAAAATTTATTAAATTAAATATACAAAATGAGCTTCATTATAGACCACGGGGTTTAAAATAATGTAATCCAATTTAATTTCCCATAAAATGTTTATTTTTGTCAAAACCAAAATGAAGCTTAACTTTGAATATTTAACTTGGTTTTTGTAAGAATTGCAGCTTTCACAGTCGTTTTTGGAACTAAAAGGTGTTACGGGATTGGATTATTTTGAAATGGTAACCGTAGGTGCTAAACGTTTCGCCCACTATCGTAAGGGGCATGACTGAAAGAGGTCTGATGGATAATTGGGTATATACTGGGTAATTTGGTGTTTGTGGTTTTTTATTTTTTTTTTATTTTAAGAAAACAGTAAATGAATTTTAAAAAATCAGAATTATAGTTACTATCGTCATTTTTGTTAAATGACGGCTTATATATTGTTTAATTAATACTTGTAAGGCATTTTTTTCTCATGCAAAACGTAAAAATTATATTTCCTGTATTTATGTCTCTAAGTTTTTAGAAATTCACACTTTTTATTATGTTTAGTTTTTTTGGGTTCCAATTATTTTGTTATTTTTATTTTTTTCAACACCTAGTTAACTATAATAATCAAAAGACCGACATATGTATCTGTTTACACATCTGTCGACGTAGCTCCTTTAATGCAAATGAATTGTCTGACATGTTACGTTAACACGAGTCGACTCTAAATGTCTCAACACTTATTAGACATAAATAGTGTTATACAATGCACAAACTTTATTAGACGACCTTAACAAAAAGTGAATTTTCTTACTTAAAACCACTGAAAAGTACCTATGTGTTTTCTGGCCACTTTCTCAACCTAACCACATATTTCATATTTTTCTTTCATAGTCACTATAATTACCTTTATTGATCATAATCAAAAGTCTTTGATAACAATTTTTCCTAACAAAAGTCGCACTTCTTACAAAAAGTGTTATTTTGACCTCGTTTGATTTGTGGCCTCTGTTACGACTCGACTAATAATTTTAAACTTGGTAGAAGAAGATACACTGTTTGGCCTTGATAAACAAAGAACTACCTATTTTAAATTACACTATTAAAGTAAAACATTATTATGTAATTATTTGACAATTGTCTAAAGCCATAGTAAAATTCACATCATGCAAATTAAAAATAAATCTTCAAATTTAAAAAGACCCTAATTTTGACCATTGCATTGATCTGCTTTCCAAAATTCTATAAAAATTATAATTTTTTTTAATTAAATTCTAATATACTTCATCAATTATTCATTCTCTCATTTAGCAATTATTAAATTTTTTATATTACATCCATTTTGATTTTCATTTTGATGGTCTTCTTTGGGTAATTAGTTATATTTTTTATTAGCCTTTCAAGCTCTTCCTTGATTTGCTATTTCTCTTGTTTTTGATTGCTATATTCTTGCATATTTCTCTCTGTGGGTACTCAAATTCTCTTATTTTTAATGTTTCTATTAACTTCTTCTTCTAACTTTGATTTTTTCATATGTGTTAGTATTTGTTTTCACTCAATTCTTTCTTTTTTGTCTCTTTTTCTTTTGTTCTGGCTCGAGTTTTTATTATCGTAAACTTTTCTTAGATTTACAACAGGCAGCACTTTTCAAATTCAAATTCAATTTTCAAATCCGAAACTACCGCAGTGTTGATCATATCAACTTGAAATGCTTTAAGAAAATTTTATATGGAACAGTGTGAACATTAAGCTACTTTTCGAAGCCACCGTTCTGATTCAAACAGTGTTATCGTCATAGGAAGTAGCCGCCTGTGTTTTTAGCCAATTCTGTTTGGTGATCTGCAGTTGGTTGCTGTGACAAAATTGGTCTGTGTTACAGGTGGGGAAAGATTTGGAAATTTGAGGTACTCTAGTCAGGACTGAATGATGGATGATCAAAAACTTTTCATTCAAACCGCTGCAGGGGATCGTTGTTGCAACTGCAGAATACGGTCGCACATTGTCATGAAGAAGGACAATACCTGACGATTCCTCTTTTTTTTTGTTTTGAATTGCCATTCGAGGATGTTAAAGAATTACGGAAAAAACACCAAAACATATTTGGCGGGAGACCCTATTTTTCGAAGCATGTTTATAGCTCCTTACGTACACAGAAATGACAACTAAGAATCGACGCGTTGCATGGGCCAACTAGAGACACTGCGCGAGACGTCTGCGAAAAACCTACTGCATTTTTTCGAAACTTTCCTTTAGCGACCAATCGGACGTTAAAAAAAATAGCCCTCGTGTTAGGTTTAATTTTTTGTTTTCTCAGACTTGCCACTGGTTTGATGCAGTTACTCCCAACTAAGCATCCGCATCTTGTTCCATACCCTTTTTGATGATTATATCCTCGCATTTCTTTCTTCTGTGGGTACTCAAATACTCACAGTACGATGTACCTTAAATATCTTGAAGAATCTTATTTTTATTCTATTTTTGAGAGATTAGTAAGAAGGCGATGGATATGAAGCGCAGATTTGAGGATTGACTTGATTGAGAAGAATAAACAAAGATAAAGGTGAAATCTTGAAAGTGCATTTTAGGATTAGAAAAAGACAACAGTTTATATAGTGGAAGAAAAGAAAAATTCGAACAGAAACAGGAAAGAGAGCGTTGAGATATGAAAAAGGTGTAATACAGGAAATAAAATGAGATACTGAATGAATGCTGGAAAAGTGAAAGCACAAAAAAATAATGTACGTGGAAGAAGAAAGAAAAAAATTATGAAAAAGGCTGATGTGTGAGAGATTAAAGAAGATATAACTAAAAACATAGAAAATGAATAATCAAAAGAGTTCCAAAGTACATAACAAAACGACTAGTCTGAGAGAAAAAAATGAGAGCAAAATTTAAGAAACAAAAAATTAAAAATAATTACTGGATGACTAATGTAGGGAGGTTGTGCAGATTGTGTGAAAATAAATGGAAAAACAGAGAACGCATAAAAGAAGTGGTGGACACTATTAGAGGAAAAGATTTAAGGGATACAATTGATGTAAGAAGGAATGGAGAGAAGGAAAAAGATAGGAGACGAAAATAAACATATTGAAGTTATTGGGTATTGTTAGTTTCAAAATTTGTAATAAAACCGACTATTATAGCACAATATCAACATGCATGCAATTTTCATTCTGTTCTCTACTACAAGGTTTAACCTTTGTTCTTTGTTTTTTGCTATTACTCATTCCATATTTTTGAGTTAGCTATGTAAGCATACAAATTAAATAGCAAGGATAAAGAATACAGCTCTGCCCCAGCGCTTTCTTTGAAACAATTCCTCTTTCACAGTCTTCCACTATGATAACAGAACGTTGTTTTTTTTAATAAAAAGCCATAACTATATGAATCTTCTGTCTCTATTGTTATTATATAGAATTTTTAATTTATTAACAAATGCCAGTGTTTTTTCTTGTGTGTTAAACTTGTCTAAGACTTGGGTAATAGCAATGTTAACAGTTAAAATGTTTCCTCTCCTTCTTAAATCATATTAATTGCCGCATTTCTTGAGATACAGCCAATTTAATTTTAAGATGAAAATGAAGTAACATTTTTGCATATTTATGAAATTTATTTTAGAAAACTTTTAATTCTAAAAATGAAAAGAGCGAGAAATTATTTTTTTCCTTGAACTCTTTTAGATTTCATTTATCCATGTTGTCCTCCTCGCTATTAGGACGCTGTCAAATTCCGAGATTAGCACATGATATTCTGTTTAGTCGATACCCACCTTGGCACTAAATTTTCCACATTTGTATAATTTTTCTTTCCGCCTTTCTTTGGCACCTATCGCGGCTTATCTATTTTTGTTCTTTATGTTGAAGCAAAACTTTTTGTTGTGTCTTAGATTTGTTTGTTTTAAGCCCGACACTCTCAGAAGGAAATGATTCAATCTTTGATGGCAGTTGATGGTTGATGTACTTCTTGTACATTAGCAATGACATTAGCAGTAGATAATTAGCTAATGGTTGCAGCGACTTCGGTATCAGAAATAAAACTTAAATCACTTACAGTAAGTATGTTCGGTTCTACACACATAAACATTACACTTCGAAATCAATTATGTCGGGAGTTTTATCGCGATTTATGAAAATGACGGGTCTTATCGTCCGTCTGAACCTTTTATCGCGGAGGAAACGTCTTTTTCTCAAAGACTTTAGGAATGAATGAATTAAACCAAAAGGAGGTGTCGGTTGCCACTACTAGGAAAGCGGTAGGTCTTCAAAAGACGACCGACAGCAGTAAAGGAAGAAAGTGAAAACAAAATTCAGTAGGTGTAACTACCAGCAGAGGCGCCGCCTAAAGAAGAATTATCTGAGAAGAGAGCACACTAAATTAGATATTTACAATGCAACGGAAATTGCAAATTGTTTGGAACACGTTCTGAACATTTTCTTTTCTTTCCGAAATACTCCTTTGTCATTTGGAAATCTGAATAAACACGTCCTGAGTGAAAAGCGCTCTTGATGTTAACTCCCAATACAATGTTTTCTTACATTTCTAAATAATTAAGTTCGTAAGCCTTTTATTGTTCGTGTTTGATATTTAGGTATTTTTCACTTTCCTCCATAAGATCGATGGTTTTTGTTTTATATTGTCCTTTTTACCTACGTCTACCAATTAACCTTTTAACGAAGCCTATTCTTGCTTATTAGTCATATGGTTTATTGTTTCTATATATGGTTGAAAGTCATTACATCTTCTCATTTAATACTAAATCTGTTGAAATAAATTTAAATATTCCCACGCCATCTATGGTGTATAAACAAAACCTGTGTGTACGTGATTATCATTGAATGTAGAACCAAAAACAGTAGTATGTGCGTCGTTGTGGTGGATCATTATTACGAATATAATTTGTAGAATAAAGTGTTTTATTTGCAAGTCAATACATACAAAATAATAAAACCCAAATTCATTAGCTACTCTGCAACAAAATCCTTCTTCTTTGTTTTTTTAATTTTAACTAATTTGGTAAAGTGTTTTTGGTAGTTTTCCTAAACCTCAAAGAAACCGCTTTGCCAAGACCTTTGAATATCTTGGTTTTTCACGATGTATTAAACTAATTGTGGTTGGTTTTGTGTTCAATTATCAATGTATTATTTAATTGTTTATTGTAACTATCACTATATCCTAATCTTTATCAACTCCAACATGAGTAACTCCAAGATTTTGTACTTATTATTTTGTACTAAATTTTACTACTTAGTTTGAATTGTTACATTTAAGTTTTCCATCAATGTTTGCATTGCGAATGTTCCCAGCCTGAAACGTGATATTTACTTTTAAATTAAATTCTACACCTTTTCAAGTTGTAATTCAGAAACTGTGAAATGAATTCCAGAAAGCGTAAGTTGAAATTCAGATTAGTAATATGTAATTCAGAAAGCGTAACATATAATTCAGATTAGTAAATTGTAATTTAGAAAGCGTAACTTGCATTTCAGATCAGTAAATTGTAATTCAGAAAACGTAATATTGATTTCAGATTAGTGAATTTAATTTTAGAAAGCGTAACTTGTTATTCAGAAAACGTAATATGAAATTCAGAAAGCGTAATCTGTATTTCAGAAAGTGTTATTTGTAATTCAGATAACACAGACACACACATATTTTGTAATAAGAACATCATTCTTTAAATAATTCTATATGTATCTTAATTTATTTATCTTAATATCTTAATTATTATTTTATATATTAAACTATCGCCCTACAACCATGTCTTCTAAAGCTAAAGCTGCAGCATGATAAGTAGTGGTGTGTTGTGCAGCTCGAGCGCAATCACCCCCAACAATGGTATCTTTTGCCTGGTCAATAAGACCTTCTAGGTGGGATAGTCTTTGTTCTCCAACACCAGGGCCAAATACTGGAGGAATGCGAAGAGTCGCTTTAACATTGGCTTTCATTTTGGACCAAATGGTTTCTATCGGGTTCAACATTGGAGAATATGGTGCCAATCTCAACAGTGCAGCTCCAGTTCCATTTACAACGTCTTGTACCCTTGAGTGGCAAGGTGCATTATCACATACAATGACCAAATCTTGCAATTGGTTTCAAGATACTGCCATTGTTGTAATATTGCTGTCACCCAAGCATTGGCCAATTGATATGTATAGGAGCCTCTTCTTCGTTCCATTGCAATTACAGTAGCCGTTGTTATGGCTCCTGATTATGTGAACATTTGGACCTCTGGAAGCAGGAAGCTCCTGTACCGCTCTAGCACCTCGTCGAGCTCGTCCCTGGTACGACGGCAAAACAAATTAAAATTACTTTCATCCATCCAGAGAATTTGTTTTCCGTTTCTTATATATTCATTGAGCGCTAACACATAATCCCTTCTGTTTTTGTTTATTTTCCTGTGTGTTCATAGTAATAGGTTGATGATGAACTTGTTTTATTGTAAAAAGCCTACCCTCTAAATAATTTCCAATCGTTGTTGTTGATACTACTTTTCGAAAATTTTGTAGGACTTTTTCCACTAATTGTTTCAGGGTTTTGCCGTTATCCTGCTCTACCCAAGATATGACTTCATCAATTTCTGCTTCTGTTAAAGTTTTCGGTTTGTTGCCCCTTTAGGCAACATTCTACCATTGCCAGATTTTACCCAATGAAAGGCAGTTTTATAATCGATGGACAGTGATTTAGCCAGGGTTATCCAATCGTCTCCTTTATTAGCACATGCAACCACTCTGTTTCTATCTTGCTCCGTATGCTTTTTGTAGCTGAAAGAAATTATATTTTGTAGAATATGAATACTATGTACATTAATTCATACCTCTTTCTTTGGAGTTCATGAGTTGCGATTAATGGAACTCGGCATAATGGGCAGTTTTCATTTTGGAGATTTGCAATAATGGGCGCTGCACACTTCGAGTGCAAAAGATGTTGACACGGTTCCACTTAATAACTGCATTTCGAGTCATTGAGATTCGACAAATTGCACAGTTATCTTTAAAATTCATTCGGAAATTAATTTTAACTTTTAAGTCAAAATGTAAGTCAGATTAAAAATAAATGTATATGAAGTTTCTAAGGCAACATACTCACATATCCGTTATTTTTTTGCGCTATTTTGCCACAGAGCCAAATAAATCAATTTAAAAATGCAAGAAGAATTTTGCTTTTTCCAACAATCTTGAAAATGTGGTACAGAACATTTATCCTCTCAGATGACGATCTGTGTACATAGAGCGACTATGTATAATTGATCTGGCAAAAATACAATTGTTGGAAATAGTATATCAAAGTACCAAGCTAATGTTATCTGAATTATATATTACGCTTTCTGAATTAAATATTACGCTTTTCGAATTTCAAATTACGTTTTCTGAATAACAAGTTACTAATCTGAATTACAAGTTACGCTTTCTGAAATTCAATTCACTAATCTGAATTACATTTTACGTTTTCTGAATTACGATTAACTAATCTGAATTACAAGTTACACTTTCTGAAATTCAATGTACAAATCTGAATAACATATTACGTTTTCTGAAATAAAACTTACACTTTCTGAAACTCATCTCACGGTTTCTGAATTACAGCTTGAAAAGGTGTAGTCCTCATTTCGAATGGGGGACTATTTGGCTTCTGCAATTTTTTGCTCCAGGAAAAACCACATCTTTTTCAAATAATTAACTCATTTTCTACTCCACTTCCTCCATACATCACTACCTAACCATTTTAAAATGACTTGTCAGGTTTGCGTCTTGTATATACATTTTAGAACTCCATTATGTATTCTATCTTTATTGAAATGCCTTATTGAATAATTTGAGTTTACAGAAATATTAATAAATATCAGAAAAATTTAATAAATATGTAAAAATTCAACGAAAACTAAATGTGACGAAGATAACTGTCACAGATCAATAAACTAGGATAAGTAGGTAGTATTTAAAACACATTTGTAATTCATGCAGAACAATCTACCTTACATCGCTTCACCTTCATTTACTCTTGCTTCTTAACAACCAGCGACCTTGAGAACAAATGCAAATGAAAAAAGGTAATTAAAAAAAATTAATTTCAATAAATAAAGCGCAATATATAAACAAACTAAAACAATTACTTTGTTAGTTTATTTTCACAATTTAAAAATGATAATTCATGCAGATCGATCTACTTTACATCGCTTCACCTTTATATACTTCTTTATTCCTCTGGCTTCTTAACAACCGTGCGCCCTTGAAATCGAATGCAGTGAAAAAAAGAGGTAATTAAAAAATTAATTTCAATAAATAGCGCAATATATAAAAAAACTAAAAACAGTTACTTTGTTAGTTTATTTTCACAATTAAAAATTAACAACTTAGCTTATCGTGCATTATCAAGACGAGCACTCTTCAGTAAAACACGAAATTTAAAAAACATAATTTGTAATTATTCGGACGATGTGAATATAATAAAATCTTTTAGTGCTGATGTTGATATACCAAACGTAACAGTTCCGGAATTTATTTTTGATAGATTTAAATATCCGCATAAAATTGCAATAGTGAGTAATTATTTTAAGTTAACGTAATTTATCGGCGGTTTTGAAGGAGTGCCATTACTGGAAGAAAGTACACTTTTGAAGAACTCCGAAGAAAATCTATAAATTTAGGGCAAAACTTAAGAACCGTTTTGAAGTTAAATCAAGATGATGTCGTTGCAGTTTTCCTTCCAAATACGCCGGAATTTGCAATTTCAATTTTGGGAGTGATGTATGGATCGTTAATAGTTACTACATTAAATTCCTCCAACAAATCCGGCAAGTATAAATAATTCATTATGTTTAATTACTTTATTTATTTCAAAGTTAACCTTGGTATAATTAGAGTCAAAGATCAACGCTAACCTAATTGTTTTTAAATTGGATACTTATATTGAACTGTTTTATTATTT
This sequence comes from Abscondita cerata, assembly GCA_030710515.1. NCBI lineage: Eukaryota > Metazoa > Arthropoda > Insecta > Coleoptera > Lampyridae > Abscondita > Abscondita cerata. The sequence goes on along the minus strand of JALBCR010000422.1, from coordinate 9,057 downwards.
ATAATTTAATTTGATAATCTGTAACTATTCATTTTGTCCCATTTTTATACTATGAAAACGAAGATTGTTACTTTCGACCCCTAGTCAGTGCGAAAATAACATGGCATAAATCTGTCTAATAGTATACGTAGAATGAGAGCGGAACAATATTAAGTAAAATTAAGCTCAGTCGCCTTAGTCTTCCACAATTTCGTTAGCACACGAAAGATACAGAAGAAACAGCTAGCACAGACTAGCACAATTTTGTGTAACGTTAGCACATCTTTAATAACGAAGGTTTGAATCTGGGGGACTAAGGCGACCTCAACCCCCCAAAATATCAAATTTGTAATGTTTGCCCACGAAAGAGAATAGCTTGCACAGACTAGCACAATCTTGCTTAACGCTAGCACAGTTTTAATAACGGAGTTATTGAGGGTTAAAATTGGGAAGCCAGCCCTTCCACAAAAAAAATTTTTTTGACGTTTGAACATTAAAGAGCCGAGCTAGCACAACTAAAAATAATGTTAGTACACCTTTAATAACGGTGTTATTGAGGTTTAATTCTGGAGGACCTTAGTCCTCCCATAAAAAATATCCAACAGAAGAGTGCCTGGAAAAAATTTCCTACAGACAAGTTGTTGGTGCTCTAATATTTTTGCTTGTGGTCAGTACACCAGATATTGCGCATGCAGTGGGAGTAGTCAGCAGATATTTAAATAAATTACAGTAGGGCCCACTCGATTGCTGTAAAAACAATCATCCGATATCCTAATGCAACCAAGGAATATGGAATAGTTTTCAAGAAAACCAGAAACTTTGTGTTAACACGTGTTTGCGACGCAAACTATGCAAATGACATGTCAACAAGAAGTTCGACAACTGGTTACATATTTAAAATATGTAATGCACCTGTTACATGGAATAGTAAGCGGCAACAGACTGTGTCGGTATAAACCACAGAAGCGAAATATGTAGCAGCTGCCTGCTGCAAAAGAAGCTATATGGTTGCGGCGACTTTTGAGTGATTCAAATAAAGAAACAATGGTGAAGGAGCCAATATGTCGACAACCAGAGTGCCATTAAGTTAATTAAAATCCTGCTTATCATTACCCAACTAAACATATCGATGTGCAATACCACTTAGTGAGAGCAAGTTTGAGGCCAAAGAACCGTTGCCAGTTTATGTGCCTAGTGAGAAGCAGGAACGGATATATTAACAAAACCTTTGCCAAGTAAGAGATTTCAAGAGCTGAATTAAATGAAAATTACAAAAAATTCCAAATGTCTACCCTCCGCTTGAATTCAAGCCTCAGACCGACAAACTAATGGAAAGATTAGGATCATTTCTTATTTGATTAAGTGTACCTTAAATTATTTCAAGTAACTGATGATGGGTAACAATTTCAAGAAGTATCCTGAAAACTAAAATCATGAGATTAAGATCTTATCAAGGAGGTGCTATGAGATTGAATATCCATGACATTAATTTATTTGGTAAATGCTTATTTAACCAAGCATATTCAAAATAATATTAAGTTCAATTGTTATTTTCCAACACTATTTGAAACAATTTTATATGACGTATTTTTTCTGGTAACCATTTTACTGATCCAAAAATTTGCCTACAGATCGTTCTTTTATATTTTGTTATTTTCAGTTTCGTCTTCAATTTCTATTGTTGAAATTGTAATTAGCTATTGTTTGTAAACAGTAATACCATTCAAAGCTTGAGTCTTTGTGGCAACTACGATTACCTTGTCGATACGGTCCAATCCCGGAAGACGTTTTGTTTCAATAATGACTCCGTCCGTGGAAGCCTAATTCTTACCTAGAGCTCAGTTTTGTTTCGATTTACAGTATTTGACCATACCTTGTGGGAGTCACTATAAAACAGTCGAGTGTGTTGACAATACCACGATTAATAGCGTATGCTTCGAAGTTTGGGGGAATCCACCAAAATCCCAAATATGGTAACTCTCACCCACCCATTTCTATTTATTGAAAAATTATTATTATTACTACTAATCGCAAAAAAACTCATGGTAGAAATATTACTGTAGTTTTGTTGTAGTTGTTTTTGTTGTTTTGATAATAGAAATATTTCTTATCATATAAATAATGGTTATCATATTGTTAGTGACGAAAAGTGAATTGTTTTGAGACCTACTTTAATTACGAAAATGTTACTTCTGTCAACAAAAATTAATTTTTAATAACAATAACATTTTTGTAAATCATTTAGTTAATTATTTGCTAGAATCAAAGTTAAGCTTTAAAAGAAATCAACTCAATTAATATGTAATTTAGAAGAACCAATAATTTTCAACTTTAAGATTAAACATTAAAAATATGGTTGTTGTTCAACCTTGTAATTAAACATTCTAATAGTAAATTTTTTATTATTGAAATAACTACATTTCACTTACACATTATGTGCATATATAATTTAGAAACAGGAGTATTATTTTCTTAAAGTCATAATTAAATAAATGAATTAGCAATTACTAATTTGTATTTATTATGCACTGCAACATTTATAATTGTATATTAATTTGTATTAATAGTTCAAAAAAAACCAAATCTATAAAACAACAATTAAAAAGCTGATATATTATCGATTATTATCCTCCTCTGTATTACGTCATTACAATGTAATTTAATTTAAAATATCAAAATATCTATCACGACATCATCATAAATAATAACCATAGTAATAAAATTAATTTCAGAAGAAGAAAAGAAACATTTAAAAACATTCCGTAAGCTCACCTCTTCCAACAAACAAAACCGCAACAAATCAAGAATGCCCTTACAAAACACATCTTTCTTTTTTTTTTTCTAATAATCAGTTTCTTCTCTAAATTTTAAAGCAACTTTTATGTATTTTGTCGTTTCTCTTCTCCTGAAACCAGTTAGCATTTTGCACACTAACTGCAAACGTCAAATTATTGGATTTATTTATGGTAAACTTGTTTCCAGTTTAAATTATTTATTGTAATTTTGATAGATCAACTTTAAAGAAGTTTAATGGACAGAAATTTTTGTTTGGAAATTTAAATAGATTTTTTATTTAATGCACTGGGTTGCTAGAAATAGTATTATAGTGAAGAGGGAAGCAAGTTACTCTTTGGGTAAAAATAAATACAAATGTTAGATTGGTAATCGTCAACGTAATAGAAACTAATTAAGTGTTTTAAAACTTAGGACACAATGTATTCTGGACTCAAACAACTAAATTTTTGTCACAGGTACCGCAGGATTTTGCATGTGGCAACGCTGCCATTTCTTGAATCTAAAATGTAAATAAAGTTGCCTAGCTGCTTCCGCAAGGGACCTGTTTTTCAATTAAGAAATCCAGTGAATTCTAACCAAACAACGACATCTGTTTTTAAAAATTGTAAAAGTGGCCTCTATTTTCAGAAACGCACTGTAGGTATCTCAAGATATTGTCATTCTTGAGAAAATTAATTGCAGCATAACCTACAAAAAATCGGTACATCAATGTAAAGGGAGATATATCTGTAACCAAGAACAGGCGGAAAAATGTTGATTTTCTTGATAACCAAAATAAGAAGCTAAAAAGGTGTTTTATTTTACAATGAGAGTTAGTGAAAAAGACTTTCTCGAAATAGATCTCAAAAGCAGAAAAGAAATAAAAAAACTAGGAGTCGTGGAAAAATTGATACCAATAAATATAATACTCAACGCAAAGAAGAAAAAGGTAAACACAGAAGGAAGGTTAGGTCAGTGCCAAAGTACAGTGTAGTCCCAAAACCCAATGAACCTCCAACTCAAAGAGAAACTTTCATTGAACAGAAAAACCTTTTAGAGAAAAACCAGAAAGTCAACGTTGCACCAGCACGACTTATACTTAAGTATGCTTAAAAACAACCGTTGCTATGGTATTAACAATTGTATCTAAAACCCGTATTAATAAAGTGAACTTAAGACAAGCTTACGCTAAGACTTAAACAAAGGATGGAAATAATAATGATGTTTTTGATTAGATTTTCAGATTTATAGTCTTAAGTCACTTAAGAATATATTGTTTATATTAAGATAAAAAAACGATTAGTTTTTCAACCCATATTGTCCCTAGCGGTTGTTTTGTTAACCTCATTCAAAAACACTTACGATTAAGTAGCCCTAAAATAATGAATTAAGCATTTGTAAGTACAGTTGTCATTTAAGCGGTTTTAAATTGCATTTCAAAGAGCTTCTCTAATTCAATCACAATGCCTCCAGTGCGAAGACGCCATAATTTCGGCAATTAAGCGAGTTTGATAGGGGTAGAATTGTGTGGGATTGCGTGAGGCTGGTTTGTCTATGAGAGATATAGCCGCTAGAACGCAACGAAGTTTAAACAATGTGGCAGTCTGTGTTCGGGCATGGAACCAAGAGGGCCGTACACGAAAAAAGCAAGAGGTACAGGACGTCGTCGAAGAACCACATTTTTTTTGAATAGGCATGTGCACCACACAGTTGGAGTTATGGTATGGGGAGCTATTGCTATTGGAAGTAGGTCACCTTTGGTCTTCATTAGAGGTAACATGACCGCTGCGCGCTACATCCAGAAGGTCGTAGACCCCCATATTGTACCTTATGTTCAGACCATCCCCAACAGCACATTCCAACAAGACAACGCACGACCTCATGTTGCTAGGGTTTCTTTGGCTCATTTGAGGCCAATCAAATTGCTTTGTTGCCTTGGCGACCAAGATCTCCCCGATCTTTCGTCCATCGAGCACGTCTGGGATATTATGGGATGAAGATTACTCAATTTACCTCACCCGCACAAACCTCTAGCGGCTTTGCAGCATCAGTTACAGATAGCATGGGATGAGATACCTCAAGAAGAAATCGATCACCTCATTAGAAGTATGCCCAGACGTGTTAATGAGTGCACAAGACATCGTGGTGGAGCAACACATTATTAAGTTTTTTGAAGAAGTTAACAGTTTAATTTTTATCAAATTGTGATCGTTTACTAATCTAATTCGTATACACTAGTATACCAAAAATTGTTCAAATAAATTCATTATTACTGGGTGTTCTTCTTTCCATGTCACTTAGTATATTACTAAGTTTAAATTGTATTGGTGCAACAGGCCATAAATTTCCAAAAAAATTTTGAATAGTCTGAGAATTTATAACTTCTATCTACGTTTTAAATCTTCCAAATTTTATGGTATCTCTGGAAGTAGACTCTGGACTTTAATAACTTTACAAAAACAAATCTAATCGGTTCAAGTCAGGAGATCGGGTTGGTTATTCTATTGCACGTCTCCCTACCAATGGATTTGCAGCGAAACAAGGCCTTCAAATTGGTCGTAACACGATATGCAAAATAAGGCAGGGTTTTGTTCGGTGGAAACAAAGATTTTGATCGATCATTTAATTGACATCAACAGGAAATAGTCGATTTAGTGTTTGCTCTACTTTAAGACTTTCTTCAAACATATCCAGTTTTAGGACATTTTCCTTTATGCTGCTAAACGTTGCCCACGATTTAGAAAGATTGGGGATAATTACATTGAATATTTCACTTACCCCCGTGTAGTTCTATTATTACAATGTCTATTCGATATCTTTATTCTTAAATAACGAACAACAATAAAGGAAAATCTACTTGAGTGCATATTGTCACGAAATTACAAAATAAATTAAAACTATTCAAACTACTTTCTTTATTATCGAAAGATTGCAATTAATCTTCATTTATTTATGAATAGTAAGTTTTGATTTTATAGTTCTTTTATCAATGTCTGTAAAAAATCTACATCTAATTTTATATTAATAATGACAATTACAGTCAAACGTCACAGTCACTTACATTAAATTATAGAACTTAGACAAAAATAATTTTGGCATTAATTCTGGGTTTTGGAAATTTTCAATTACTTAATGCAGACGCTTCCTTAGTGATAACTCTCAAGCTTCACTGCGACTGGGTTAAGCATTCTGGACACTGGACTCGACATTTGATCTAATGGCTGCTCGCAAATCCCTTTATCCTAGTCAGAATTCTTTAAAAAGATGAAGATTTGATTTTTTGCGATTGTTGCTGTACCTGGATTCATATTTCCTGTGCAGATTTAATCAAAGAAGCTTACTTTAGAACTCTTTCTGCGTGTGCCAACATTTCTTAGACTTAATCAAACTCGGCTAATGAAGTTTCGACTGGCCTTAAGGGAACTTATTGAAATGCAAGTTTTGTTTAAATACTTCAAGTTCTCTTACAGCGGAATCTGTAATTTACAAATACACTGTAGAAGATGCATCTTGATCGTTTGTTAGAGCTTCAAGAAATTTTGACCTTTTAATTCTCCATATGACTGTGGTGTACCCCTTCACAAGAAATTCATTGGACCCTAAACTTCAAACTACAATTCTCAAAATAATCCTTAAAGGACCAGGAATTTGCTGCTAATAAGATGTCCAACTAATTAATTAAAGACGTTATCAAGACAAATGACAAAAAGTCGTGGGAAAATTTTTCTCATTTTTGTTAGTTTGTTTGAGTACCAGTTCTAAAAAGTCAAATCGGTTACGAGTACCTTTTTCGTTTCCTCTGAAGTGAGCTGTCCGTATTTGATCTGGATATCTCAGCTCAACTCAACTACAGATAAAACTTTACATTACCACTTAGTAAAAAGAACGGTCCACATTCCACTACAATTCTACATTCCTTCCACTAAGTGAATCTAATCTCAACAACTACCTACTCTCTGAGTTTTCTAACGAGGTAGTGCAGTTAGGTGATGAGGAGGTAAAAAATTTCACTTTGTTTAAAGTGAGTCGTTGAAAAAACGCCCCTGGGAACCGAGTCTCACTGAAGTGAACTGAGTTGATCTGATATTTGTGTATAAAAGAACGCAGCTATTATATCTATAACTACACAACAGATTAGAAAAAAAACAATCAACCAACTGAGTTTATAGTTCCAGCAAACGTAACTACCTCTATGCACAAAGACTAGTGGTTATGGTTGTGCATGATCGCTAAATGCAGATGATAATATAAGACAAATCAATAACAAGCTTATCAGTTCTCTACAGCTGCATTCTCGTTGACCGGTAGTGTTTGGACAACGAGAGCGACAAAAAGTGGGAATAATACCCGGACTATGCGACCATCACATAAAAACAGATTGATAGAAAAAATATTCTATAGCAATGTAAAATGTAGAAAAGTTTCCACAGAAGAAAAAATTTGAAGAATTAAAAATTAAACTAAGAGAAACAATTGGTATACCATTAACTTGAATAAGATCCTGTGGTTTACAACTGATAAACACTGTCTATCATTTCTATTACAACTGTTTTGTTTAAAACTGGATACATGTATTTGAGAACTATGCTTTCATCTTCAGCAGAAGACCAATACAATATTGACTTGAACATCGTCTAAGACGTTTTTCATCTCAGTTCCAGGGAGAAACCCATAGTGTGTTCAACAAACTGCAAGAAACACACGCCATAAACAATACGTGAATTGTTCGCGAATTGTTGTTAACCTAACCTAGACTATTTTAAAACAAAAACTCTAGACGCAGTTTTTGCATCATACAAAAAAACTTACATGAAGCAAACATTATAGAACTAAGAGATTGAATAATGCTTCGGTTGAAAAATTGAACGCAATCATTCAACTAAAAGTATTCGTGTAGGAAAAAAAAATTCTCATGCACAAAATATACTAAAGACATTTATTTGAATACTGGTATACTAGTGTATACGAATTAGATTAGTAAACGATCACAATTTGATAAAAATTAAACTGTTAACTTCTTCAAAAACTTAATAATGTGTTGCTCCACCACGATGTCTTGTGCACTCATTAACACGTTGGCATACTTCTAATGAGGTGATCGATTTCTTCTTGAGGTATCTCATCCCATGCTATCTGTAACTGATGCCGCAAACCGTAGAGTTTGTGCAGGGTGAGGTAAATTGAGTAATCTTCTTCCCATAATATCCCAGACGTGCTCGATGGACGAAAGTCGGGAGATCTTGGTGGCCAAGGCAACAAAGCATTTGATTGGCCTCAAAATGAGCCAAAGAAACCCAGCAACATGAGGTCGTGAGTTGTCTTGTTGGAATGTGCTGTTGGGGATGGTCTGAACGTAAGGTACAATATGGGGTCACGACCTCCTGGATGTGCGCAGCGGTCATGTTACCTCTAATGAAGACCAAAGGTGACCTACTTCCAATAGCAATAGCTCCATACCATAACCCAACTGTGTGGTGCACATGCCTATTCACAGAAAATTGGGATCTTGTCTTTCACCGCGCCGTCTTCTCACCCTTGCACGACCGTCATGCATACCCAAACAGAATCTGGATTCATCACTAAAGACAATTGAATTCCATTCTTGGTCCCAATTTGCCCGTTCTCTACACCACGCTAGACGATAACGTCGATGCTCTGGAGTCAGTGGTAGCACAAAAAGGGACGGTATGAAAAGAGCCCAAAGGTTCTTATCCGTCTATAAACGGTTCGCATCCCAATCGGTCTTCCATGTTCTTCAAACCACTGGTCCGCAATCGCCCGTGTAGAAGAGAAGCGGTCCCGTAAAGCCAATAGTCTAAGACGGCGATCTTCGCGTTCTGTGGTTCTTCGACGACGTCCTGTACCTCTCGCTCTTCGTGTACGGCCCTCTTGGTTCCATGCCCGAACACAGACTGCCACAGTGTTTAAACTCCGTTGCGTTCTAGCGGCTATATCTCTCATAGACAAACCAGCCTCACGCAATCCCACAATTCTACCCCTATCAAACTCGCTTAATTGCCGAAAATTATGGCGTCTTCGCACTGGAGGCATTGTGATTGAATTAAAGAAGCTCTTTGAAATGCAATTTAAATCGCTTAAATGACAACTGTACTTACAAATGCTTAATTCATTGTTTTAGGCTACTTAATCGTAAGTGTTTTTGAATGAGGTTAACAAAACAACCGCTAGGGCAATATGGCTGAAAACTGATCGTTTTTTATCTTAATATAAACAAATATATTCCCAAAAAATTTACAAAATATTCATTATTACTGGGTGTTCTTCTTCTATGTCACTTAGTAT
>JALBCR010000421.1:0-117563 GCA_030710515.1 Abscondita cerata | reverse complement strand
CTCAGTATTGCTTCGTTCAGTTACGTATTGCTAATTAGATTGAAAATCAAGTGGACACATATTAACCAGTATTTTAAAATATTTGAGCATAACTGATCGGAATTCAAAGAGATATATTAGCTATATTTTACAAAACATTCTTACAATTTTTATTGAAATAAAAGTTGTTTGTTATTTAAGTACACTCCCATTATGCACCTAAAAAATATTGTAAAAAGAAAATAATATGAGAGGAAAGGTAGGGCCTGTGACTCATCACTTGTAGGTACTTTTATTAACAACATGAACTAATTTAGTAAAATGTTTTAAAACAATTGTTGTCCAGTAAATTACCTAACTTACTAGAACAAAAATATAAGCGTAATGTAGAATATTGTGACTGTACTTGTTTTTATTAAAACATGAACTATTTAGTAAAATTAGATTAATTTTTATAAAAAGTGAGTTAAAATACCCCACTTTGGGAATAGTATAAGAATATTATTGTGACTCGCTACTTGTCTTTTATTTTATTATCAACTACTTGAATAACATTTATAATTTTTTCTAAAATAATAAATAAACTATTTTAACAAAATGTATTATATTTTTAAAAAATACTTTTTTTTTCTTGTCTTATCAATTGCCCCAACTCATTAAAATTGTGCCACATACTCCCGCATAATTTTTTGCTTTTGCATTTTGAAAGCAGTATACGATAGTACTTCTACTAACAAACCCTCGACAATTTCTAGTTAGAGATATTTTTTGAACCAAATTTATTATTAACGATAATGTTCTAGTTGTACAGGGGTGTAGCACAGAAATGTTTTGATTAGAAGTTATCGAAACTCAACATTTTGTTAGAATTTTGAAATTTTACATACTCCCGGTCATACCACAAGAGTGAGTCCATCTTTGCTTCTTTTAAATGCATACTAGAATTTTTATTTCACTCTAAAATTGTGCAGGGTACATTTTAGATGGAATTCTTGTACCATATACACGCTATTCCTATAAAATCAACCATTTTTGAAATATTTTTTATATTTTTAAATTTTATTTAAATCTTAAACTGAGTTCTCAAGAAATAACGATGTTCCTATTATATATAAAGAAGTTAAGGAGTTGATACTACGTAACTTCTAGACAACCAGGCTATTTCAAGTGTCCCTTGACGTTAACTTAATCGATAACTCCTACGTAGATGTTTTTCAATTAATGTAAAATAACACATTCCCCCCCCCCCCAACTTGAACACTCTGTATTTTTATAATGTTGTCTAATGCATTTTATTTAATGTAAATTTGTTTTGGAATTAGCTTAAACCCAATACCTAAATGTAACCGTTTAAGAATATTTAGTATTGGTGTAACTATTGTTTTACTGCAACAAATTAAATTAAGGACGCCGGTAGCTTGCAATTTCTTCTATTTTATATACCTATGTATTTTTTTTGACAATTAAGTTTGTAAAACCATAAACAATCCTTGTTGACCAACCGGCCTACTTAATTTATTTTATTGCAGTAAAACAATACGGTTATATTTAGTTACAAGGAACGTAGATATCAAACAAATTTGCATATATATATATATCATATATTATATATATATATAAATACTAAAACTTGATATAAGGGTGTTATTAATGAATTTAGCTGGGCATGTTGACTACTGAGTTTAAAACATCCTGTAAGGGTTATCGATTAAGTTAACATCAAGGATTAATTTGCCAAGATTTGCCGTATTTGTGAGTAGAGTTTTAACTTAGTAACTTTATTAATAACAGAAAATACTAGTTTCCATTTAAAATAGGAAAGATTAACCTTCCGGTTAAACCGGAAGTGTCTCGGTATGGTGTCATTATATTTTTACTTCAGAAAACATTATAAAATACAAGTATTTTTATTTAAAACTCCTCAGAACATACCCAACGAATTTAGCTGGGCATGTTGACTACTGAGTTTAAAACACCCTGTAATGATATTAATAACAGAAATATCGTTAATTCTTAGAAACTCGGGTAACTATTACTTTTAAAAATATGAATATATTTTAGTAATAGTTCATTGAGTATAGCATATATGGTGTACAAGATTCTATCTAAAATTGACTGCAGAATTCTAAAATGAAATAAAAAATACTAGTTTCCATTTTAAAATAGGCAAGATTAACCCAACTTCCGGTTGAAATTGGAGTATCACCAAATCATGTTATCATTATGTTTTTACTTCAGAAAACATTATAAAATACAGGGTAATCTTTTAAAATATAGAACATATCAACGAATTTAGCCGGGCATGTTGACTACTGAGTTTAAAACACCCTGTAATAATATTAATAACGAAATATCATTAATTCTTAAGAACTCCACATTTAAATATTATTTTCAAAATATGAAAATATTTTAATAATAGTTAATTTGAGGTATAGCATATGGTGTACAAATTCTATCTAAAATTTACCGCAGAATTTTAAAATAAAATTAAAAATACTAGTTTCCATTTAAAACAACAAGATGTACCCAACTTCCGGTATAACCGGAAGTGTATTACCACGGTATTATTATATTGTACTTTAGAAAACATGATGAAATACAGGGTGTTCTATTTAAAATAAACAACTTATCAATGAATTTAGCTGGGCATGTTGACTACTGAGTTTAAATCACCCTGTAATAATATTAATAGCGAAATATCGTTAATTCTTGAGAACTCGTATTATTTTCAAAATATGAAAATATTTCAATAAATTAAAATAAAATATAAAATGACTAGTTTCCATTTAAAATAAGCCAGATACACGCAACTTCCGGCAGAACCGGAAGTGTATCATTATGGTATTATCATATTTAAACTTAACGTGCTCGGGAAACCAGTACTGGTATAATTTCAATACTCTAATACATTTCTGTCGTCCATAGCTTGCTTCTAATAAAAACTCTTCGTGTTACTTCGTATAAGAAATTAATTTTTGTAGCCAATCACGTTGTTCTTAAAAAAAAAAATTAGACAGCTGTTATAACTGGAATGTATTGCATCAAAGGAAGAAATAAAATAGTATAGGGTTGACCTGTGTTCATGAAAAAACTTTGAGAGTGTCTATGATCTCTGATTGCGAAGGTATTGAAGTTCACCAACGGTTATTTTATAACTGTATCCTGATGTGCCAAGGCGGAAGTCAACACAACTTTTAGGTGTTAGAAGAGCAGGGAAAAACCAGCGTCAGTACCACGTTGGCGGATTGGCAGCCATGAAAAACCGGGGAATAAAACCGGGAAACAAAGCCGCGGAAAAAACGCGAAAAAGCCAACGAAAAGAAAAACCGTGGAAAAAAACCGGTGGAAAAAAAGCCGTCGGAAAAAAACGTGAAAAAAAGCTGACGGAAAAAAATTTAAAGAAAAATAACGCATCAAGTGATCAGTTGTGTTAAAAACTATCGCTGTAGTTTTGCAAAATTATCATTATGAAGATTATAGTATGGCCTCAAATTGTACAACAATAAGAAATCCTACGATGTATTAATTAATGATGGTGGAACGTAAACGATATTTTAGAAAAATTCTGTCGCCTATTGTAATGAAATTGTATTTACATTTACAAACACTAATCTTTAAAGATACTTCTTAGTCTTCACAGTGAAGACAAAGAGAGTCCTTAAAGCACAAATACTTATTCTATGAAAAGTGTATTGTGTCAGATTACAAAATATGATTAGATTGACTAGTTACGTAGAAAAATTATGTCGTCTATTGTAATAAAATTGTATTTACAATCATTAATCCACGGTTTTATACACCAGTTTTTGTATCACGTCTTTTTCGGCAGTTGTTTTATATACAGGTTTTGATTTCCAAACTTTTTTCGGTCGATTTTTTCCAAGGCTTTTTCTGAAGGTTTTTTGTTCATGGCTTTTATACCCTGACTTTTTACGAGGCTGTTTTTTCCTACATATTTGTATCTCTCACGGTTTCTGAAATCCCCATGCTGTTCATCCTTATCTTGGACACACTGTATATCATTTTTCAACTAATCACTTCACGTGATTATTCTAATGACTTTTATTGTTTGACTGCATTTGTCTTAATACGTATTCGGACGTTAGAGTTATTTTCGTTCTTAAAAATGATTTATTCTTTTTAATTTATTCAGCATCTGCATCTCTTATTTTGATTTAAAAGTTAGAGAATGGTCACCTTATAATGAAATTAACAATGCTCATAAATGGCAGTAAAAGTTGAACTTAACTAAAATTGCCCGTCGCGTCCAACCATTTTTTTAATCTTTAAAGGCACTAAATTCAGAAGGAATATTTTCACATGAGATATTTTTGTGGTTGTAATCCGTCCGTGATTTGTTCTTTCGCGACAATGCTAGGGGACAACTAGAACAATGTAGAACAGTATTGAATTTTTCGATGTTTACAAGGGGTGCCAACTTAAAATAGTTTTAAATTGGGAACGTACTATAATTGAGTTATGGATTTGTTTTTGGAATAATTTTCAAGAACAACTAGAATAACCTAGAACTGTATCAAAATTTTAAATTTTTGAAAAAGGGGGTGCCAGCTCTAAAATCTTTTTTTTAAATTTTTGAGCTTATATATCGAGTTATGGATTTGTTCTTTCGTGGCAATGCTAAAAAAAACTAGAACAATGTAGAACAGTATGGAATTTTTAATATTTACAAAAGGTGCCAACTCGAAGTTGTTTTTTAATTTAGAAGCTTAAATATTGAGTTATGGATTTGTTCTTTTGGAACAATGTTTAGAACAACTAAAACAACGTAAAACTGTCCCGATATTTTAGATTTTTGAAAAAAGGGTTGCCAACTCAAAAATAGTTTTTGTTTTATTCAAAAACTATTCGAGTTGAAACATTGTTACTTTGGAACAATATAGAACAAAATGAGAACAATCTGTAGCACCTTTTGAAATTAAAAATTTTGAGTAATGGGGTGCTAACTTCACGGACGTGAAGTTTATGCGTTTTAAAGATTTAAATAAGGTTGGACGCGACGGTCAATTTTAGTTTTAGATGATCAACTTTTACTGCTATTTGTCATCATTATCAATTGTGACTTTCATCATAAAGGTGACCAATTATCCAACTTTTAAATCTAAATATGATATGTTGAAGCTGAATCAATTGAAAGTATAAATCATTTTAAAAAATGAAAATTACTCTAACGTCTGAATACGTATTAAGACAAATGAAGGTCATTAGAATAATCACTTAAAGTGATTATATTTTTGTATACAGGTATTAGTAATAAAATACTTTAAAATTGAATAAAGGAATGTCATTAAGAGTTCAACCTTCTTTAAAGTCCTCGCGTGTACCAAGATTTTTAAACAAAACTTGATACTGTAATTTAGTTTTGCATCAAGTAAATTATAAGAAGAATTACGACACACAATATATAATTTTGTGACACTTCAGCTGTTTTTATTTCCCACATTTTAAAATATTTTTCTACGTACTTTTTTCAAATAAAGTTTATTATTTTAGTTTTTAATTTTATTTTTAGCCAAGTAAATGTATAATATATATTTGTTTCTGTTTGTCATTTTCTTTGTTTCATTATTTGTGTAGTTTGTCCGTACTACAACTTTTAACATTCACAACCGTTTAATCTTACTCCCCAGGGCCCACTTCATAGAAAATAGTGATCAAACAAAATGTATTTTACGAACCACCGAACGATTCCCATAACCAATTATTGAATCCCTTATTAATTTTGTTCAAAGAACTCGCATTATCTTTTCTTTGAAATTAGTTTTTCGTTGAAAAATTTATGAGTGTGCGTCTATCCGAAGAAACGCAATCTGCATTGACTTTACAAAAGCGACAGTTAATTAAAGAAGTCGCCCTTTTTTCAAAGAATTTTGTTTATCTCCCGAACAAAATGAATGTAAGCATAGCTGAAGCTAAGATAAAACAAGATTATAACAAATCCAATAAAATTTAAAAAGCAGCTTTTCATCACTCGAGTAAATTTTAAAGTGCACAACGTAGAGACGATCAAGAAGGTTCAAGTAATCGACACACATAAGACGGATAATCGGCTTGAAATACTCCAAATCCATACTTACACAGTGTTCTATTATCATTTTTCCCTACCTTCTCATTGACTAAGTTTCGTACACCGAAAAACTATACGTCACCAAAGCTCATTTAAAAGGAAAGTTTTACATTTTAAAAGATTGTTTAATCAAGCGTAAAACACTTGTCCAGAAAGAAAATTTGGACAGGTAATATGCAAACAATGGTTAATGCATTTAAAAATAAGTTTCGTCGTAAAATGTCAGAGTTTACTTTTAAATCCGCATTAGTGAAGGATTAGTAATTATGTAATAACAACCCCTGCTGCTTCTGTTTTTCAAAATTTTTTTCTCAGAATTACTTTAAAAACTAAAGCTTTTTAAAAACAACCCTGCGGCTTCCTAAAACTTTATTGATTACGCTGATGACGACGTTGGACTAAAGTGACCAAAAACTGCATAGTCTCACGCCCCGCATTTCAAAACAATAAACAACAATAACTAAGACCCTACTCCAAAATTTGACCACACCATCTACCCATCTTTTTCTTTTGTATCGACACCAGGTATAACTTTCTCTGCCCTCTTAAATACAATACGGCATATACCTTTCCAATAACTAGCAGTTTCTCCCCAATGAAATCAAACGCCTTCGAAAAACTAGTAAACACAATTCAGTTTTAAACAATCGTTCTTTTGAACAGGTCGAAACTGTTTAGTGCGCGCGTGTTTGTGTGCCAGTTTGGGAGTAATTTGAGTAGTGTGCATCGATTTTTTTCCGATCAATGGTGTGGGTACGAGTATTTTAATCAAGATGGGAATGGGGGGTTTCAACCGTGATTGTTGCAGTAAGTATAGAGAAAAAAATAATTGCAAAAGAGTCTTATAATGAAAGGGTTTTTAGTTATCTTTTGTGCTAGATTTACCGGCGTTATGGGCACCGTTTTGTTGCTTAAATGGATACAATGCGTTTGTCGATTTTTGTAGTTTGCCGCTTTTTGAAAGTTTCTTTTTGTGTTTTGGACCCAATTAAAAACGATGGCTGTCTTTTTACGAACCTCCATAAAAATTGGTAGAAAACGTAATTTACAACAAAGCACTGTAATTTTGCTCAAAATTTATTTCATGGCTAAAAGTAGTTTTGAGATAACGATTATTACCAGTAGGCTTCGAAATAGTATATTGCTTTCATAAACATATCAAAAATTGTTGTGGGCAGTTCTGGATGACGCGGCGTGTCTAATAAACTACACTGGTTTTAATTTTTACTAATCCACGTGCCTTAAAACCGATTGTGTTCAATAACTTGTTCGACAACTAGTTTACGATTATGTTATGTAGAAGAATTTTTTTGTCAAATGCTCACTATAAAATCGAGGCTTTATCTCGCCCAAATAGATGTTTAAATCTTATTTATATTGACTATTGCAATCAGCACGCTGAGTATTATTTATCATCTGACACTGAAAAAATACTAGAGTGCCTATTGATTTTAGAATCGATGTGAAGTTATCTATAGATATAAATAAATATAATCCAAGAATTAAATTTTATTTTATAAAGAACGCGTTTGAGGGTGAATTTAAAGGTAACGAGCTGGGAAGGCCGTGGAATTGGATGGATTTAAATTTTTTACAATGAACACCAAAGTACAGCAAAATAACGCGTGGTGGTGTGGAACCTCGGAGCCATTAAAACATAAATATAACCTGAAAATTGACAACCCAGTTTTTATTTGAATATCCATTATCTGTGTTTGTTAAGTTTAGTCAAATTTAGCATTAAATAGTAATAATCCGTAAATAAAGTATTTTCGAGGGTACGTTCATGTAAATTAATTTTTAGGAATTAGCAAAATTTTCGCTTGTACAACGTCATAACTGAGAAATAAATTGCTTTCGGTGTTGGATTTAAAGGTGTTTGCTACTTTAACAACAATAGTTTTTACAGATATGTATAAAGATATTCAAAGAATTAAAATTTATCCCTTATTGAGTTCGTTAAATTTCCGACAAACTTAGCATTAAATTTTAATTAAAAATAAATCCAAGAATTAATATTGAATTAAAAATTTTTAACTTAAAATTAGAGTGGACGTAATAATCCTTAAATAAAGTACGTTCGAGGGTACATTAATGTAAATTAATTTTTAGGAATTAACAAAATAAATTATTTAATTGTAGGTATTTTGTTACAGAATTGAAATAATAAAATTTTTAAAAACACAATTATTAAATCTCAAAATTTTTGTCCTACGACGTCATAGCTGGTAAATAATTTCTGTTCGGTGTTGGATTTGAAAGTGTTTGCGACTTTAGCAACAATAATTTTACAGATATTTATAAAAATATTCAAAAGAATTAAAATTTACTCATTATTTGTGTTCGTTAAATTTTCGACAAACTTTGCATTTGTATTTAATAATAAATTTAAGAAATAATATTAAATTAAATTATTAAATTTAGGATGGACCTAATAATCTGTAAATAAAGTATGTTTAAGGGTACGTTCATGTAAAATATTTTTAGGAATTAGCAATAAATAAATTATTCAATTACAGATAGTTTGTTACAGAATTAAAATGTTAATATTTTTAAAAACACAAATTTAAAATCTCAAAATTTTCGCTCCTACGACGTTGTAGCTAGTAAATAAACTGCGTTTGGTGTTGATTTGAAGGTGCTTAGCGACTTTAGCAACAACAGTGTTTACAGATATGTATTAAAAATTCAAAGAATTCAAATGATATTTTTGACGTATTATTCGTGTTCGTTAAATTTTCGACAAACTTAGCATTGAATTGTAATTAATAATAAATCCAGGAATTAATATTGAATTAAATTTTTTAACTTACATTTAGGATGGACGAAATAATCCGTAAGTAAAGTGCGTTTGAGGGTACGTTCATGTACATTAATTTTAAAGAATTAGCAACAAATAAATTATTCAATTACAGATACATTGTTACAGAATTGAAATGTTAATGTTTTTAAAAACAAATATATAAAATCTCGAAATCTTCGTTCTTACAATGTTATAGCTGGTAAATAAGTTGCGTTGGGTGTTGATATGAAGGTGTTTCCTACTTTAGCAACAAAAGTTTTTACAGATATTTATAAAAATATTCAATGAATTAAAATTTACTCATTATTTGGGTTCGTTAAATTTTTGACAAACATTTCATTAAATGGTATTTAATAATAAATTTAAGAATTAATATTAAATTAAATTATTAAACTTAACATTTAGGATGGACGTAATAATCTATAAATAAAGTACGTTCGAGGGTACATTAATGTAAATTAATTTTGGGATTAACAAAAATAAATTATTTAATTGTAGATATTTTGTTACAGAATTGAAATAATAAAATTTTTAAAAACAAATATTAAATCTCAAAATTTTTTGTCGTACGACGTCATAGCTGGTAAATAAATTGCGTTCGGTGTTGGATTTGAAAGTGTTTGCAGACTTTAACAACAATAATTTTTACAGATATTTATAAAAATATTCAAAGAATTAAAATTTACTCATTATTTGTGTTCGTTAAATTTTTGACAAACTTTGCATTTGTATTTAATAATAAATTGGTAGATTAATATTAAATTAAATTATTAAATTTAGGATGGACGTAATAATCCGTAAATAAAGTATGTTCAAGGGTACGTTCATTTAGATTAATTTTAAGGAATTAGCAACAAATAAATTATTCAATTACAGATACATTCGTTACAGAATTGAAATGTTAATGTTTTTAAAACAAATATATAAAATCTCAAAATCTTCGTTCTTACAATGTCATAGCGCTGGTAAAAAAGTTGCGTTTTGGGTGTTGGATTTGAAGGTGTTTCCTACTTGAGCAACAAAAGTTTTTACAGATATTTATAAAATATTCAATGAATTGAAATTTACTCATTATTTGTGTTCGTTAAATTTTTGATAAACATTACATTAAATAGTATTTAATAATAAATTTAAGAATTAATATTAAATTAAATTATTAAACTTAACATTTAGGATGAACGTAATAATCTATAAATAAAAGTACAGTTCGAGGGTACATTAATGTAAAATTAATTTTAGGAATTAACAAAAATAAATTATTTAATTGTAGATATTTTGTTACAGAATTGGAAATAACAAAATTTTTAAAAACACAAATATTAAATCTCAAAATTTTTTGTCGTACGACATCATATCTGGTAAATAAATTGCGTTCGGTGTTGGATTTGAAAGTGTTTGCGACTTTAGCAACAATAGTTTTTACAGATATTTATAAAAATATTCAAAGAATTAAAATTTACCCATTATTTGTGTTCGTTAAATTTTCGACAAATTTAGCATTGAATTGTAATTAACAATAAATCCAAGAATTAATATTGAATTAAATTTTTAACTTACATTTAGAATGGACGTAATAATCCTTAAATGAGGTACGTTTGAGGGTACGTTCAAGTAGATTAATTTTAGGAATTAGCAATAAATAAATTATTCAATTATAAATATTTTGTTACAGAATTAAAATGTTAATACTTTTAAAAACACAAATATTAAATCTAAAATTTTTTGGTTGTAAGACGGTAATTAAATTGGGTTCGGTGTTGGATTTTACGGTAATTAAGCTACTTTAGCAACAATAGTTTTTACAGATATTTATAAAAATATTCAACGAATTAAAATTTACCAACTATTCGTGATTGTTAAATTTTGACAAATTTAGCATTAAATAGTATTTAATTATAAATTTAAGATTAATATTGAATTAAATTATTCAACATACATTTGGATAGACGTGATAATACGTCAATGAAGTACGTTCATGTAAATTAATTTTTAAAAATTAGCTACAAATAAATTATTTAATTATAGGTATTTTGTTACAAATTAAAATTTTATATTTTTAAAAACACAAATATTAAATGTCAAAATATTTGGTCGTACGACGTCATTGATGGTAAATAAATTGTGTTTAGTGTCGAATTCACAGTGTTTGCTACTTTAGCACAATAGTTTTACAGATATGTATAAAAATATTCAAAGAATTAAGAATTACCGATTATTTGTGATCGTTAATTTTCCGACAAACTTAGCATTAAATGGTATTTATTAATAAATTTAAGAATTATTATTGAATTAAATTATTTAACATACATTTGGATGGACGTGATAATCCGTAAATAAAGAACGTTTGAGGGTACGTTCATGTATATTAATTTTAGAAATTAGCAACAAATAAATTATTTAATTATAGATATTTTGATACAGAATTAAAAATTTTAATATTTTAAAAACACAAATATAGAATCTCAAAATTTTCGGTTATACGACGTCATAGATGGTAAATAATTTGTGTTTGGTGTTGGATGTCAAAGGTGTTTGCTACTTTAGCAACAATAGTTTTGCAGATATGTATAAAAATATTCAAAAGAATTAAAATTTATGTATTTGTGATCGTTATATTTCCGACAAACTTAGCATTAAATGGTATAAATTTAAATTAAAATTGAATTAAATTATTTAACATACATTTAGGACGGACAATGATCCGGAAATAAAGTACTTTCGAGGTACGTTCATAGAATTGATTTTTAGGAATTAGCAATATATAAATTATTCAATTATGTATAGTTTGTTACAGAATTGAAATGTTAATATTTTTAAAAACGCAAATACTAAATCTCAAAATTTTCACTCGTACGACGTCATAGCTGGTAAATTAATTGCTTTCAGTGTTGTATTTAAAGGTGTTTGCGACTTTAGCAACAATAGTTTTTACAGACATGTATCAAAATATTCAAAGAATTAAATTTCACGTTACTCGTGTTTGTTAAATTTCCGACAAACTTAAAATTATATTATATATAATTATAGATATTTTGTTACAAGAGTGAAATGTTAATACTTTTAAAAACACAAATATTAAATCAAAATTTTCGGTCGTACGGCGTCATAGATGGTAAATAAATTGGGTTTGGTGTCGGATTTCACAGTGTTTGCTATTTTAGCAACAATAGTTTTTACAGATATGTATAAAAATATTCAAAGAAGTAAAATTTATCAATTATTTGTGATCGTTAATTTTCAAACAAACTTAGCATTAAATGGTATTTATTAATAAATTTAAAAATTATTAATAAAACGAAAATATTTAATCTTCCGCTACGTCATAGTCCGTAAATACGGTACATTTGAAGGTGTTTGTGAATATTAATTTTTATGTAAATCTAGCAATAAACAGTTATTATAATTACAAACAACATATCCAAGAATTAAATTGCTAATGTTTTATAAATGAAAACATTTAGTCGCGGCTTCGTAATACTCCGTACATAACGTACGCTTAAGGGTGTTTACGTTAATTAATTTGTATGCAAATTTAGCAGTAAATAGTTTTAAAACTATAAAAAGCATATCCAGGAATTAAATTGCTAAAATTTTTTAAAAGGAAAATATTTAGTCTCAAACTTGCCGTTACGTTATAGTCCGTAAATAACATAGGATTGGGAGTTTTGCGTTGGTTAATTTTGATGCAAACTTAGAAATAAATAGTTTTCAAAATTATAAACAAAATATTTATGAATTAAATCACAAATATTTTTTGAACAAGATGTTTGGTCTCAAAGTAATCGGTACGTCGCATCTTTAAATAAACGTATATCTTTGAGGGTGTTTGCGTGGATTAATTTTATGCAAATTTAACAATAAATAGTTTATGATAATAATCAGCACATCAAGAATTAAATTACTAATATTTTTAAAGCGATGGTATTTAGTGCCGATATATAATAGTCCGTAAATAACGTAGGTTTGAGGGTGTTTGTGTTGATTTTTTTCAAGTTTAGTAATAAATAATTGTTATAATTATAAACAAAATTTTGAATTAAATATAAAATTGTTAATTTTTTAAAACGGATATATATATATATATATATATATATATATATATATATATATATACTGCAGAATTATTTGGCTGAAACTTCAAATTAAATCTAACCTCAAATTTAAACTCTTCACGGACTACCTATAAAGTCATATGTAGCGGTAAGTTTGAAGTGAAATATTATTGTTTATGGTCAAACTTATTTACGGACTACGATGTCGTACTAAAATGAGTTTGAGTGCTTTAAAAATTTAATCCTTAAACATGCTATTTATAATTCTAAAAACTATTTATTAAATTATATTCATATTATTCACGTACCTACTATAAGTTCGTGAGCAGCTGTAACTTTGCAATCATATCAGTATCGCCTTAAAAATAATAGAATTTTAATTCTCAGTAACTTAATTATAAAAACTGTTTATTGTTAATAATTTTACTATAAGAACTACATTCGTATAATTGTTTCCGTTGTAATTTAATAAATGATTTAACTTATCTGTGTTGAATCGTAATGTAAACATAACCTATAACTAAATTGATAATGACATTTAAAATTACATAAAGGTAGATGCTAATTAAACTTTATTTTATTCTGTATTTGTTATCTATTTATTTTATCTTAATTTATTAATACAGTCAATAAGTCAATTAAAAACGAATTGTTTTATATATGCTATGAGCTTATTACGAATCGTTCGTTTTGATGCGGTTGATTCGTCGCCGCCGTCTAAAGTATTTTACCACTCCACATGTTTCTACGAAAACACCAAAAATCATCAATACTTGCAAAATCTATTTCAGTGACAAGCTTCTGTACAGTTTTTATTATCTTTTCTGTTTCAGATAGACACTGTAATAAAATGTTTTAGTTAGTTGACTTCTCTGTGTTAATTTTATTAGTGATCGCGGGTTATGTGGTTATCACAGTTATTTTTCAATATGGGGCTGATACTGATACTACTAACGGTCTACTGAATTATGTCAGACCTCGTGCCCTCTCTTTATGTCAAGTTTGACTGTGTAAAAAGTTTATATTACCCTTATCAAGCTTTGTAAAAAAACAATTTTTAAATTTTTTGGGTTTGTTTCTATTTTTCTTTCCCAAAAATCTGTGGGTGCAGCCGTTTTCAAGTTAATAAAAGCAGTTAATGGTTTCTCAGGAAACTTTTCAGTGTTTCTTGTTTACGGACCATTTTCCCAAATTTATCGATTCTTCTTTTAACTTTACCAAATTTTATTTTTGTAAAAATGTATTCAGACTATAAAAAATAAAATTAAATTTTAACGAATCAATTAAAGTTTATACTCCAGCATGTTAAATGCAAATAGGCGCAGACGTTTTCAAATTGTTTCAAAAAAGGGCGTTCAGGTTTTCCTATTGTTTTGTCGCAGTTAAAAAAAACCTTTCTGTTTTCCGAATTTTTAAATTTTTGGACAACTTTTTTTAAAGTTAATTGACTTGACTAACACTTAAAAATATCTCAAATTATGCAAAACAACAGTTTCTATTTTCCCCAAATTTTCCAATTTTTTGAATAGCTTATGCAATTTTTTTTTCGCTGTCTCAATCGTCTTAAAATGTTTCTAATATTTCAACAACGGAAGCTCTGATGCAGCCTGGTGGGGAAACGTTGGCAATTACGTAAAACCATCACGTTTTGCCTCACTCCGACAATTACAGATTAGATCAAAAGCAGAAATTGTTTTTTAAACAAATTTGTAGGGACTGATAATTTGTGTGTCTGTTGTGGTAAAAGTAATCATCGAGTTAAAGATTGTAAAATTGAATACAGTCAATTGAAATGTTTCGACTGTGGCAAGATCTGTCATCTGAAGAAAGTCTGCATAGGTTCCCTATTGGCTGGAAGGAAAACTGTAGGTGATACTCATTTTGTTCAAAAGATGAAGAAGAATATTTTGGAGTTAAAAATATTTGACATTTACACAAATCAACATTTCTCAGATGCATATTACGGTATTTATTGAAGACTAGTGATTAAAAAGCCCGTCGACTGACGGGCAAATTTTACATGCATGAATTTAATAATGCTAGACCTATGGCAGACGGAGACAGACGCTCCTGAATGGAAATTTTCCATTTCGGTTTTCCCGTTGGTTTGAAGAGGCAAGACCCATCGGCGTGCCAAATTTCAAGTTTCTACGACGTCTGGAGGTACCCGTTTAATTTCGGAGACAGACATGAAAAAAATAGGCGCTATAATATAGGATAAATCTCAAAAGTTTGTGATAGAGTCTGGCGTAGGTTTTACATTAATTCTATAATTAAGTTTTAAGCTCCAATTGAAAGTTCAACTTCAAAAGTCAGATATTGCTTTCTGGTCCTATACTAAAATGTGTTCTTCAGATCAAGAACAACATTGTACCAGACAATTTCGAGCCATTGTTAGGACGTGCTTGGCTTCGTCATCTTGGTATCGATAGACGTTCGTTCAAGCACCACTACAGAAGAACTTATTTTCGTTTTTACCTTTACCATATTCTTGCAGCTCCGAGAGAACGCAAAGCCTGCCTTCTATAAGAGATGTCCCATTTGCGTTACGTGAAACAGTCAATAAGGAACTTGATGACCTAGAGGCTGATAGAATCATCTCGAAAATAAACATAAGCGACTGGGGTTTGTCATTAGTAGTGATTCCAAAGGCAGATGCAAGTGTACGACTCTATTTAGATGTAGATTACAAAATAGGTGGGAACGATAAATTAATGGTAGCTAATTATCCAATTTGAAAAGTGGAAGATATTATGAACATTTTGAAAAATTCAAGATATTTATGTCGACTAGATTTGTATAAGGCAAATCTACACCTTCCAGTTGATGAAGAAAATAGTAAGATTCAAAGCAGTTTCAACACACAAAGGTATATATTGAATGCATTGACTCTGATTTGGCATTAAAATTGCCTCATGAAAATTCAACATAATAATCCTCTTAGGATTACCTTACACTCACTCATATCTTGATGATACTACAGTCTATGGTTCAAGTATAAAAGAATGTCGAAAAATCTTTTTGCTTGTTTTACAAAGATTTAAAGAATTCGATGTAAATTCATTGAGACAAGCATTTAGGTCATGTCATCAAATTCAATCAAATCTCTAAGTCCCCATCAAAGATAAAAGCTATAGTTGATATGCCACGTACAATCGACGTAAAAGGAGTTCGTTGATTTTTGGGAATGGTGTGGCGGAAATTTTATCCCATATGATTGATAAAATGCAGAAAGCTTTCGCGTCAAGATCATTGACTCTAGTGAACGTAATTATAGTCAGTTACATCGTGAGGCGTTGCTATTATGTTTTCGGTTAATAATTTTTCCATGTATTTGTTTGTTTAAAAATTTAAGTTGATTACTGATAACAGTCCACTCAGCAGAATTGCTAGTTATTAGTTATGACATCTGCAAGACTATTGAGATATGCGTCATTTCTATCCAGCTTTGATTATAAAATTCAGCTCAAGAAAGATTTATCATCTCCAGAAGCTCTCTTGCGTAAATTTGAAATAAGAGGTTTTCCTTTCAAATTGTTCCTTTAAGGTTTCTACTGCTGCTGGGTAATGTAGGGCGGTTTGCAGAAATGGTACTATCACTTCAAGGGCTTCGGATCTAGTCTCCATATTGAAACTTCATCGCGTTATCCGAATCTTTATTTTGATAGATTTGCTGAAACTGGAATCAAAACGTGAGCTATTCTTTTAGGTTGCCTCCAAGCTTGTGCTTAGGTAGGACTTTTGCTGACCTCTAACACTTGACTGGGCTACTGACGGTACAGGTGAATGCCATTGAGGAGTTGATAATTATTCGATTCTGTCTTGCATGCTGTAGAATTGGTTATTGTAGTCTCTCATTTCACTTAGTTCCTTCTTTGTCACCTGTTCTAGTTGCCTGAAGTTAGCTCGAACTGCTGTTGAATTTAATTGGTCCACGAAGGGCAAGTTCTCGTCGAGCTTTAATCTTGCCAACTTATGTGCCCTCTTTAGCTTGTTCATTGGGTTGACTGTTACTAATGCGCTTTCAACGCATTCATTGACAGCCGTTGTATTTAGTCTAGGCATCTTAACAGAGTTTTAACTGTTTCTACTTTACAAACAATCACTAACTGAAATTAGCTTATATCGGTGGAACCTTCAAAAGTTGTAGAAAGCGACAGTAAACTACCAGCTACCTGCTAACTACCAATTACAAACCCAATTAAAAGTTGAACTCAGATTAAAATCAAAGCACGGTTGTGTCCAACTAACTGTGTAACGGTTTTTTTATTAACAGTTAATAGACATTTAATTATTTTAACTGAAAATTAATTTTTTTACAAGTTTAAGGCTAACTAGACCACAGTATACACTAGACTACTGTGGATTCTACAGCTCATTGCTGACAATATTCGACAAGCTACAAATAAAAACGAAATCTTATCTAAAGTTTTGATTGAAATTAAGTCAGTAAATTTAAGAGAATATGGATTTATTTTAAAAATGGTATATTATTTAAAGGTCAAGGTGATGTTATTCCCAAAAACTTTGGAAGTTAGTGCTTGCTGAACTACGTAGTACCCATCTAGGTATGACAAAAATAAAGCAATTAGCCAGAATATATTGTTATTGAAAGCATATCGACAAAGATATCGAGAATCTTGTGAGATCTTGAAAAGCATGTGGTAATATTCGACACTCGCCAGCGAAAACACTGTTACGTCATTGGGACCAACCTCAAGAAAATTGTAATCGTGTTCAAATCGATTTTCAAGGTTTTGATTCCTGTTAGTAATTGATGCAAGATCCAGATGGGCTGAAATTAAGAGCATTCAAGAAGCTCCCACTTCAATGAAAACAATCGAACGACTTATCGATTTTTTTTCAACCCATGGTTATCCGTTGGTCATGGTCTCAGATAACGCAACGATTTTCTTCAAGTTGTTTTGCCATACACATGGTATTTTTTAAAATGTATCACCCAAGTCATCCAGCAACTAATGGGTTAACGGAACAAATTGTTCAGGTGCTGAAAATGAGACTCAAAGCTATGGCAGACCAATTGAAAAGAATGAAGAACAAACTTCAAGAGATCCTATTAACGTATCAAGCTACACCATTTGCTTGTGGTAAATCTTCAGCAAATTTATATTTAAATAGAAGTCTACGCATAAAATTAGACGCAATTCGACCCATACAACATCAGAAGACTAAGAAGAAGCCAGGAGTGCTAAATTTGTGCGTGGGGCACAATATGGCAGTCTACATTATCAAGTGCAGTTAGATGATGGATATTCAATAAAACCACACATCAATCAAATGTTGTCAACATTTATCAAAAAGGTCACTTTTGCAGAAGAAGCTTAACAAAAGACACTCCAGGGCGACTACTTGACAATAATGATGAAACCATCAAAACACAAGAGATGAAGAAGTTCCATTACTACTCCTATCGACAAGGCAACGTCGTCCACTAAGTCATCTTTAAGATTATTGTTAAATTTCTAGTTTTCTTCCTATTGTATTCATTTATGCGTGGGAGAATGTTAGATCTAAAATACTTATGTAGAAAAATAGTTACGTCAATATTATTATTATTATTATTATTATACAATACAATATGGAATGAAGAAAGTGTAAAACAGTACCAGAGCAATCTAGAAAAGATCAGATGAACAAAGGAAAAGGTAGAAGATAGTATGAATGAAATGATAGAAGAAATAAGAAAGGCGGTAATAAAAAAACATGCGAAACAAGAAGGGAGAGTAATAGCGGAAACAATAAATGGTGGGATAAAGAATGTTGGAAAGCAAAGAGAGAAGCGTGAAAAAATTAAGAAAATGGGTAAAAGGCCAAGCAGAGATGGAGAATACAAAATAACACGAAAAGAATTCATAGAGACCTGTGATAAAAAAAAGAAATGGAAAAAGAACGAAGATGAGAAGGTAGGAAAAATAAAACAGAACAAGATGTATGGCGATATCTAAAGAAAAAAGAAAAGAGAAGAGTGGCGCAAAATAGTATTGAAATTCAGAGATGGAGAAAGCACTATGTAAGATGTAGAATAGTAGAATGGAGGAAATAAAATTGGAGGAAGTAGGGAATCGATAGGAAGATTAAAAAAGGAAAAGCGGCAAGGGAGAATGGATTACAAGGGGAAGAATGGATATACGGCGGTAAAGAAGTGCAACAAAGATTTACAAAAATAGTGAAATCATGGACACAGCATACAAGGTATATGCAATGGTGATAGAGAGGAAGTTAAAAAGGAAATAGAAGAAATAGATATACTTACAGATGGACAAGCGTGTTTTAGAGAGGGAGAGAACAATAGACAACATATATATTAAAACATATTATAGACAAGGAGATGGATAAGAAAGGAGAGAAGTTATACACAATGTTTGTAGATTTAAAGGAAGTGTTCGACAATATCAACAGGGAAAGGATGTTGGAATTTTAAGGAAAATAGAGATAAGGGAGTGTATAGTAAGGAGAATAGAGATATATATAGTGAAACAGTGTGCCAAGCAAGGGAAAAAGAAGACATTAGCAAGAAATTCTAAGCGACCTTGAGGAGATGATGAAGAAAACCAAGCCGGCGGCGTGGTTGGGAGGACAAAAGTGTAGCATACGCCGATGACTTAGTGTTGATGGCAACAGAAGAGAACGGAATGAGGGAAATAATGAAGGTTTCAAAAGGATATTTAGAAAGAAAGGACTTAAAGTTAAATACAGGAAAAACAAAAATGATGGAATTCAGGAAAAGAATGGCAAAGGAAGAAAAGTGATGTAGAGATGGGAGGAGGATGAAGTGTAAAAGAATTCACATACCTAGGATATGTGTTTAGGAAAAACAACAAGGAAGAAGGACAAATAAAAGACAGGGTGCATAAACGATGAAACTATTGGGTCAAGTATGGAGCATGAGTGAAAAAAACGTTTGGAATGGATATAGAAGAAAAAAGGAAACTAATGGGGAGAAAAACTGACAAAAGTGTAATGTTGTACGGAGCGGAAATATGGGGATGGAAGGAAGGGTGAGAAAGTAAGAATAGAGGAAGGAAAAAGGGCAATGAAGTTTGAACAATGTATGGAAGGAAAGAAAACACTGTAAAATACTACAAGAATGCTAGGATTAGAGAAGAAAAAGTAAAATATGGGCAAGAGAATAGAGAGGAATTATTATTTGAGAAATGGATATGCAACAAGTGAAGTAGAAAGACTAAGACAAAGGGGGGGAGGGAGTTGAGATGGACATAATACAAAGAGACAAGGACATAGAAAAACAAGAAAGGAGGGAAAAATTAGAAATTCAAAGTATAATAGAAATTATGAGAAGATAATGGAAGAAGAAAGACCAGAATATATCACAGGAGGGAAAAAGGAAAAGTGAAAAAATGATAGCCAGATTTAGATGTGGTAACGAGGAGAGAAAGCAGATACTGGATGGAAGACGAAGAAAGGAAGTGTGTATGTGGGGAAGGGTGAGAAATATAGATCATCTATTAAGAGAATGTAACGAGCTAAGAGAGGAGGACAAGAGTAGGGAACAAATACTAAGTGGAAAACGAGAGGGAGTAGATTTGATGTTGGAAAAGAAGAAAACAGTGTAAATGCCATTAAATGTAAAAAGTAAAAATGTAAAATCTTTGTTGGCAATAATATTTAAATGAACACAACAGTTAGAGGTAAAACTTCTGCTCCGAAGGGTGCCTCGCACGTACACTTGTAGGTAACACCAATACATCTCATTTATCACGTTTAATTTTTTGAGTTTTAAGAGAAAAACAAAACAACAGGTCGTTATGTATACTAAAAAAATTGCGCTTTTATTAAACAGTTTTCGATTAAGTTAATGTTGGAGATTACGCCTTGTTCTATGTTTTTTACGACCAAAGTGAGACAACATTCTCTAACGTTTACTGCTTCCTAAATTGTTGTAATGTTGACAATAAAGAAGGAGTATAAATAAACGCGATTGTTACATAACACGTAAAATACACGAGTTTATTACCTTAAGCTCATTAAACACTGAATTTGTCCTATTAGTAATAAAATTCCGAGTTTATAAAAGCGTTTAAATTTAATTTACGATGAATCGTAAAAAATTGGACGTTTTCTTAACCGTGACCAGCCAATCCTTCTTTACTAACCGCTATAAAAAAATTAACAATGTTATGTTTTTGCAAGTTAACTGTGCAACTAATTTTCTATATATTTTTTTTTTTGTTGCAGTGAAAATAGCTCCAAACACGGTCGCCTTCGGTAACTGAGCAAAACACCGGCTGTAGCACCGGTTTGCTAGCCAGAATGAATATGGCGGGTTATTTGAAATCGACGGCGGGCCCACACCCACGGGAACTTTCCATCGCATCCAGGACTTGGTTCCGGACTAGGTTCCGGAATACCAATGCCGGCGCTTGGGCCGTTCGGTTTACCACACTCCTTGGATCCGGTCGGTTTGCCGCAAAGGTAAATTTTTGTTTGAGTTGTTCGATCATTTTTTTGACTGTAAAGCAGAAAATCCTGGCAGTATTTATAAATTTAAATTGAGTGTGGGTTATTGAGTTATATAAGTAAGCGAGTAGGTGTTGGGTGGTCGCGTGGGTGAAGCCCGCCATACAATGCAGACGACACCGGTGTAATCAGGCTTCTTGTTATAACCACAATACATCACGAACAACTAATTTACTATTTCGAATTCCCAATTACTTTGAGTCTTCTTTTATATTAAAATTGCCAAAGAAGTTTAAGATGTGGAGATCTGTGACGCTTATGTAGCAAAAACAGGATGTAACTTAATACATGTCTAATATATTACTGATAATAGAAAAAGCAAGGAAAAGAGCTTTTAAAATGAATAAAGCGATTTTAATTCCAAAAGTTTTGCTAATCCGATTTCCGTTAATCCGAATCTGCAATTTATCCATCATCTTTCTGGGTCTTTTTTCTTTATTGCGTTCAAATACTGAGTTCATTCTTTAAACTTGTTTACAATTATTACTGTTACAGTGATTTTTGTTTTAGTGTTTTCTGATTTCCTCATTTAGTGTTCTATTAAAACTCCTAAAATATTGTGGTTTTGAGATCCATAAAGAAAGATATGATAATATTTTTGATGCAATAAACTTTTTGAGTAGAATCAGTAAAATATTTGAGGTTTAAGAATGAGAATAGTTGGTTTGAGATTAAAGGTGTAGGATTTTGAGAATGTGAGTTGAAGAAAAGATTCGAGACTTTGGATACTGAAAACTTTATAGTTAAAGGTGTAGTAAGAAAAGTATATAACAGAAAGAGGGTAAATAATTATAAATTTTTAGCAATTTTTTAGGACAGTTAAAGAGTTATAAAGCCAATGTTTAAGAATTTGGAAGTTTGGAATGCGTCTAAAAGTTTAATGAGATTTTGAGGTTTTTAAGACTTACCAGCCAAATTCTTTGAAAACAAAATTTAAAAAAGGTTTAAAGGGTAGAAAACTTTGAAGACAAAATATAAAAAGTGTGGTTCGTTTTATGGAATAAAGTCATATCATTCAAATTTTAAATTATGGGATTTGAGGTCTAGTAAAATTAAAAACATTGATTTTTTTCAAAAATTTTAGAATTTCCACAGAAAAAATGTTTTATCTCTTTGAGAAAAGAAATTTGGAAACATTGAATAAAAGTTTAAAAAATTTTTGAGCCAAGAGGGAGAAAAAATTTGATTTCTTTAAAAAACTGTTCCGTTTGAAATGTTGATAATGTAAGATGAGGTAAAAACTTTATATTGTAAACTTCTCCTTGGTATTTCAAAATTGAAGAATAAATAGTTTAAAAATATCAGTGATGTACAAACCTTTTTGAAAATTGAGAGTACACTTTTAAGAATTTTTAAAACATAAAGTAGAAAACTTTTTGAAATTTTATAAGGCTTGGTCGGTAGAGAATTAAAATTTTAAAATTACGTTTAAAAACGTGGTTAAAAATTTTGGTTTTCGCGTAATATATGTGAATTCTATGAAGTCAGTTGAAGTCTTTGAAAGAGGTCAGGAGGAGTTTAAAAGTTTTTCGAGAAATGAATTTTTGTGGTCTTTAACAAAATAATTGGGGTTAAAGAAAAGACATTAAAGTCTTTAAAAAAAGAGTAAAATATTTAAATCCAACAGGATTGTTTTTAAGACTCTAAGACTTTAAGAATTTGAAATTTATAGTTTAATCCAAAAAATTATCTAGAAGACAGGAGTTTTTGAAAAAATGTTAAAAACGTTGGGAACTTGGAAATCTTATGGGAAGGTTAAAAGTAAAAACTGGCTCTTAAAAGAAATACTAAAGTGTCAATTATTACTGTTTTTCCAATAATCTTTAACAGTGATTTTTGGTTTTAGTGTTTTCTGATTTTCTCATTTAGTGTTCTATCAAAACTCTAAAAGATTGTGGTTTTTGAGGTCCATAAAGAAAAGATATGATAATTTTTTAACACATCAGTTTTTAGACGCAATAAACTTTTGAGAAGGAATCAGTAAAAAATGGTTGAATTTTGAAATTGAGCTTTTAAGACTGAAGTATGTAAGATTTTGAATAAAAGTTTCAAAAATTTTGAGCCAAGAGGAGAAAAGTCTGTTTTGTTTAAAATGTTGATAATGTAAGATGAGGTAAAAACTTTATATTGTAAACTTCTTATGGTATTTAAAGATTGAAGAATAAATAGTTTGAAAACCCAAAATGCCAGTGGAGTGCAAAGAAGGTGCACACACATTTTGAAAATTGATAGTACACTTTTGGAGGATTTTTAAAACATAAAGTAGAAACCTTTTGAAATTTTTATAAGGCTTAGTCGGTAGAAAATTAAAAATTTTAATGATACGTTTAAAGAAAGGTGGTTAAAAAATTTTGAACTTTAGTTTGTTTTTGTCTTTAAATTTAGTTGAGTCTTTAAAGGAGGTTTGGGGCAGTTTAAACGTTTTTCAAGAAATGAATTTTTGAGGTCTTTAAGAAAGTAATTGAGGTTAAAGAGAAAATATTAAAGTCTTTAAAAAAGAGTGAAATATTTGAATCTAACAGTATTGTTTTGAAATTTAAAGGTTAATCATAAAACGATATCTAGAAAACGGGAGTTTTTGAAAAAAATGTTAAAAAATGTTGGGAATAAAAAATCTTATGGAAAGGTTTTAAAGTAAAAAGTTGGCTCTGAGAAGAAATATTAAAGTGTCTTTTGAAGACACAGTAGAACTAAATCTGTGAGAAACGGAATAGTTAGAATATTAAGCGTTTTTAACAAAAAATAACATTTTGGATCATTATAGGTAAAAGTTTGAATTTTTAAAGAGGTAACTTTCGTGGTCACTAAAGGGCATAAAAGAAGGAAAAGATAAAAAGTAAAATTTATTTAAGGTGCGATTGTGTAAAAAATTGGCTTCAAACACGAAATGTAAAAATCCAGTAAAGGCCAAGGTCATATACAAGGTAAATATCATAGTTGTGCAACTGTTTTAATAGACAGTTTACTCAATATTGTCTTATGCAAATGTTGCTTGTTTAACAAAGGATTGGGCTAGAGGTTTCTGTGAAAAAGTTTTAGAACCTTTGAACTGGGGATAGATGAATAAGAAAAGGTCAAGGAAATCTAATTTTTTCTAGTTTGACGGAGGTTTTAGCATGGTTTTTACTTTAAAAAATTATATTGACATATTAACAATTTTGTTTTGATC
The DNA here is from genome assembly GCA_030710515.1 of Abscondita cerata. NCBI lineage: Eukaryota > Metazoa > Arthropoda > Insecta > Coleoptera > Lampyridae > Abscondita > Abscondita cerata. The sequence goes on along the minus strand of JALBCR010000421.1, from coordinate 92,976 downwards.
ATAGATAGAAACTGTTTTTATTATTTGAGCGACTACCGTGCATCGAATTGAAAAAATCAAAGAGTCAAATTTGATTAGAAATGATTGGAGATTTCCAGAATAATTTTGATTTTAAGAAAAATCAGTGGTTTGCCATCAATGTTTGTCAAAATTAGCAAATCATATTCCGTACGAACGCCACTGGCGGAAATAAAAAAAATGTGGTACATTAAACAAATGCCATAGTATTTGTATGCCGAATTTAATTAAAATATATATACAATGGTATTAGAGATATGCATTAATAATCAATTATTTATTTTTGAAAACTTTACCACCCTGTACTTCAAAATTTTCTTCTTAAAAGAGACCCAAAAATTCTCTCTTAAATATTGACATTCAATTTTTTTGTTATTAGTTTAGGTCTTTGATGAGGGAAGAGAAAAAAAACATCTGGAGGCACAACAAATTGTTTTAAAGACTAAAATTGGAAATTTTGGATTGTTGTAGATAGTATAGTTGAGTGACTTTAAATCAAATGGTCTGAATTTTGAATCCTTAGGAGAAAGTGAAAAGTTTTAAGTTTTAAAGAGTTAAACGTTTTGAGGTCTGCAAAGTGAAAACTAAACATTAAAGAGGGCTTGGAAGACTGACAAAGTTGAAATGTATTTATTGTAAAAATTTTAACTTTTTTTAAAGATTGTGATTGTTTGTAGATTTTGACAAAGAAAGAGTAAAATTTTTAGAGTCAAATAAATTGGGAGTTTTAAAGACGGTACTGTAGAAAATAAGTGATTTTGAGAAACAAGGTGATGTTTGAGGAGAACGTAAAAGTTAGTAAAGAGCTGAACTTTTAAGGCCGCTAAATTAAAAATTGGCATCAGAATTAAGAGCACAATTTTGAGTATTTTAAATTGTGGTAAGTCTTTAACGAAAGAAGAATAAAACATTTGGAACAAAAGGAATTTTTGAAGTTTAGGAAAAGAAAAAGTTTGAGGTTTTTAAAGAGGTAAAATTTTAAGGTTTCCAAAGTAAAATACAAATGTTGAATAGTGTTTTAAAGATTGAAGTAGGTTTTTATTACGGATGATTGAAATATTTGGAACCAAGGGCATTTTTTAAAGACTAAGTTAGAAATTTAAAACACGAAGAAGACGAGTGTGTTTAAAAAATAGAGATTTTATAATGTTTAGGTGAGAATAAAAATTTAAAGTTTCTAAAAGGTTTCCATAGTAAAAAAAAATAGAATAAAGATAAAGTAGTAGAAATAAATTTCTAAATATTTTGTGCTAAAGTACTAAGAATTATTGGAAAATTTGAGACTTTTAGAGATAGTTTAGAAAAGAAGCTAGTGTTTTCAAAGTGTAACGATAAAAATTACCAATTTGCGATGGCTTACGAGAAGGTAAAGGTTAAGAGAAAAAGTCACCACCAAATTTTTGTTTTGTTTATGGATTAAGGTACTTTATATGTATGCATGTTTATGAAATAGGTACGTGTGTGGCCACTACAAAATCTCTTTGCTAGTAATTGTTGATTTAATTGAGTGATGGTTTTACTTTCCGGAAAATTAAATTAGTGGGTTCCAACATTTGTTTTAACATTTGTTTATAAAAAAATGTTTAAACAAATTTGCAAAGTACACTAATACCTGTTTTCATAGTGTTTGCGTGGATCAATTTTTAGAATAAATTATCAATAAATAGTTTTAATAATTATAAACAACATATCAAAAATAAAAGTGTTAATATTTTTGAAACAAAAATATTTGGTCTTAAAGTTACAGCTATGCCCGGCGTCCATACGTAGAGGACGTTGGAGGGTGAATTTGAACGTGTTAACATTGATCAATTTTTAGACAAATTTATCAATAAATAGTTTTAATAATTATAAACAACATATCAAAAAAAAAGTGCTAATATTTTTAAAACAAAAATATTTGGTCTTAAAGTTACAGTTATGCGCCGCGTCCATACGTAGAGGCCGTTGGAGAGTAAATTTAATGTGTTAGCATGGATCAATTTTAGACAAATTTAGTAATAAATAGTTTTTATAATTATAAACAACATATCAAAAATAAAAGTGTTAATAATTTTAGAACATAAATGTTTGGACTTAAAGTTACAGCTATGCGCGTAGAGGACGTTTGAGGGTGAATTTTAATGTGTTGACGTGGATCAATTTTTAAGCAAATTAACTAATAATTAGTTTTATAGTTATAAACTACATATCAAAGAATAAAAGTGTTAATATGTTTTAAAACAAATATATTTGATCTGCAAGTTACATTTACGTCCTGCGTTATAATCGCTAAGTAGAAGACATTCGAAGGTTAATTTAAACGTGTTAGTGTAAAACAATTTTTAGGCAAATTTATCAATAAATAGTTTTAATAATTATAAACAACATATCAAAAATTAAAAGTGCTAAGATTTTTAAAACAAAAATATTTGGCGTTGTAGTCCATACGTGAGGATATTCGAGGGTAAATTTGACCGTGTTAGCGTGGATCAATTTTAAGGTAAATTATAAACAACATATCAATAATATTTTTAAAATAATAATATTTCATCTCAATGGTACGTGCGGCTTTATAGTCCACACGTAGAGAGGACGTTTGAGGGTGAATTTAGAAATTCAAAATAACATTTCCTAGATTATTAGAATACCGCAATTTACACGATTTTCTTCATAAATTGGGCGGGACATTTGAAAATGTATCGCACATAATCTAGATCTTTTAACCTTTCCAACAAATAAGAAGTTGACCCAAGTTTCAAAAATAAATAAAAAAATTATATATTGTTTTACATCTTTAATAAGGGCTCGCATTGCAATGCTTCTACTGCTGCAATTATTTTTCTTAAATTATTATTAATTCGCAAAGTAAAACACTTTGACAGCTCATTGAATTTTATACGAAATTTAAGGTTAGAATTACAAGAGATATTCAATTATGAGCACTTTGTGTGAATGCGGAAAGTTTTCTCAAAAAGTTATTTTTATAACGAGTAACTGTAGTAATAATTTATAGATAAATAAATTCACATCTGCTTAGTTTTTGTGTTTATAAGCAATTTGAGTTGGTACCACTGTCTCGCCGATTACTTGACAATTTGCTTTGCGTTGTCAAGTAATACCAACCTAACAAAAATTTCCCTATTTCCTCGGAAACTAAAAACACCGCGGTGCGGAAATGGAACTTCCGTGCATCGAGAATAACCGCGAAATCAGTAATCTTTGGCTATGAGTATAGAAAGGCAAGAAAAAGAAAGCAGGAGGATAAAGGACCAAAAAGATAGAACAACCAAGTAGAGAAGGAGTGAAGAACATGTTAAGAAAAGAAATAGGAGTAGAAGTAGAAATAACAGACACATACGCAATAGAGAAAGAAGTAGAAAAGAGTGCGATAGTGGTAAAGTTGGGAAGCAGGAAAGAGAAAATGAAAACAAGAATAAAATTTGGGGGTACAGATATTTATATTGATAATGATTTGACCAAAAAAAGAAATACAGGAGAATTTAAGGAAAGAAGCTACAAAATTAATGAAGAAGGAAGAGAGTTGGGTGGAGGAAGAAGGAGGTTTGGGACATAGGGTAGCAAAAAACAAAGTTAGGGGAGAGGGTAGGGACGGGGAAGAAAGAGGAATAAAGGAGGAGGAAGGTAAAAAGACAGAAACATAATACTGTTATGGAATATTGCGGGTTAGGAAATAAAGGAGAAGATTTCTGGAGATACATAAGGGGTTTTAAATGGCAGGACTGGTAGATACATGGTTGAAAGTAAAAGATTGGGAAAATTGGAGTATAAGGATGCCAGAAGAATTTAAATGAAAATTACAATTCGCAGAAAGAGAAAAAATGGGGAGAGCAATGGGGGATAATTATTGGAATAAGAACGGAATGGGAGAAAGAAGAGAGAAAAAGAAAACAAAAGTGAGGCAAAAAGGAATTATGAGCACAAGAGTAAGGACAGACAAAGGAAAAATATACGAAATAATCACAATATATAGAAAAGAAATGGAGAAAACGAAAGAAGTAATAAAGAAGACAATTGAAGAACGGGAAGAAAAGAAACTTATTATAGGAGAAGACTTTAACGCAAAAACAGGAGAAGAAGCAGGGATAATGATAAATAGAGAACAAAGAAAGAGAAAGTCGAAAAATAAAAATAAACGGACAAGGTAGAAAATTATTGGAACTGTGTGAGGAGAGAAAATGGAGAATTTTGAATGGAAATATGGAGGAAGGAGGAGAAGGAGAACTAGTATACATTGGAGGAGAGGAAGATCGATAATTGACTACGTTATATCTAACGAATCAAGTAGGAAAGAAATAGAGTATATAAGAATAGAAAACGAAGTAGAGTCAGATCATCAACCGATCAAAGTAGTCTTAATAGGAGAGGAAGAAGAAGGAAAAAATTGTAGTATGGGCAGAGAAAAAATTTGGAATGAAAAAATACATTAATAAAATGGAGAAAAATTAGAAAGCAGCAGAAGAAGTCGAAGAATACTTGAAAAGAATTACAAAGAAAATGAAGATGGCAACGGAAAAGCGAAATTTAAAATGAGGAAAAACAACAAGGAAATAAATTCAGAATGGTGGAACAGGGAGTGTGAGAGAGCAAAAGCAGAAATGAGAAAGGGGAGAAGAAAACTGAAAAAATCTAAAATAAATATGGAAGAATACAAGAAAATGAGAACAAATTTAAGAATAGATGTGAAAAAAAAATGGATTATTGACAAATCATGGAAGAAAAGGTGAAGAAAATCAGAAATAAAGCGCATGCTTTGGAACTCGTAAATCGATTAAGAAACAAAGAAAATAGGAGAGAACCAACAATAAATAGACATGGAAAATCGCAAGACGAAGTGGAGCGATTCTTCTATGTCCTTAATTCTATGAAAAAGGTATTCGTCAAAAACATTATCCGATAAGAAATCAACTTCTTGTGTATTAATAACCAACAAATACATTGGTGATTTTGTATTGTATCAGTATATTCTACTCACACAAAAATTTTTGGAGGGTAGGTAAACAAAAATTTTTCTTGGCAAACATGGGCAATTGATGGGCAAACAATATAGTGGAAAAAGTTAATATTTTGATTTTTGGTTTTTTCACTGAAAAATGTTTTTTTCACATAACAATTTTTGGAAAGTGAGCAAAGGAAATTTTTTGGACAAACATGGACAATCGATGGGTAAATGATATAGTCTAAAATAGTTAATTTTTATTTTGGCTATTTCATCAAAAATAATTTTTACATAAAAATTTTTGGAGGGTGGGAAAACAAAACTTTTCCCTAAGGAGGTGCCATCTTTACAGGCCTTTCACTTTCACTACGTCCCCATTGTCTTTTATTTGATTTTATTATATTTTTGTGTTTTTTACGATTTCCTTCTAAGGCATCCTTTATGTGTTATTTTATGATGATGTTTCCAAAAACATTTTCTTAATCTTCTTCTTTTTTTTATTTTATACTCGGAAGGTTTTCTTTGTGACTCAAGCCTCGTTTCTATTAGAAAATTATTTCCGAATTAAGGGACATGGAAAATCGCAAGGACGAAGTGGAGCGATTCTTCCATGCCCTTAATTCTCGAATATTTTCATGATAAAGGTATTCGTCAAAAAAATTTCCAGTGCAAACATAGGCAATCGATGGGGAAATAGTGGAGAAAAGTTAATATTTTGATTTTTGCCTTTTTCACCGAAAAAATGTTTTTTTTTCATAATAATTTTTGTAAATTGATCAAACGAAAATTTTTTTGTATAATCGATGGCTAAATCAAAATCTAAAATAGTTAATTTTTATTTTTGGCTTTTTATCAAAAATTTTTTTATCAAGGGTGGGAAAACAAAACTTTTTCCTAAGGACGTGCCAACTTTACAAGCCTTTTACTTACTTTTACTACGTCCCCATTGTATTTTATTTGATTTTATTACTTTTTTGTGTTTTATACGATTTTCTGTATTGGTTTTTTATGATGATGTTTCCAAAAACATCTTATTAGTCTTCTTCTTCTTTCTTTCATTAGAGAATTGCTTTACATAGTAGAAAGTTAAATAAGTAAAGGTTATAGTAATAATAGTAAATAGTAAGTAATACCATTTTATAATTAATATTAAGTAAAATGTGTGTCTTGCGACATCTGGTAAACATTGACACGTATGAATAGTATAAACTAAGAAAATGCCAACAGTTAACTGTAACGGCATGTGTGTGTAAAGTGCAAAATAATTAATATTAAGGTATATAATGCTCTTAGTAATGCGTTTTTGATAACTTGAATTGCACCACGCGACAATTGGACGCGCAACAACGGGACGCATACGCGTCCGCCTTAAATCACTGTCATTAGCTTTATCTATAACTAGTAATCAAATTCATTTGAAAATGGGCCTAATCTAGACAAACCTAAAATTAAAGACGTGAGGTCACTACTCCAGGTCAGAGGTCAAAGGTCAGGTCAACTTGTGATTACGTCTAAGATCAGCGCCTGGACCTCCTGAACAATTTGACGTATCGATCTCCGAAATCGGTTCAGTGGTTTTGGAGGAGAAGACAAACATACAGACACACACACAGACATACCGGGCCTCGATTTTATGTGTGTAGATTTTCAAAATTTGAATGATTTAAAATGATAATTTATACCCGCGTCCAATTGTCATGATTTTTGTATAATGATCAGTCTTTCGAAGAAAATATTTATGATTTTAATAAATTTAAAGACATCTCCTTGCTTTGATTGCTAACGAAGTTGTCTTCTTTAAAAATTTAACAAACAATTTTGAGAGAGACTTTAAGAAAATACGCGCGTCATTAGAACTCAAAACAAAAATCTTTACAATCAAATTTGCGCAATGACTTTGTCTGAAAAAGCGTCGATATAAATTTCTCCCCAGAGCATTTTTTTTGGTTAAATTACTGAACAGAAATTAATTACGAGAAGAAAATTTGAATACATTTAGGGAGAAGTACAGAACTTTTCAGTTTAAAATAAATTTACGAGAGACGCAACCAAAAGTGAAGTCTACCAAGTATAGCGACAGGGGGTTTTGACTACCCTGTAGCTATGACAACCACCACCCGCCACCCTTATAATCGGCTCAGCTTTGGTACTACTGACATAGCACTTTCCCGTACGTTTTCACCAATTTTTCCAACGTAGCATCGTTTCGTCTTTATTTTACCGTTGGAAAATTAATATTTATTTTTCTTCAACAAACGCCATTAAATCGCCCAGTTACATTTAGTTTATTTTAAGCAGTATCAAATTACAGTCCCCTATTCTCACATGCGGCTCCAGAAGGGGATGAAAATGTTTACAAATCTATTAGCACCCGATGTATTCATTGCGTCTTTCAGGAAACCCCAAGTGGATATAATTTCAGGCGCTTAAACACCTACGGGATTTTTCTTTTTCTTCGTCATCTTCTTCGAAGATTTTTTAAAAGAGTAATCCTCCAGCTGTATGACCACTGGCGTGTCCATTAACAGTGGCGAGAAAAGTAAACAAGCACACTCCCGATAAAATGCTAATCTTTGTTAACACATCCACCGAGTAATTGAAAATAAACGGGGGTGACTACGTCACCGTGATTAAGCCAAAAATTACTTCTTCCGAAGTCAAGCAAAGAATAATATTTTCTTTTAGATCGTGTGGTTAGGTACGTTAAAATATTTTATAATGTGCGTCACGTGCAATTCGCCGATTTAATTCACGGTTAAAATACCCCAATAAAATATCAGTGATTCAATTTGACACCCCAAAGCATTCATTGGCCAGATGTTAGCTCTCATAACAAGGGCGCAATGAAAACTAAAACTGTTCAAACTTTTAGCTTTTAACAAACAAACTAAGGAAATACTGCCGGGTTCTTTTAGTGTTTCGATGTTTATTGACAAGTTTATTATGCACAGGTTTTTCGTATTTGGCAGGTGTCAACCCTAGAAAGCAACGAAGAGAAAGGACGACGTTCACCAGAGCGCAGCTCGACGTTCTAGAGTCGCTCTTCGCGAAAACGCGATATCCGGATATTTTTATGAGAGAAGAGGTCGCCCTCAAGATTAATCTTCCAGAGTCTAGGGTCCAGGTATGTTAATTTTTTTGTATTTAGTTACGTACACCTTAACCGAATATTTCCCTTATCAATTTCCATTACATTTCACTCCCCTTTATAAAAATTGTTACTCTATAATGCTTCTTTTATGGTCCTGTTCTCCGAGCAGGATTTATAAAGGCAATAGGCGGGGTGTTTTCACGGAACAACCCTAAATAATCCTCGAACTAATGGAAAACTACCCCTGGATTCATGCATGTAGCCATTGTACGTATTATTGTACCGAATAAAATACATACAGTTATTTCTCTGCGGTGAACGATTGCGTTCGTTCTCGCAGAGGGTGCATTGCCAGAGAAAGAAACAACAGAGGAAAAATATATATACACATCTAGGAGTGGGAAACGCACCCTGTCACTCACTGATAACATATGATTTTTATTATTTCCATTTGACGTATAATAATGAATTTATAGTTTGAATAATTCAAGGGGTGGCCCGTTGCGCTTTGTAGAATTTTTATGTTAATAATCATAACAAGCGATAGCTTCGGGGTTTTTTTCTAATTCGACGACGGATTCCCTTGGCGATGGTTTTTGTTATGATTTTTAAATGAGCAAGGAAGGTCTGATTATTTTCTGTAAAGAAACGTTTTGTAGAAGGGATGTTTTGAAAAGGCTGTTAAAATTTTGTTGTTCATTTTGATTCTCCTCTTGTTTTTTATTAAAATCGATTAATTGATTTTTCAATTACTTTTGGATAGATTTTTGAAGTCGACTTTTGAAGAAGGTTTTAAAAAACAATTTTAAAAGTCAATTTCGTGAATCTGTCGATCTTTGAAATCAGTTTTTGTAAGTCGAATTTTTAAGTCGATTTTTTAAAACCATGGGAAAAATGAATAATTAAGTGTCGGTAAAAAAACCCGCAATAAAAAACTGTTAAGAAAAACTTTTCTTCCATTCTTTTGCATGCTGATCCTTTTCTTGCTCTTTATCACAAATGTTGGAATATTTTTAATTCAACATAAAATTATTTGATTCTAAGTTTTGGAAAAGTTTTTTAAAATCAGTTTTGAAGTCGTATTTTGAATCAGTTTTTATTCAAATCCCGGTAAAAACTGCTAAAAACGGAACGACAAAATTTTTTCTAAAGCCATTTTGTTTTTGACGGTTTTGCCATCACAAAGGGTACCTTGGGGTTTTTTAATTTGACACCGAATTCCCTTGACGTAATAACTAGTAGTGATTACACAAATTAATTACTCGATTAATTGATTTTCAATTAATCGCGATTTCTTGAATAATCAGTTAATTGATTCTATAGTTGATTTTTAAATTCAGTTTCCGGGTCGAGTTTTCAATTCAAGCCGCGGAATAAATATCTGCCAGAAAAAAACAGACCGGCAAAATCCAGAGGAAAGCAATAAAATACGAGTAATCCCCACTTTTTTATTTTTGACGGTTTTGCCATGACATCAATTGATGTCATCTTAAAGGTTTGGTTTTTATTTTTTATTCGGGTTTTTCAAAGAAATAGTTTCGGTTACTTCATTTTAAAGCAATTTCTGTACAATTTTCACGTCAAATCCCAAACGAAAATTGATCTGAAACTTTAGTCACATTTTTTAAATATTTTTCGGTTCTTACAATTAAAATCAAAAATGATTGTAACATTTGCAAAAAATAAAACCCCAGACGGTTAAAAAAACTACATTTGGACAAAAGAAATCATTTAATCGGAATCAGCTTTTGATTCATATCACATTGGTTTTAGAAATAAACTCAAAATCTATTAAAGATTAATGGGTATTTGGATGAAATTTAATAAACTTATTGATGTAAATGATTTACTTGGAATCCATTTTCAAATCTCTATTTATGCGTAAAGTTTACAACAGCTGAACAATAATTCTGTCAATTTTCTTTAACTGACATTGTGAAACTGGTTTTAAACAAATCATTTAGTCAAACCTGTTCTCGTGAAGACTATTCAATTTAGTTTGAATTTTAAATGGTAGAGGACGTTGATTTTTTAATCAATTAGACAAAAATATTTTTTTAAAAACTTGCAGAATCAATTAATTAACGATTAGAATTATTTCCTTAAGATTGTAAAAAGAAATTAAATTGAGTTTTCATCAATTACCTAATCAATAATTGTGTCATTCCATTTTTTAATGTTACGCCAATGATGTTTGATGGAATGTCAAAACGATTTTTGTTTGTTATAGAATTAAATCACGTTTATCAATAATTTGTAAGTTTATAAAGTTATTTGATTACCGTACAAAAATTAAGTGAGGATGGGATAAACGTAACAAAATAAAAATAATAACTTATGGGATAAGATGCAAACAAAACTTTGATGGAAATCAATTAATCAGAATCGGTATTTTTATTTAAATATATTTAAATCATTTAATACATTTAAGCGGAATAAGAAAGTAGATTTTAATGAACTTGTGGGTGTAACTCCTGCTAGAAGGCTCAATTAAATTGAGAAATCAGTATTTGTAAGGCGACTGTAGAAAATTTAGGAGTGTTTGACATTTGTTAAAATTTGAACTCGCAATGATTTTTTACTGAACTGAAATGAAGTGACGGTAGGAAAAAATCAAACTATTCAACTTTTGAAACTGGATCTAAACAAAAATTTAATGGAAATCATTTAATTCGTATTACTTGTACGTTTTGGATTACGTTTATTTTATTCTTTAAAGTTGCGAGACGTTGATTTTTATCCATTATCAATTAATTGCATCAATTAATACTTCTCTTAATTATGTTATTATTTTATTGCCGAGCAACTGAAGAGGTTCTTTCAGTGAAGAATCCAGAAATCATTTAATGGGAATAAATTTTATTATTCTATCGGAAGGGTTTTCACGCGCTTTATCTCGGAACAAAATTATCAATTTGTTCTTGATGATAATTTCAGGAAAACCAACGGCAGTATTTTCATAATATATCTTCGAAGCAATATTTAACTTACGTTTGAATAACTTATAAAATTACGTTTTAGAACCAGTTCATAATAAAACCTTAAAGTAAATCAATTAATTACAATTTTTAAATCTATTTTGTTTTTACTTTGATTCACATTCACGCAATTTTTAATTACACGAGTACTATTGGAGGTGTTTTACACTCTGAACAAAACCTTTATAACAATCGTTTAATTCGAGTCAATGTTTTTCAAACCAATTTGGAACCAATTTTTTGGAGCTAAATTTATTTCAAGGTTGGATTAAGCATAAAATCAGCTGTTGAATTTGTTTAAACTAAAACTTGACGAAAATCATTTAGTTTTTTATAAATTCACGTTATTTTTAATTTCACGGGAATGTTTTTACAGATATTTTTCTCGGAGCTAAAATTACCTCAAGGTTGGATTACACCTGAAATTAACCTTTAAAATAAGTTCAAATTAAAACTCCAATGATAATCATTTATTTTTTTATGAATTTATTTTGTTTGTACACTTAATCACGTTCACTCTATTTTAGACAAGAATCGACGGAAGTGTTTTGCCAAAACTTTTGCTTGGAGCTGAAATTAACTTTTAAATTTAACTAAAATAAAATGTAAATGGAAATTATTTAATTTATTACGATTTATTTTATTATTACATTAAATCACGATTACACTATTGTTTACCACGAGAATCAACTAAAGTGTGATCAGAAACAACAAATCACCTTCTAAAATAAAAGTTTAGAATTTATTCCAAATAATACCATGATGAAAATCTTTTAAATTTATTTTTCTAGTTTTTTTAATTTTTACATTAAGTTACATGCAACCATTTTTTAAAATTACACTAGAATCAATGAAAGTATTTTTACAGAATTTTTAACTCGAGTAACTTAAGGATTGAAAAAAACACATAATTTGTTGAAATCAATCCTAGAAGAAAATCATTTAATTTGAGTCAATTTTTGTTTTTACATTAAATTACATTCACGCTAACGAACGTAAGCGTTTTATCTTGGAACTAAAATTACCACATCATAATTTCTAGAAACTGTTCAAAATAAAACCTTAATGAAATCATTTGATTTTTTAGACTCTAGCATTAATTCACTACGAGAATTAACGGCGGCGTTTTGACAGAATCTTTTTTTGGAGCTAAAATTACAACAGTGTTGGATAAGGCATAACTTTTAGGAATTTGTTCAAAATAAAACTTTGATAAAAATCATTGAATTAGAATCTATTTTTGAGATTAATTATTTTTAATTAGACGAGAATGGATTGAGTCGTATTTTTTCTTACAAATTCAAAGGTCGTGGACCTCAAATTACCTCAGGTTTGTGTTACGCCTAAAATAAAAGTTTAGAATTTGTTCTAAATAAAACCATAATAAAAACCATTTAATTTTATTCCCAATTTTTACATTAAGTTACATACACACAATTTTTTAATTACACTAGATCAACGGAAGTGTTTTCACATAATTTTTTGGAGCTAAAATTACTTTAGGGTTGGGTAACGCATATAATTTGAAGAAATGAAACCTAGATGAAAATTATTTAATTATTATTAAATTACATTCACGCATTTTTTTTCAATTAGACGCAAACGAACGGAAGTGTTTTTTCTTGGAACTAAAATTACCATAGCATCAACTTTTAGAAATTGTTTAAAATAAAACTTTAATAAAAATCATTCAATTAGAATCCATTTTTACGAATTTATGTTATTTTTACATTCAATTTATTTAATTATACGAGAATCAAGTGAAATGTTTTTTCACAATTTTTTTCGTAGACCTCAAATTACCTCATGGTTAGATAATGCAAAAGAATAAAACTCATCTAATTAAAGATAATTTTTTAAGAATCAATTTTTGATTTCGTATTGAATTACATTAAGGCTATTTTTTTATACACACGAACAAACGGAGGTGTTTTTCATGGCACTAAAACTACCACAGCAATTTGTTTAAAATAAAACTTTGATAAAGTAATTTAATTTTTTAGAATCTATTTACCATTAAATCATAATCACACTCACTACGGGAATCAACGGCAGCGTATTCATAGAATCTTTTTGGAGCTAAAATGACCTCCGAGTCCGATAAAACATAACTTTTAAGAATTTGTTTAAAATAAAATTTTAATGAAAATCATTAAATTGGAATCCATTTTTAGGAATATATGTTATTTTTGTTTCCTTGTTTCAAGGTTGGATCACGAAACAAAAAATAAAACTTATTGAAAATTACCATAGCACAACTTTTAATCAATTAATTTTTTTAAGAATTAATTTTGTTTTATTGACTCTTTTTGAATACACGCGAACAACCGAAGGTGTTTTTTCTTGGCACTAAAATTACCACAATAATTTGTTTAAAATAAAACTTTGATGAAATCATTTAGTTTTTTAGAATCTATTTAACTTTAAATCACGATCACACTATTTTTTCAATCGGCACCAAAATCAAATGAATCCATGTTTATTTAATTACATGAGAATCAATCGAAGTTTTTTTTTTCGTGCAACTCAAATTACCCCAAGATTGGATAACGCAAAAAAATAAAACTAAAACTTGTTGAAAATCATTTAATTGAAGTCAATTTCTTATTAATCAATTTTCGTTTTAACATTAAATTACATTTACGCTATTTTTTAAATACACGCAAACAAAACGGAAGTGTTTTTTCTTGGCACATAAACTACCCTAGCACAACCTTTATTAAATCATTTAATTTTTTAGAATTTATTTACTATTAAATCATAATCAGACCATATTTTCACTCACCACGGGAATCAACGCAGCGTGTTCACGGAATTTTTGGAGCTAAATGGTCCGATATGACATAACTTTTAGGTATTTGTTTAAAAAAAAACTTTAATGAAAATCATTTAATTGAAGTCCATTTTTGAAGAATCAATTTTTGTTTTTACATTAAATTACATTGACGCTATTTTTAAATACACGCGAACAAACGGTAGTATTTTTTCTTGGCATTAAAGTCACCATAGCACAATTTTTAATCATTTAATTTTTTTTTAGAATTTATTTAACATTAAATCATGATCACACTATTTTTTAATCACCACAGAATCTTTGTTGAGTTGGATAAGGCATAACTTTTACTAATTTGTTTAAATTAAGACTTACAAAATTGAAAATTATTGAATTGGAATCATTTTTTACTAATTTATGTGTTTTACAATATTTTTTTATTACAGGAGGATCAATTGAAGTATTTTTTGCAAATTTGTTCGTAGACCTTAAATTACCTCAGGGTTGGATAATGTAACAAAAAATAAAACTTATTGAATATCATTTAATTGAAGTTCATTATTTTAAGAATCAATTTTGTTTTTATATTAAATCACATTGACGTTATTTTTTAAATACACGTGAACAAACGGAAGTGTTTTTTGGCACTTAAATTACCCTAACACAACCTTGATAAAATCATTTAATTTTTTTAAAATCTATTTACGATTAAATTATAATGAGACAATTTTTACTTACCACGGGAATCAACGCAGCGTTTTCACAGAATATTATTGAAGCTAAAATGACCTCTGAGTCTGATAAGGTATAACTTTTAAGAATTTGTTTAAAATAAAACTTTAATGAAAATCATTTAATTTTTAAAATATATGTTCTTTTACATTCAATTTGTTTTATTACACGAGAATTAATTGAAGTGTTTTTTCACAAATTTTTTCGTAGACTTCAAATTACCTCAGGGTTGGATAACGCAAGACAAAATAAAACTTATTGAATATCATTTAATTGAAGTCCATTTTTTTAAGAATCAATTTTTTTTACATTAAATTGTATTGACGCTATTTTTTAAATACACGCGAACAAACGGTAGTGTCTTTTCTTGGAATTAAAGTTACCATAGCACAACTTTTAATTATTTATTTTTAAAATCTATGTAACATTCAATCATGATCATACGATTTTTCAATCACTACAGAATCTGTGTTGGTTTGGATAAGGCAACTTTTAGGAATTTGTTTAAAATAAGACTTGAGAATCATTAAATTGGAATAAATTTTTTACTAATTTATGTGTTGTTACATTAATTTTTTTTATTACAGGAGAATCAATTGCAGTATTTTTTGCAAATTTGTTCGTAGACTTCAAGTTACCTTAGGGTTGGATAACGCAACACAAAACAAAACTTATTGAAAATCATTTAATTGAAGTCCATTTTTTTAAGAATCAATTTTTACATTAAACTATATTGACGCTATTTTTTAAATACACGCGAACAAACGGTAGTGTTTTTCTTGGCATTAAAGTTACCATAGCACAACTTTTAATTATTTATTTTTTTAAATCTATGTAACATTAAATCATGATCATACGATTTTTTCAATCACTACAGAATCTGTGTTGGGTTGGATAAGGCAACTTTTAGGAATTTGTTTAAAATAAGACTTGAAGATCATTAAATTGGAATCAATTTTTTACTAATTTGTGTTGTTACATTAATTTTTTTTATTACAGGAGAATCAATTGCAGTATTTTTTTGCAAATTTGTTCGTAGACTTCAAGTTACCCTAGGGTTGGATAACGCAACACAGAACAAAACTTATTGAAAATCATTTAATTGAAGTCCAATTTTTAAGAATTAATTTTTTGTTTTTAACGCGATCAAACGGTAGTGTTTTTTCTTGGCATTAAAATTACCACAGCACAACTTTTAATCATTTTTTTTTACTTAAAATATATTTAACATTAAATCATGATCACACTATTTTTTCAACAACTACAGAATCTGTGTTGGGTTGGATAAGGCAATTTTAGGAAGAAATAAGACTAATTTTTGTTACTAATTTATGTTTTTTTACATTAATTTGTTGTTCAGTTAAAATATTTTTTTCGCAAATTTGTTTGTAGACCTCAAATTACCTAAGGATTTGTTTAAAATAAGACTTTGATGAAATGGAATCATTTTTTCGAATTTATGTTTTTTACACTAATTTTTTATGACACGAGAATTAATTGAAGTATTTTTTTCCACAAATTTTTTGTAGCCCACAAGTTACTTCAGGGTTGGATAGCGCAAAAATAAATCATTTAATTGAATTCCATTTTGTAGGAATCAGTTTTTGTTGTAACATTAAATCATGATCACACTATTTTTTCAATAACCACAGAATCTGTGTTGGGTTGGATAAGGCAACTTTTAGTAATTTGTTTAAAATAAGACTTATTTTGTTACTAATTTATGTTTTTTTTACATTCATTTGTTGTTCAGTTAAAGTACTTTTTCGCAAATTTAATTGTAGACCTCAAATTACCTCATAATTAGATAACGCAAAAAAATAAAACTTGTTAAAGATCATTTAATTTTAATTTTAATTCACGTTCACCCTGGTTTCGTGCTAATTGGATCAAAACCAACGGAAGTGTTTTTACATAATCTGTATGGGCTTGTATAAGGCATAACACTAGGAATTTGTTTAAAATAAGACTTTGGTGAATTGGAATCATTTTTCGAATTTATGTTTTTTATTACGCGAGAATCAATTGAAGTATTTTTTTCACAAATTTTTTTGTAGCCCACAAGTTACTTCAGTGTTGGATAGCGCAAAAATAAATCATTTAATTGAAATCCATTTTGTAAGAATCAGTATTCATTGTAACATTAAATTACATTCACGCTATTTTTTAAATACTCGCTAAAAAACAAAAAAATGTTTTCTTCGGCATTAAAATTACCCTAGCACAACTTTTAGAAATTGTCGGAAATAAAATCTTCATGAAATCATTTAATTTTTTAGAATCTAGTTAACATTAAATCATGATCACACTATTTTTTTAATCACCACGAAAATTAACGGCATCGTTTTTACAGAATTTTTTTTGGTGCTAACTTTTAGGAATTTGTTTAAAAAAAACTTTAATGAAAATCATTTAATTGAAGTCCATTTTTGAAGAATCAATTTTTGTTTTTACATTAAATTACATTGACGCTATTTTTTAAATACACGCGAACAAACGGTAGTATTTTTTTCTTGGCATTAAAGTCACCATAGCACAATTTTTAATCATTTAATTTTTTAGAATTTATTTAACATTAAATCATGATCACACTATTTTTTAATCACCACAGAATCTTTGTTGAGTTGGATAAGGCATAACTTTTACTAATTTGTTTAAATTAAGACTTACAAAATTGAAAATTATTGAATTGGAATCATTTTTACTAATTTATGTGTTTTACAATATTTTTTTTATTACAGGAGGATCAATTGAAGTATTTTTTGCAAATTTGTTCGTAGACCTTAAATTACCTCAGGGTTGGATAATGTAACAAAAAATAAAACTTATTGAATATCATTTAATTGAAGTTCATTATTTTAAGAATCAATTTTTGTTTTTATATTAAATCACATTGACGTTATTTTTTAAATACACGTGAACAAACGGAAGTGTTTTTGGCACTTAAATTACCCTAACACAACCTTGATAAAATCATTTAATTTTTTTAAAATCTATTTACGATTAAATTATAATGAGACAATTTTTTTTACTTACCACGGAATCAACGCAGCGTTTTCACAGAATATTATTGAAGCTAAAATGACCTCTGAGTCTGATAAGGTATAACTTTTAAGAATTTGTTTAAAATAAAACTTTAATGAAAATCATTTAATTTTTTAAAATATATGTTCTTTTTACATTCAATTTGTTTTATTACACGAGAATTAATTGAAGTGTTTTTTCACAAATTTTTTCGTAGACTTCAAATTACCTCAGGGTTGGATAACGCAAGACAAAATAAAAACTTATTGAATATCATTTAATTGAAGTCCATTTTTTAAGAATCAATTTTTTTACATTAAATTGTATTGACGCTATTTTTAAATACACGCGAACAAACGGTAGTGTCTTTTCTTGGAATTAAAGTTACCATAGCACAACTTTTAATTATTTATTTTTTTAAAATCTATGTAACATTCAATCATGATCATACGATTTTTTCAATCACTACAGAATCTGTGTTGGTTTGGATAAGGCAACTTTTAGGAATTTGTTTAAAATAAGACTTGAGAATCATTAAATTGGAATAAATTTTTTACTAATTTATGTGTTGTTACATTAATTTTTTTTTATTACAGGAGAATCAATTGCAGTATTTTTTTGCAAATTTGTTCGTAGACTTCAAGTTACCTTAGGGTTGGATAACGCAACACAAAACAAAACTTATTGAAAATCATTTAATTGAAGTCCATTTTTTTAAGAATCAATTTTTACATTAAACTATATTGACGCTATTTTTTAAATACACGCGAACAAACGGTAGTGTTTTTTCTTGGCATTAAAGTTACCATAGCACAACTTTTAATTATTTATTTTTTTTTAAATCTATGTAACATTAAATCATGATCATACGATTTTTTCAATCACTACAGAATCTGTGTTGGGTTGGATAAGGCAACTTTTAGGAATTTGTTTAAAATAAGACTTGAGGATCATTAAATTGGAATCAATTTTTTACTAATTTGTGTTGTTACATTAATTTTTTTTATTACAGGAGAATCAATTGCAGTATTTTTTTGCAAATTTGTTCGTAGACTTCAAGTTACCCTAGGGTTGGATAACGCAACACAGAACAAAACTTATTGAAAATCATTTAATTGAAGTCCAATTTTTTAAGAATTAATTTTTTGTTTTTAACGCGATCAAACGGTAGTGTTTTTTCTTGGCATTAAAATTACCACAGCACAACTTTTAATCATTTTTTTACTTAAAATATATTTAACATTAAATCATGATCACACTATTTTTTCAACAACCACAGAATCTGTGTTGGGTTGGATAAGGCAATTTTTAGGAAGAAATAAGACTAATTTTTGTTACTAATTTATGTTTTTTTTTACATTAATTTGTTGTTCAGTTAAAATATTTTTTTCGCAAATTTGTTTGTAGACCTCAAATTACCTAAGGATTTGTTTAAAATAAGACTTTGATGAAATGGAATCATTTTTTCGAATTTATGTTTTTACACTAATTTTTTATGACACGAGAATTAATTGAAGTATTTTTTTCCACAAATTTTTTTGTAGCCCACAAGTTACTTCAGGGTTGGATAGCGCAAAAAATAAATCATTTAATTGAATTCCATTTTGTAGGAATCAGTTTTTGTTGTAACATTAAATCATGATCACACTATTTTTCAATAACCACAGAATCTGTGTTGGGTTGGATAAGGCAACTTTTAGTAATTTGTTTAAAATAAGACTTATTTTGTTACTAATTTATGTTTTTTTACATTCATTTGTTGTTCAGTTAAAGTACTTTTTTCGCAAATTTAATTGTAGACCTCAAATTACCTCATAATTAGATAACGCAAAAAATAAAACTTGTTAAAGATCATTTAATTTTAATTTTAATTCACGTTCACCCTGGTTTCGTGCTAATTGGATCAAAACCAACGGAAGTGTTTTTACATAATCTGTATGGGCTTGTATAAGGCATAACACTAGGAATTTGTTTAAAATAAGACTTTGGTGAATTGGAATCATTTTTTCGAATTTATGTTTTTTTTATTACGCGAGAATCAATTGAAGTATTTTTTTCACAAATTTTTTTGTAGCCCACAAGTTACTTCAGTGTTGGATAGCGCAAAAAATAAATCATTTAATTGAAATCCATTTTGTAAGAATCAGTATTCATTGTAACATTAAATTACATTCACGCTATTTTTAAATACTCGCTAAAAACAAAAAATGTTTTCTTCGGCATTAAAATTACCCTAGCACAACTTTTAGAAATTGTCGGAAATAAAATCTTCATGAAATCATTTAATTTTTTAGAATCTAGTTAACATTAAATCATGATCACACTATTTTTTTAATCACCACGAAAATTAACGGCATCGTTTTTACAGAATTTTTTGGTGCTAACTTTTAGAATTTGTTTAAAATAAGACTTTGGTGAATTGAAATCATTTTTTCGGATTTATGTTTTTTCAACTAATTTTTTTATGACACTAGAATTAATTGAAGTATTTTTTTCCACAAATTTTTTTGTAGCCCACAAGTTACTTCAGGGTTGGATAGCGCAAAAAAATAAATCATTTAATTGAAGTCCATTTTTTAAGAATCAGTTTTCGTTGTAACATTAAATTACATTCACCCTATTTTTTAAATACATTAACGCGAACAAACGGTAGTGTTTTTTCTTGGCATTAAAATTACCATAGCACAACTTTTAATCATTTAATTTACTTAAAATCTATTTAACATTAAATCATAATCACACTATTTTTTCAATCACCACAGAATCTGTGTTGGGTTGGATAAGGCAACTTTTAGTAATTTGTTTAAAATAAGACTCATTTTTGTTACTAATTTATGTTTTTTTTACATTAATTTGTTGTTCAGTTAAAGTACTTTTTTTGCAAATTTGTTTGTAGACCTCAAATTACCTCAGAATTAGATAACGCACAAAAATAAAACTTGTTAAAGATCATTTAATTTTAATTCACGTTTACCCTGAACCAACGGAAGTGTTTTTACATAATCTGTATTGGCTTGTATAAGGCATAACCTTTAGGAATTTGTTTAAAATAAGATTTTGATGAATTGGAATCATTTTTTCGAATTTATGTTTTTTTTATTACGCGAGAATCAATTGAAGTATTTTTTTCACAAATTTTTTGTAGCCCACAGGGTTGGATAGCGCAAAAAAATAAATCATTTAATTGAAATCCATTTTGTAAGAATCAGTTTTCGTTGTAACATTAAATTACATTCACGCTATTTTTTAAATACTCGCGAACAAACAAAAAAATGTTTTCTTCGGCACTAAAATTACCCCAGCACAACTTTTAGAAATTGTCGGAAATAAAATCTTGATGAAATCATTTAATTTTTTTAGAATCTAGTTAACATTAAATCATGATCACACTATTTTTTTTAATCACCACGAAAATTAACGGCATCGTTTTTACAGAATTTTTTTGGTGCTAACTTTTAGGAATTTGTTTAAAATAAGACTTTGATGAAAATCATTGAATTGGAATAAAAAAAAATAAAACTTGTTGAAGATTATTTAATTTTATTTTTCTTTAAAGTTTGTGAATCTTTATTTCACTAAATGTATTCACTTTTATGAATCAGAAGATGATTTAATTGATTAATGATTGACTTTTAATTTATTCTTGTTTCTTATTTGCATGAATTCGATTGATGATTAAATCTGTTTGTCTAAGTATTAAGAGGACAACGACACCCAAGTTATTGATGCTATGTTGTTTTCGAGTGCTTTAGTAGCAGCGAGAATTCAGAAGTCATTAATGGGAAGCATCTCCAAAAAGAATTCCTTATACGTCATTCGGAAACATCCGTTGTTAGCAGTCGAAACAGTGGCGTTTTGAATGTAGAAATACAAACAGCAGCTGCGTTCTATGAAAAGGCTAACCAGCCTTCAAATTGAATCATTACCCGAGGAAAGCAAACCGCCGCCCTTCGCATTATGCCATTGTAATACGCACCGCAGTATACGATTGTACACGTAACAATTTTGCCTTTATTGCACGTTCCGAATTTGAAAATTCAGTCCCGATTAATGTACCTTATAATCAGTCACGGGGTGTCGTTTAAGGGGTCGCGTCGCAAATTGGATTATTATTTTTCAATTAGATTGTTGTTTCAGGTGTGGTTTAAGAACAGAAGGGCTAAATGCAGACAACAGCTTCAGCAACAGCAACAAAACAAATCGTCGCCGTCTTCGACGAGATCACCGGCTACCCCCGCGAAAGCAAAACCTAGCAAGTCGTCGCCGGCGTCGACGCCGAGCGCGACCAGTTCAAACATTCCGCCGCCGTCCACGTCGGTTTCGCCCCCGGTCATCCACATCAAGAAGGAATCGCCACAAATTCCGAATCCATACCGTTCGAACGGCAATCTCACCCCGCTGGGAAGCAACACGAGCAGTGTAATTACGACACCTTCGCCACCGATTACACCTTCGAGCAATCCCCATTATCGTACCAGCACGACTCGTATAATTTTAATTGGCACACGAACGGACACAATTCTTCACCTCACCATTATTACGGACAAAACTACAACGCGGCCTATTACAGTCAAATGGAATATTTTAACCAACAAGGTGGACAAAATCAAATGCAGATGAGCAACCACATGAGCAGCGGTTATCACCAAATGGGCGGTTATGCAAATAGTATGACTATGGGTATGGCGTCGTCCCATCAAAATTTTAATCCCCGACATCCCGACTGTAATAACTTAGATTACATGAACCAAATACTTTAGTTTAATGATGAAAAAGTCAAGTACAAAATACTTTTAGAAATGGACAATCCGTAGATTTTAAGTGCATATCATTAATGAAGGAGACGAAAAAATAGTTTTAAATGTAAATGTGATTTTGTGCATCGACGGCACTAAGTTTTGTAAATAGTAATTATAAATAATTAAATGTAACATGATTTATAATGTGCTATTTATAAGGTGTTTTCTCCCATTTTTCCGCAAAAGTCTCTCAGGAAAACTAAAAAAAAAAAATCGGCAATCCTGTTTTTTCTGTGATTTGTTTTAGGAATCTTAACTAATACTTTTATGTTAGTTAATCCTAAATAAATAGAAACCGTAGAGATGTGCTATTACCACTTAACTTTACAGTGATTATTGCATATAAACGAATTGTAAAATTATTGTGCTTATTTTAAAAAAAAAGGGAATTTTTTACAACGTATTTAAATTGTATGAAATGTAAAAAGCGAACAATAAAATAAGATCTATTCTAAGTTTTTCTTATCGAATTGACAAATTAATTCGTCTCAACAATGGACACGCGTGCGCTTTTATTTCTAATCTATTTTTCATACAGTTGGGAATAAGGGAGATGCATTAGGTTTTAAGGGTGGATGGGTAAAAGCATCGCGAAGATAAACATTTTTGGACTAATAAGTTATCTACCTACTAAATAAAAATCGACCGCAACGAAATTGAAAGAAGTACCTAGTAAGTAAAATGGTCGTGAATTTGGACACGTGACCGGCTAATGAATATGACACGTGGCGGTTAATCTGCATGATCTAGTGTGCTGGTCTTGCACACGTGACTCGCGTGTGTTGGCTCGATTGACAGTGTAACCTTAGATAGATTGAAAGAAAATAAGTGCTATTAAATTTGTTCTAATAATTAAATATTTGGCTATAGTGTATGAATGAACAGGCTGCCATGTTTAAAGATCATCTTATAAAGCAACGTCAACCTAAGATTTTTTCGAAAAAATAATAATTTAATTGAACTAGAACCGAACAACACGTCATCCAGCAAGGAAGATTTAAATTAAATAAGGTAAGTAATAGATATTAGAGTTTCTCAATGTATTCTCAGGAATCCAGTAAGTATAGAATAGGTAAGAACTCGTCCAAAAGGAAACTTATATGCTAGTTGAAAAAATACTGATAGGTGAAATCATTACTTTTCAAAACTGGTCTCAGAACTCTTGAGATCTCAGAACAATTTCTCGGATCGCTATCGAATCACTGTATTTTCTTTTAGAACTCTTACATTACTTTAAAGAACTGCCTTCAAAATTTTTGAAACTCTCAAAGAAATTCCCGTTTGGGATTTATTTTACTTTAGAATTAATAGAATTAAACTCTCAAAGAAATTTACCTTCAAGAATTAGTTACATTTCAACGTCAAATAACTTGAATTATTTTTAGAACTCCTGGGATGTTTTAAAAAGTTGCTTTAGAAAACCCTTGATACTCTCAAAAAAAATAGGTTCAAAAACTTTGTTTGCATCTGAACACTTTTAACCATTGCATTTTTTTTTAGAACTAGTGGAATACTTTAAAATGATTTCATCTCGATTCCTGTGACTATAAATAAATTTTCGCCTAAAACTTACTTGAATTTCTCTCCTTGTATTTTTCATCAAACCATTTTGATCAATGCATTTTCTTTTTTAACTAGAACAATGCTCAAAGAAATTTTGTTGGAACTCCTAGATTGCTTTAAAAATACTTGTACAACTCTTAAGGCTTAAGGCCTTAAAACCTTTGAGATTATAAAAGATAAAAGTTCAATTTTGCTCCTTATATTTTCAACGTTGAATAAGATTTAAACTGTTTGCCGGATCGTTTTCGACCACAGCATTTTATTATAGAACTCGTAGAATAGTTTAAAAAACTGCCATCAGAAATTTGAAATTCCCTAAGAAATTCCTTCTCGCTCCTTACATTTTTAACGTTGATCTATTCACTGGTCTACAGTGGTTTTGTTGCCCAGGATATAAGATCGATTTTGGATATATTTATGCTCACGATTCATGAAAATATCGATGATTTTGTAAGATTTGCTCTGGTTTATTTAAAAATTTATTTTTATTTTGCGTTACAAGAATCAGAAAACTTAAAACAAAATAACATATATATTAATAACGTCAGTTATGTTTTGATAAATAAGGATTTTACATCGAGTAAAAGGAAAGAAAAATGTCGAAAACAGGTTATATTTCTATAAAACGCCTTTTAAGAGCTTTTCTTTTATAATTTTCCAGCGGACAATCTCTTTTAAGGACCAGCAGTAATCTGCCATCATGTGGCTATCCCATCGACCCTGATACCTTTCTTCCATCACTTTTAGATCCTGGTGGAACCGCTCTCCCTGTTCCTCACTATAATTTCCTAGATTATCCGGAAATTTGTCCAGATGATTGCGGAGATAGTGTAACTTGATACTCATATTTGCTCCAAGAGTCTGAAAGTTTGTCAGCATACTTCGCACAATTTCTTCATAATTTGGTGCTTTATGGTTACCTAGGAAATTTTCAACTACCAACACGAAACTTTTCCAAGCTTCACTTTCCGGAATAGTCATAGCTTTGATAAAATCTGTATCTTTCATCAATTGCCGTATTTGAGGACCATCAAATATTCCACCTTTCAACTTTTCCATACTAAGCTTCGGAAATTTTCTACAAATGTAATTGAAACAATCTCCTTCCTTGTCCAACGCTTTCACAAATTGCTTCATCATTCCTAACTTGATATGTAATGGTGGAAGTATGATTTTGTCTCTGCTTACCAACGGCTCCGTGATTACATTGGCTTTACCGACCGTTAAAGAATTTCTTACAGGCCAAACATCTTGTTTCCAATGAAGTTGCTTTGCTCTACTGTCCCACATGCAAATGAAGCAAGGGTATTTCGTGTATCCACTTTGTTGACCGAGTAAAAATTAACCATTTTGAAATCCACGCAGATCGACCATTGATGCTCCGAGTAATTAATTTTTCTAAAACTAATTTTATATTTTCGTATTCTTCTTTGAGTTTTGTAGAATGGGCAATCGGAATTGATGCATATTTATTTCCATTGTGCAGTAAGACGCATTTTAAACTTCTTTTACAACTGTCAATAAATAGGCGCCACTCAGTAGGTTTGTATTCCTTTGAGCCCATATCCAGAAGCAGCTTCGCGACATCATTACAGTACACTAGTTCCTCATTTTCACTAAAGTATTGTAGTAACTCACTTTCGCGTGTTCTATATGTGGTAATTGTTACCATCGGTGCTAATAAATTTCTTTCTTTCAATCTTGAAGCTAACAGTTCCGATCCTTTTTTGATAAATTCAGATCACGTATTAAATCACTGAGTTCATTTTGAGAAAATAACTTTGGCGTAGATGTTTCACCCTCCCATTCACTTCCACTGGTAGACTGTACAGATTTCTGTGAATTTGGCAACATCATTGTTTCTGAGGGTATCCGAATTACTTTTGAAACGTATATAGGCCGCTGAAGATTTTCATTGTGTAAAACAGGACATTTTGTAGACTGTAAATCTGGATATTTCCACGTTTGGTTTCGATTAAAACCTTTCGCATCTACTACGCAAAAGTAACAATCATCGAAATGATTTTTAGGCTCCATCCAGATCATAGGAATACCAAAATCTAATCCAGCACGTTCTCCTTTCCTCCACAACCGTAAAGACTCAACACAAGACTTACAGACTTTATGAGGAACCCATGCCTTATCTAATTTATCCATTTTAAAACCGAAATATTCGGCATAAGTCTCCTTGACGAAGTCTGTGATATTTCTCTTTCGTTTTTCGTTATATAAACCCCACAAATATAACAAAACAAATCAGTACTATATTTACACTTTTTCGTGATGAACTCATGTTTTAAAAGACAAGAAAAATATATTAGAATGAAAATTCAGTAAACGAAACAAAGTATTGACACACGGCAACTTATACAGATGCACGTCTAAGTACTTCAATATGTCGAATAACTGAGATCAGCTGTTCTGCTGGATATGGGCCTAAGCGCGGGGATCACGTGATATTTGTATGCGCGAAAAGGTGCGCAGAACCCTAATCATAGCTGGAAATTTTTTTTATTGCAATCAAGCCGATAATTGATCAAAATATAAGATATGCAATATAATCATGAAAACAAGAGCACATCCAATAATTTCATGAATAAATTCGTAATCTGGGCACTTGAAAACATCAAAATTTGCTAAGATATCCAGGGCAACAAAAATTTTTTTTTTTTTGTAGAGCTGTGATCTATCAAACCACTTTCCACCACAACATTTTTTTGAATTAGTAAAATGCTTTAAAAAGCTCTACCCAGAACTCTTTGGACTGTCAAAGAAATTCTTATTAGAAACTTTAACTGATTCTCGGATCACTTTCAAACACATTTGTTTTAAAAACTTATAGAATGTTTTTAAAAGCGCTTCTCAGAATTCCTAAAACACTCAAAAAATTTACGTTTAAAACCTCAATATTTAAATGGTTAATCGGGTTGCTTTGACCACTGCATTTTCTGTGAGAACTTGTATAGTGCTTTAAAAATCTCCTCTGTCTTGGAAATCTTAAAGCAATTCTTATTTAAAACTTTTTGTCCTTGTATTTAAAATTAGACTGTTTCGACCTATGCATTTTCTCTACATCAATTCTTTAAAATGCTGCCATCAGAACCGTTGAGACGCCAAAAAAAAATTAAAGTTCAAAACTTAGATTTAGCTTTTAAATTTTCAGATATTTTTAACTTATCAGTTGCTCTTGAAATTCTCAAAAAATATCTGGTTCAAGTCTAATTTACACCTTCCAAAGTCTGAACAATTTATCGGGCCACTTTCTAAGATTGCATTTTTTTTTAGAATTTATGGAATTCATTAAAAAGCTTTTCTCAAAACTACTGAGAGTGTAATGAAATGTTTGTCTGAAAATTTTTCTTTATAAGTTTTTCGATCTCTGCATTTTACTTTAGAATTACTGGATTGAAACTCTCCAAGAAATTCACCATCAAGAATTACCTAAATTTCGCTGTTTGAATTTTCAACGTCGAATAACCTGAATTGTTTATTGGGTCATTTCCAAACTTGCGTTTTTCTGAACTTCTAGGATGTTTTAAAAAGCTGTCTTATGGAACCCTTGAGACTCTTTTAATTAAGTAGGTTCAAAAACTTAGTTTGCATCTGAACACTTTTAATCATTGTATTTTCTTTTAGAACTCGTGGAATGCTTTAAAAAGCTTTCATCTTGACTCCTGTAACTGTAAATAAATTCTCGCCCAAGACTTACTTACATTTCCCTCCTTGCATTTTTCATCAGACTATTTTGATCAATAAATTTTCTTTTTAACTAGAACAATGCTCAAAGAAATTTTGTTAGAACTCCTAAATTGCTTTAAAAAAATTGTGCAACCCTTAAGGCTTAAGGCCTTAAAACCTTTGAGATTATAAAAGATAATTTTGGACCAAAACTTAGTTCATTTTTGCTCTTTATATTTTCAATGTTGAATAAGATTTAACCTATTTACCGGATCGTTTTCGACCACGGTATATTATTTTAGAATTCTTAGAATACTTTAAAAAGCTGTCATCAGAACTCTTGAGACTTCCAAAGAAATTAAACTATCAGGTACTTTCAAACTTCTAGAATGATTTAAAAAGTTGCCCTTGAAATTCTCAAAAAAATATCTGGTTCAATTTTAGTTTACATCTTTAATATCACATAAGTCTGAACAATTTATCGGGCCACTTTCTAATTCATGAAATTGTTTAAAAAGCTTTTCTCAGAACTACTGAGGGTGTAATAAAATTTTCGTTCAAAATATAGTTAAACTTTTCTTCATACATTTTCATTTCTTTTATCTCTGCATTTTACTTTTAATTAGTAGAATAAAACTCTCAAAGAAATTCATCTTCAAGAATTACCTAAATTTTGCTGTTTGAATTTTCAACGTCGAAAAACCTGAATTTTTTATTGGGTCACTTTCAAAACTTCCATTTTCTAGAACTCCTAGGATGCCTCAGGACTATCAAAAAAATTAGGTTCAAAAACTTAGTTTGTATTTGAACACTTTCGTATTTTCTTTTAGAATTTGTGGAATACTTTAAAAAACTTTCATTTTGACTCCTGTGACTGTAAATAAATTCTCGCCCAAAACTTACTTCATTTCCCCCCTTGCATTTTTCATCAGAGCATTTTGATCAATGCAGTTTCTTTTTGTAGTAGAACAATGCTCAAAGAAATTACGGTCCAGAACTAACTGATTAGATTTTGCTCAATAAATTTTCAACACTTTATTGCGGTACTTTCGAACACTATAAAAATTCTTTAAAAAGCTGCTAACATTAAGTAAGTCTAAAAACCATTTCTCGGATTACTTTCTGTCGGTGCATTTTTTTTAGAACTCGTCGAATGCTGTGAATGTAGAATGTGGTCTAAAGATTAGTTAAACTTCATTTATTCAATTCCTTAATTTTAATGTTCAATAACAAGTCTCAAATATACAGAGTTATCTGCGTAAAGTGTGCATAAAAAGATACATCAAAACTCGAAATTCAGTGCGAGGCCATAATTGATTGTTTTCGTTCTACCTAAAATATTTTTAGACCTTCAGCTATACAGAGTGTGCCAAAAGTTGCTATCAACTTTCGTATTTTAAATAAAAACTTATAATTCCTTTTACATGAGTCGATTGTCTACATAATTCTGATGATCTTTGTAGTATTTAAGAAAAAAATATTTATCTCGCAAATCTGTTGAGATTATAAAATTAAATTTATGGAGCAGTTGGGTGGAAATCCATCCTTACTCCTGATGTCCTACTGGTGATTCGATTTTGTACTATATGAGCCATCAAAAATGATCAAAGTATTAATTTTTTCAAATGACTTTTTGTTAAGTTTGGTTATAATATTTGAAAATTGTGTGTGCCCATATTGTACAAAATAGAATCACCAGAGTAAGTCTGGATTGCCATCCAACTGTTCCATAAATTTTATTTTATTATTTCAACTAATTTGCGAGATACAAATTATTTCATTAACTAATACAAAGACCAATTTTTTTTGGAAAAAAATTTCATATGTCAAAACTGGTTAAGAGTAAGATAAGATAATTTCAGTTATACAAAACTCAGAATTATATGGACAATAAACCCATGTGAACCGAATTATAGGTGCGTGTTTAAAATAAGAAAGCAGTTTTGGCACACCTTATATAATAGCTCAGCTCTACGCAGACTACCCTGTATATTGAGCAACTTTCGATTTCTGAAATTTTTAGACATACATACAATGCTTTAAAACGTTCTTCGGTCTTGGAATTGAAACTGTTTCTTGGATCGCTTTCGATCACTACTCTTCTATTTAAACCTAGTGGAATGCTTTAGAAAGTTCCTTTAGAACACTTGAAACTCTCAAAGAAATTCTGGTTCAAGAATTAGTTAAATCTCGTTGTTTGATTTTTATCGTCAAATAAATTTGAATTTTGAACAATGCATTTTGTTAGAACTTCTAGATAGCTTTGAAAATAAATTTGTGCAACTCTTAAAGCTTAAGGTCTTAAAACCTTTGAAATTGAATAAAATTATTTTGTTTTAAGACTAAGTTCAATTTTGTTCCTTATATTTTCAACGTTGAATAAGATCTAAACTGTTTGCCGGATCGTTTTCGACCACTTCATATTATTTTAGAACTCGTAGAATACTTTAAAAAGCTGTCATCAAAAATTTGAGACTCCTAAAGAAATTCCTTCTCGCTCCTTACATTTTCAACGTTGATTGGTAGTATTATCTATCAAACCACTTTCCACCACAACATTTTTTTGAATTAGTAAAATGCTTTAAAAAGCCCTACCCAGAACTCTTTCGACTGTCAAAGAAATTCTTATTAGAAACTTTAACTGATTCTCGGATCACTTTCAAACACTTTTGTTTTAAAAACTTATAGAATGTTTTTAAAAGCGCTTCTCAGAATTCCTAAAACACTAAAAAAATTTACGTTTAAGACCTCAATATTTAAATTGTTAATCGGGTTGCTTTGACTTGTATAGTGCTTTAAAAATCTCCTCTGCCTTGGAAATCTTAAAGCAATTCTTATTTAAAACTATTTGTCCTTGTATTTAAAATTAGACTGTTTTGACCTATGCATTTTCACTACATCAATTCTTTAAAATGCTGCCATCAGAACCGTTGAGACGCCAAAAAAAATTAAAGTTCAAAATTAGATTTAGCTTTTAAATTTTCAGATATTTTTTAACTTATCAGTTGCCCTTGAAATTCTCAAAAAATATCTGGTTCAAGTCTAATTTACACCTTCAAAAGTCTGAACAATTTATTGGGCCACTTTCTAAGATTGCATTTTTTTTTTAGAATTTATGGAATTCTTTAAAAAGCTTTTCTCAAAACTACTGTGAGTGTAATGAAACGTTTGTTTGAAAATTTTTCTTCATAAGTTTTTTGATCTCTGCATTTTACTTTAGAATTAGTAGATTGAAACCCTCCAAGAAATTCACTATCAAGAATTACCTAAATTTCGCTGTTTGAATTTTCAACGTCGAATAACCTGAATTGTTTATTGGGTCATTTCCAAACTTGCGTTTTTTAGAACTTCTAGGATGTTTTAAAAAGCTGCCTTATGGAACTTTTGAGACTTTTTTAATTAAGTATGTTCAAAAACTTAGTTTGCATCTCAACACTTTTAATCATTGTATTTTCTTTTACAACTTGTGGAATGCTTTAAAAAGCTTTCATTTCGACTCTTGTGACTGTAAATAAATTCTCGCCCAAGATTTACTTACATTTCCCTCCTTGCATTTTTCATCAGACTATTTTGATCAATGCATTTTCTTTTTTAACTAGAACAATGCTCAAAGAAATTTTGTTAGAGCTCTTAAATTGCTTTAAAAAAAAACTTGTGCAACCCTTAAGGTTTAAGGCCTTAAAATCTTTGAGATTATAAAAGATAATTTTGGTCCAAGACTTAGTTCAATTTTGCTCCTTATATTTTCAACGTTGAATAAGATCTAACCTATTTGCCGGATAATTTTCGACTACGGCATATTATTTTAGAATTCTTAGAATACTTTAAAAAGCTGTCATCAGAACTCTTGAGACTCCCAAAGAAATTAAACTATCAGGTACTTTCAAACTTCTAGAATGATTTAAAAAGTTGCCCTTGAAATTCTCAAAAAAATATCTGGTTCAATTTTAGTTTACATCTTTAATATCACATAAGTTTGAACAATTTATCGGGCCACTTTCTAATTCATTAAAATTTTTAAAAAGCTTTCCTCAGAACTAATGAGTGTGCAATAAAATTTTCGTTAAAAAATTAATTAAATTTTTCTTCATAAATTTCCATTTTTTCGATCTCTGCATTTTACTTTTAATTAGTAGAATAAAACTCTCAAAGAAATTCATCTTCAAGAATTACCTAAATTTTGCTGTTTGAATTTTCAACGTCGAATAACCTGAATTTTTTATTGGGTCACTTTCAAAACTTCCATTTTCTAGAACTCCTAGGATGCCTCAGGACTATCAGAAAAAATTAGGTTCAAAAACTTAGTTTGTATTTGAACACTTTTGTATTTTCTTTTGGAATTTGTGGAATACTTTAAAAGCTTTCATTTTGACTCCTGTGACTGTAAATAAATTCTCGCCCAAAACTTACTTCAATTTCCCTCCTTGCATTTTTCATCAAAACATTTTGATCAATGCAGTTTCTTTTTGTAGTAGAACGATGCTCAAAGAAATTACGGTCCAGAACTAACTGATTAGATTTTGCTCAATAAATTTTCAACACTTTATTTGGGCTACTTTCGAACACTATAAAAATTCTTTAAAAAGCTGCTGTCAAGACCTTTGAGACAATAAAAGAAATTCTCGCTCAAAACTACTCAACATTGAGTAAGTCTAAACCATTTCTCGGATTACTTTCGATCAGTGCATTTTCTTTTAGAACTCGTAGAATGCTGAGAATGTAGAATGTGGTCTAAAGATTAGTTAAATTTCATTTATTCAATTCCTTAATTTTAATGTTTATTAACAAGTCTTAAATATACAGAGTTATCTGCGCAAAGCGTGTATAAAAAGATACATCAAAACTCGAAATTCCGTGCGAGGCCATAATTGATTGTTTTTGTTCTACCTAAAATATTTTTAGACCTTCAGCTATACAGAGTGTGCCAAAAGTAGCTATCAACTTTCCTATTTTAAATAAAAACCTATAATTCCTTTTACATAAGTCGATTGTCTACATAATTCTGATGATCTTTGTAGTATTTAAGAAAAAATTATTTATCTCCCCAATCTGTTGAGATTATAAAATTAAGTTTATGGAGCAGTTGGGTGAAAATCCAGCCTTACTCCTGATGTCCTACTGGTGATTCGATTTTGTACCATGTGAGCAATCAAAAATGATCAAAAATGTCAATTTTTTCAAATGGTTTTTTGATCAGTTTGGTTGTAATATTTGAAAATTGCCTGTGCCCATATAGTACAAAATAAAATCACCAGTAGGACATCAGAAGTAAGTCTGGATTTCCATCCAACTGCTCCATAAATTTTATTTTATAATCTCAACTAATTTGCGAAATACAAATTATTTCATTAACTATTACAAAGACCATTTTTTTTGGAAAAAAATGTCGTATGTCAAAACTGGTTAAAAGTAAGATAAGATAATTTCAGTTATACAAAACTCAGAATTATATAGACAATCAACCCATGTAAAAGGAATTATGGGTTTGTATTTAAAATAAAAAAGCAGTTTTTGGCACACCTTATATAGCTCTGCTAAAAACTTATACTATACGTTCTTTGATCTTGGAACTGAAACTGTTTCTCGGATTGCTTTCGATCACTACTCTTCTATTTAAACTTAGTGGAATGCTTTAGAAAGTTCCCTTAGAACACTTGCAACTCTCAAAGAAATTCCGGTTCAAGAATTAGTTAAATCTCGCTGTTCGGATTTTCATCGCTTTAAACATAAAACTGTTTGCAACCCTTAAGGCTTGGAAACTTAAAATGACTCAGAACTCTTGAGATTATCAAATTGAATTTTGGTCCAAGACTTAGTTCCATTTTTTTCTTTATACTGTTTGCCGGATTGTTTTCGACTATCGCATATTATTTTAGAACTTGTAGAATACTTTAAAAAACTGCCATCAGAACTCTTGAGACACCCAAAAAAATTCTAGTTTCTGCCTTACATTTTCAACGTTGATCTACTATCTATTGTGTCACTTCTACTACAACATTTTTTTAAATTAAAAAATTTTTTTAAAATGCTCTACCAAGAACTCTTCAGAGTGTCAAAAAAAATCTAGTTTGAGACTACGCTCCGAATAAGATTTTAACTGATTCTTGGTCGAACACTGCTGTTTCAAAAACTCTTAAAATGTTTTTAAAAGCGCTTCTTAGAACTCCTAAGACTCTCAAAAAATTCACGTTTAAGACTTCAGTGTTGTTGCATTTTTTTTTTAGATCTTGAATAGTGCTTTAAAAAGCTCCACTGTATTGAGAATCTCAAAGCAATTCTTGTTTAAAACTTAGTTCAAATTTTTCTTTTTGTAAGTGAAATCAGACCGTATTTTCTCTACTGCATTGCTTTAAAATGCTGCCATCAGAATCTTGAGACGCTCAAAAAAATTGAAGTTCAATACTTTGATTTCGCTCCTTAAATTATTAGTTATTTTTCAAATTATCGGCTCACATTCAAACTTCTAGAATAATATAAATATAAATATATTTTTGCAACCCTTAAGGATTGGAAAACTTCGACTAGTCTTAAAACCCTTAATATTATCAAAGAGATTTGTGGCCCAAGACTTAGTTCAGTTTTTCTCCTTATATTTTCAACGTCGAATAAGATCTATACTGTTTGCCGTATCGTTTTCAACCACGGCATATCATTTTATATCTCGTAAAATCCTTTAAAAAACTGCCACCAGAACTTTTGAGACTCCCAAAAAAATTCTAGTTCCCTCCTTACATTTTCAACGTTGATCTACTATCTATTGTGTCACTCCCACTACAACATTTTTTTTGAATTAGTAGAATGCTTTAAAAAGCTCTACCCAGAATTCTTCAGACTGTCAAAGAAATGCTTGTTTGAGACTTAGTGAAATTAGGCTCCGAATAAGATTTTAACTAATTCTTGGATCACTTTGGAACACTGCTGTTTTAAGAACTCTTAAAATGTTTTTAAAAGCGCTTCTCAGAACTCTTAAGATTCTCAAAAAATTCTCGTTTAACATTTCAGTGTTGAATAACATCTAAGTTGTTAATTGAACCGCTTCAAACACTGCATTTTCTTTTAGAATAATGTATAATATAGTGGTACAGTGCTTTAAAAAGCTCCCCGTCTTCGAAATCCTAAAGCAATTCTTGTTTAAGACTTAGTTCAATGTTTTTTTTGTATTTAAAATCAGACTGTTTTTACCAATGCATTTTCTCTACTGCAATGCTTAAAATGCTCCCATCAGAACTCTTAAGACGCACAAAAAAATTAAAGTTCAAGACTTAGATTCCGCTCCTTAAATTTTCATTTATTTTTCAACTTATTGGATCACTTTCAAACTCCTAGAATGATTTAAAAAGTTGCCCTTGAAATTCTCAAAAAATTTTATTGTTCAAGTCTAGTTGACATATTCAATATCAAATAAATCTAAACTATTTATCGGGCCACTTTCTAGGACTGCATTTTTTTTTCTTTAAAAAGCTTTTTTTAGAACTTTGAAAATGTAATGTAATTTTTGATAAAAACTAATTTTTCATCGTTTTTCGATCTTTGCATTTTACTTTAGAATTAGTAGAATGAAACTCTCAAAGAAATTCACCTTCAAGAATTATCTAAATTGTGCTGTTTGAATTTTAAATGTCGAATAACTTAAATTATTTATTGGGTCACTTTCCAAACATGCTTTTTCTAGAACACCTAAGATGTTTTAAAAAGTTACCTTATGGAACCTTTGAGACTCTCTTAATTAATTAGGTTCAAAAACTTATTTTGCATCTGTCATTGTATTTTCTTTTAGAACTTGTACAATACTTTGAATACTTGAATTTCCCTCCTTGCATTTTTCATGACACTATTTTCATCAATGCATTTTCTTTTTTAACTAGATCAATCCTCAAAGAAATTACGGTCCAGAACTAACTTATTAGAATTTGCTCCATAAATTTTCAATACTTTATTGCGCCACTTTCAAACACTGTAAAAATTCTTTTAAAAGCTGCTGTCAAGACCTTTGAAACACTGAAAGAAAATCTCCCTCATTGAGTAAGTCTAAACCACTTCTCGGATTACTTTCGACCAGTGCATTTTCCTTAGAAATCTTAGAATGCTGTAAATGAAGAATGTGGTCTAAAAGTTAATTGAATTTCACTTATTTAATTCCTTAATTTAAATTTTGAATATCAAGTCTGAACTACACAGGGTGATCTGCGTATACGGTGAATTAAAATTTTTTTTAATTTGCAGATATCAAAAACTCGAAATTTGGTGCGAGGCCATAATTAATCGTTTTGGTTCTACCTAAAATATTTTCAGACCTTCAGCTATACAGGGTGTGGCAAAAGTTGATATCAACATTTGTATTTTAAATACAAACCTATAATTTTTTTACATGGGTCGATTGTCCATATATTTCTGATGATCTTTGTAGTATTTAAAAAAAAAACATTAATCTTGCAAATCTGTCAACTTTTTCAAATAACTTTTTGATTGTCATATTTAAAAATTGTCTGTGCCCATATGGTACAAAATAGAATCACCACCTGGATCCCACCCAACTGCTCCATAAATTATTACAAAGACCATTTTGGTTGAAAACAAATGTCATATGTCAAAAACTGTCAAGAATAAGACAAGATAATTTAAATTATATAAACTGAGGATTATATAGACAGTCGACCCATGTAAAACAAATTATAGGTTTGTATTTATAATAAGAAAGTTGATAGCAATTTTTGGGACACCCTGTATAGCTTAGCTCTACACAGGTTACCCTGTATATTAAACCGCTTTTAATTGTTGCGTTTTTTTAGAACTTGTACAATGCTTTAAAACGTTCTTCAGTCTTGGAACTCAAATCCCCAATAAAAAAATTTGCCTTGAATAAGATCTGAACTGTTTCTCGGATCGCTTTCGATTACTGCGCTTTTTTTTAAACTTAGTGGAATGCTTTAGAAAATTTCCTTAGAACACTTGAAACTATTAAAAAATTTCTGGTTCAAGAATTAGTTAAACTTCGTTGTTTGGGTTTTCATCGTGGAATAAGTGTGAATTCTGAACAATGCATTTTGTTAAAACTCCTAGATCGCTTTGAAAATAAATTTGTTCAACCCTTAAGGCTTAAGGCTTTAAAACCTTTGAGATTATAAAAGATAATTTTGGTCCAAAACTTAATTCAAGTTTGCTCCTTATATTTTTAACGTTGAATAAGATCTAAACTGTTTGCCGGATCGTTTTCGACCACGGCATTTTATTTTAGAACTCGTAGAATACTTTAAAAAACTGTCATCAAAACTATTGAGACTCCAGCTAGCTTCTTACAATTTTAACGCTGATCTACTATCTATCAAACCACTTTCTACCACAACATTTTTTTTGAATTAGTAGAATGCTTTAAAAAGCTCTACCCAGAACTATTCAGACCGTTAAAGAAATTCGTGTTTGAAACTTTTAACTGATTCTCGGATCACTTTCAAACACTGCTGTGTTAAGAACTCTTAGAACGTTTTTAAAAACGCTTCTCAGAACTCCCAAGACTGGCAAAAAATTTACGTTTAAGACTTCAGTGTTGAATAATATTTCAATTGTTAATCGGGCCGCCTTGACCACTGCATTTTTTTTAGGACTTTTATGGTGCTTTAAAAAGCTCCTGTATCTTGGAAATCTCAAAGCAATTCTTATTTAAAACTTAGTTTCATTTTCTCTACAGCAATGCTTTAAAATGCTGCCATCAGAACCCTTAAAACTCTCAAAAAAATTAAAGTTCAATACTTAAATTTTGCTCTTAAATTTTCAATTATTTTTCACTTATCAGGTCACTTTTGAACTCCTAAAAGGATTTCAAAAGTTGCGCTTAAAATTCTAAAAAAAAATATCTAGTTTAAGTCTAGTTTACATCTTTAAAAGTCAAAACAATTTATCGGGTCACTTTCTAAATTGTTTTTTTTAGAACTCATGGAATTCTTTAAAAAGCTTTTTTCGGAACTACTGAGAGTGTAATGAAATTTTTGTTTAAAAATTTTTCTTCATAAATTTTAATCGATTCTCTGCATTTTACCTTAGAATCAGTAGAATGAAACTTTCAAAGAAATTCACCTTCAAGAATTACCTAAATTTCGCTGTTTGAATTTTCAACGTCGAATAACCTGAATTGTTTATTGGGCCACTTTCTAAGCTTGCGTTTTTTAGAACTTTTAGGATGTTTTAAAAAGTTGCCTTATGGCAACTCTCTTAATTTAGTAGGTTCAAAAACTTAGTTTGCTTCTGAGCACTTTTGATCATTGTTTTTACTTTTAGAACTCGTGGAATACTTTAAAAAGCTTTCATCTCGACTCCTGTGACTGTAAATAAATTCTCGCCCAAGACTTACTTGAATTTCATTCTTTGCGTTTTTCATCAGACCATTTTGATCAATACATTTTCTTTTTAAACTAGAACAATGCTCAATGAAATTACGGTCCAGAACTAACTCTTTATTGCTCCATTTTTTAACATTCTTTAAAATGAGGGTGTCAAGACTTTTGCGACACTCTAAACTACTCAACATTGAGAAACCTAAACCATTTCTCAGATTACTTTCGATCAGTGCATTTTTCTTTTAGAGCTCGTAGAATGCTGTGAATGTAGGGATGAATATAAAGTTTATATCAACTTTAGTATTTTAAATACAACCTATAATTCCTTTTACATGGGTCGATTGTCCATATAATTCTGATGATCTTTGTAGTATTTAAGAAAAAATTATTTATCTCGCAAATCTATTGAGATTATAAAATTAAATTTATTCAACAGATGGGTGGAAATTTTTTCAAATGAGTATTGATCATTTTTGATTGTGATATTTGAAAATTGCCTGTTCCCATATGGTACAAAATAGAATCACCAGTAGGACATCAGGAGTAAGCCTGGATTTCCACCCAACTGCTCCTTAAATTTTATTTTAAATCTCTTCTAATTTGCGAAATACAAAGACCATTTTTTTTGAAAAAAATTGTCATATGTCAAAAACGGTCAAGAGTAAGAGAAGATAATTTAGGTTATATAAACCCAGAATTATTTAGACAATCGACCCATGAAAAAAATGTATAGGTTTGTATGTAAAATAAGAAAGTTGATAGCAGTTTTTGGCACACCTTATACTGGATGGGCCAACGCCGACAAAACAGAACCAATTTTTGTGAAAGTTTGAAAATTTTTTAAAACAGAAATTTGCTTATGAATTATGATGATAACGGTCCATTAGGATTTTCGGAATTATTCAAGCTTATATAAGAATCAGTGAAGTGTAACGATGCGTGACACGTAGATTGTACATAGGGTGGGGCACTACCAACGAATTATTCTATAGCATTAAAATGAAATTTTGAAGTATACATATGTCAAGATTATTTGAAACCACATTTTAAAAATATTTTGGATTGTAGAGACTGCTCTAGAAACACGTACCATATCAAAGTTGGGTTATTTTAAATAGATTACCCTGTATTTTTTTTTTTTTGAATTGTACAATAAAAAATAATGTATGTTCTTTTACGTGTCCCTATACCTACCTACTTCCGTTTCTGAGATAAATCGATTTTAACTAATTTGCAGATCCTCCAAAAATTGCAATAACTTCAAGATAAATAAGAACAAGCAACTTTGGTTTACATTACTTTATTGAGAGTTTTTAACATTTTTTTGCTATATTTATTATTATGTTATGATGTACAGGGTGTTTTTAATACTACCGCATAACACTAACGACTTAAAACTTATAACTTCCTTAACTTAAATAAAACACCCTACATTTTTGTAGTCTGTTAAAATCGGAAACTAATTACCATTCAATCGGTATTAGGGTTATCAACCCCTAACTCTGATAGTTTTTGAGATATTTTAAAATTTGATAGAAAATTTACGATGTAGGTAGTAGGCTCTAACTTACCTGTAAAATATCCGCAATATGGACATTATCTTGTAACTTTCAGTTTTATATATTTACCATAAAATATTTTTTTTTTCAGAAAAAATAAACAGAAATGTGCTTATGAATAGTATCCCGGGCCCTAAGAGTCAGTCGAATTACGCACACCGGTGACAATTTACTGATGTTTAACAACAGCAACCGTTATTTGGTACATCGATCATACTGTAAACATCGACAAACTTTAACCAGTTAACTAAGAATGTAATACAAATCGCTCTAATAGTAGTATTACCATAATTTTAAAAACCATTATTTTTAACAAAGTTTCCAATGTTTACACTGTCATCGATTTTTGCTGAAACTAATAAGGCTTGCTGTTGCTTGTGACAGGTGGGTGTGATTCGACTGACTGTTAGAGCCCGACATAAGTCATAAGTACATTTCTGTTATTTTGTTTTTTTTTAAGGTTAATATTTAAAGTTGGATTGGCCTATACATTAAAAATGTTTGCAAGATAATGTGTATTTTACTGATATCTCACAGGTAACTTAACTAGCAAATTTTAAAATGTCTCGAAAACTATCAGAGTTAGGGGTTGGTAACCCTAATACCGATTAAAAGATAACTAGTTTCTGATTCTAACAAAAATGTATGGTGTTCCATTTAAGTTAAGCAAGTTATTTAAGTTTTAAGTCGTCAATGTTATGCGGTAGTATTAAAAACACCCTGTACATCACAACTTAATAATGAATATTGCAAAAAAATGTTGAACACTTTTAGTAACGTGGGGTAAACCAAAGTTGCTTGTTCTTATTTATCTTGAAGTTATTGCATTTTTTTTGGAGGGTCTGCAAATCAGGTAAAATTGATTTATCTCAGAAACGGAAGTAAGTAGGTATAGGAACATGTTAAAGAACATACATTATTTTTTATCGTACAATTCAAAAATAAAAAAAATACAGAGTGATGTATTTAAAATAACCCAAGTTTGATATAGTACGTCATTCTAGAGCACCCTTGTACAATTTAAAATATTTTTAAAATGTAGTTTCAAATAATCTTGACATATGTATGCTTTAAAATGTCTAACATTATTTGTCGTTTTAATGCTATAGAATAATTCGTTGGTAGTGCCCCACCCTGTATATAAGCTTCCCATTGTTTTTATGTTTAGTATCGGTTTGCTGATGATGGTAGCTTAGCTATTGAAATACGTGTCCGAGTAAGTTTTTTGGTGCAGTTTTTTGGTGGTTTTCCGTTCATTAAAATAGACGCTGCAGTTTAGTGTTGTATTCCTTAGATCTCCAATGCTCTAAAAAGCTCTCCTTAGAACCCCTGTGTCTCTCAAAGATCTTAATATCAATCCCTGTTTTTTTTTAGTATCGTAGAACTCTTTAGAAAGTTTGGGACTTTCAAAGAAATTCTCGTTTAAAACTTGCTTAAATTTTTCTCCATGCATTTTCAATTAGGACGTTTTGACCAATGCCGACTCTAAAACCCTTGAGACTCTTAAATTAAGATTTTGATCCTTAAATTCTTAACGTTGATTAACATCATAACTGTTCATGAGTCACTTTCAAAAACTCATGCTTTAAAAGCTGTTCTCAAGATCATTAAGACGCTTAAAAAAAATCCTCGTTTAAGACTTAGTTAAATTTCGCTATTTAAAATGAGATGAGATCTAAACAGTTTCTCGAAACACTTTCGATCAGTGTATTTTCCTTTAGAACACGTAGAATGCTCTAAAAATCTGACATTAATATTCTGAAAACAAATTACGTCTAAAGGTTAGTTAAATTTCGTTCTTTCATTGCTTCAAAAAGTCCCTTGTTTGAACTCTTGACACTCTCAAAAAGAGTTGGGTTGAAGATCTAGTGCAAGTCGTAGAATTCTTAGAAAAATCCTGGAGACGGTAAAAAAACTGATTTAAGAGCTAGTAAAATCATTTAATTTGCAGCTTTGATATCGAGTGAGTTTGAACTGTTTATCGGGACACTTTGGACCACTGCATTTTCTGGTAGGAATCGTGGAATGTTTTAAGCAGTTCTGCTTACGACTCCTGGGTCTGCAAACGAAATTCTCATTCAAGACTTAGACAAACTTACCTATTTGCATATTCAATATTGATTAGATCTTAAATGTCTCTCGGTTTTTTTTTTAAACACTGTTTTTATAGAACTTCAATGCTTTAAAAAGCTTTTTTCAGAACTCCTGAGACTCTCAAAGATTTTTAAATTCAACACAGCTACTTTTTTTAGTGCTCGTACAACTCTTTCGAAAGCTTGAGACTTCAAATAAATCCTTAAAGAATTTGTCAAATTCTGTAAAAGCTCCTCAAATAAGTTTAAATTATTTGTCGGCCCAGTTTCTAGAACTGCTTTTTTTTACAGAACTCATAACATTTAAAAAACTTTTTCAGACCTACTGAGACTGTAATGAAATTTTAGTTCAAGACTTTGGTTTCATACATTTTCATAGTCGAATAAGATTTAAGCTGTTTCTGAGATTACGATCGATCACTGTGTTTGTAGAATGATTTAAAAAGCTGTTCTAAAACTATTATAACTTTAAAAAATTCCAAAATTTAGTTAAATTTCGCTCCTTACACTTTTAACGTCGAATAGGATCTAAATGTTTCTCGTATCACTTTCGACCACTACGTTTTTTAGAACTCTTACAATAAATGAAAAAGTTTTCATCAAAACCCTGGGGACCGTTAATTAGTTAAAATTTGCTATTAGCATTTTAAGATCTAAACTGTTGCTCAAATCATCTTTATTAGCAATTGTTTTAGAACTAGATACAGTGCTTGAAAAGATTATCCTCAAACTTTGAGCCTCTCAAAGAAATTCTGGTTTAAGACTTAATTAAATTTTGCTAGTTGCATTTTCAGTATTGAATTGTTCATCAAACCACGTTCAACCACTGTACTTTTTACTTTAAAAAGTTCTCCTGTTTTAAGACCACCAAAAACATATTTTTTAAGACTAAGTTAAATTTTGCACTTTGCATTGAATTGTTCCTCTGTTCGCTTTCG
Source organism: Abscondita cerata (assembly GCA_030710515.1). Classification (NCBI taxonomy): domain Eukaryota; kingdom Metazoa; phylum Arthropoda; class Insecta; order Coleoptera; family Lampyridae; genus Abscondita; species Abscondita cerata. Next base: position 50,460 of record JALBCR010000421.1, on the reverse strand, counting down.
ACCACTAACAGAACACGTACAATGCTTTCAAAAACTCTCCTAGTACTCTAAGGAATCCTTGTTAAAGACTAATAACATCTATACTGTTTATTAGATCACTTTCAAATAGTATATATTTTTTAGAACTTGCTTTAAAAAGATGACTTTAGAACTCTTGAGACTTTCAAAAAAATCTGCTCCAAGAATTATTTAGATTTTACTCCTTCTATTTGAATAACGTCTAAACTATCACTTTGGACAACTAATTTTTTACTACATTTAGAAAGCTTTAAAAAGCTTTTTTCTTCTGAATGTTTGAGAACTCCCAAAAAAAATTTCCATTAGTCCTTTTTTTACCGAACTTTTAACCTACGAATAAGTTCGAAACGGTTTACAAAACTATAAATTGTTTCATATTACTAGTTCGTTTTCCAATTTTTTTAAGAAACCCTGAGAATTTTCGTTCAAGGTTTAATTAAATTTTGCTCAATAAATAAGATCGAAACTCTTTGTCTGGTCGCTTTCTACCACTGTATTATTTATAGAACTATTACAAAACTATCCTCAAAATCCTTCCAGAAACAATAATTACAGAATCACAAACAGCACTTACATACGCTTGTTGCGATTTATTGAGGCTTATCAGTGTGTCTTAAGCAACAGATAGTCGGTGTCACCATCTCTATTTGCAAAAAAGTGACTTTGTAGTCTGATTTTAAAGAAAAACTAATGTTAGCCCCCATCACTTCCTCCATGTCAGAGTACTACTTTTTTTTATGATTTTTAAAACTTACAGTAAAATGAAAACGTTGTTAGTAAACCATTTAAAGATAAACCTTTAAATTTTTTTAATATTAATTACTAGCGAGTTTCGGTTATTTTGAAGGGTACTAAAAATTTTTACATATGCAGTACTAATTTTTATCACTTACTATAAACCTACTGCAGAGAATAATTTAAAATTGGATTCTATTTACTTAACGTTGGGTACTATTTTTTTATTAGTATGGTCTAAATAATTTCAGTTTCTAAAAGATTTTTATATTTAAGGTACTACTTTTGTATAGGTTATTATAAACATAAAACAAAAAACCAAGCAGATTCTAATTAGTTAAAGATTATTTAAAATAATTTAATAATAAATAATAAGTTAATTGCTTTAATTGAGTGTTGATCTTCAGTTGAAGCAGGTGAAATCATAATGTTAAAATGTAAATTCAAGTATAAGAATCTTTTAAACAGAGTACGACTTTTTTGTATTTATAAGTTTGTAAATAACAATACAATACTAGCGAACCAATTATCTTAGTTTTCAGGTACTACTTTTTTACGACGTATGAATTTATTTAAAGAGTGAAAAAAATAAATACTAAAATTGAACTAAAGCAGGTGGAACAACTATAATAACGATACTTTTTGTTTTATTGATTTTTGTGGACTTTGTAACCAAATTATCTTAATTTGTAAGAAATTTTAATGTGAGGTACTATTCTTTGCAATAATTATAAATATATAAGAAAAATATTAAATTATCCTAAATTCTTAAATTTTGATATTCAAGGTACTACTTTTTAAAACTTATTATTAAAATTACAAACGATAAAACTAATGTAGTACTACTTTTTATTAATTTTTTTATTTCTTTTACAAGCACTTAAATAATTCACAATTATCGACAACAAACTCTTATAGTTTCTAAAATATTTTTACATATAAGGTACTTACTTTTTTAGTGTTTTTATTAAGCTAATACGGAGGAATATATAACAAAAACATTTAAAGTTTTGTTATTTTTTATGGTAACAATGGAAGTAAAACACTTCTGTCACAAAATTCTCGACTAGTAGAAAATTTAACTTTATTCAACAGGCTTTGTGCCAATTAAAATTGTTTTTCATTCACTTTTTAATTAAAATAAGAGATTTAACCTTGTTGTTAATCTACACTTCAAGATTTTAAGAATCTGTAGATTAAGTTATTCAAACATTCAGGCAGATTAAACGATAAAACTAGAACAGGGTACTATTTTTTTATTTATTTTAAAAATACTATTAACAATCATTTACGAATTTTATAAATATTAACGTCCTTTTCTATTGATTATTACACTTTCTAACAAATTATTTTAGTTTTTAAAAGATGTTTACATATAAGGTACTACTTTATTTTTTTTACTATTAATCTCATACAGATGAATACATAACAGGCAAATTAATTTTGTTAATAAGCCCTTTTGAGAGTGCAAAACAATTGCATTTTTATTTAGCATTAATTTGTATGACGGACATGCTTTTTAAATTATTTGTTTATAACAATAGATGAAAGTTTGTCTTAAAAGAATCTTTCAATTGCGTTATTGTAACACGTGTAGAGTACTACTTTTTTATTAGAGCAAAGTTTGTCATTAATGTACATTAAGGTTTTAACAAAACCTTTAAATTTAGTTATTTAAGAACGCTAATAAAATTAATGTAGTACTACTTTTTATAAACTTTTTGATTCTGTTTCCATAACACTTACATACCCTGTTATTGACAACAAACTATTATAGTTCTTAAAATATTTTTACATATTAGGTACTACTTTTTTTAGTGTTATTATTAATCTAATACGGAGGAATATATACTAAACAAATTTAAAATTTTTTTATTTTGTTGATTAACCTCTTTGAAAGTAGCGAAACAATTAGACTTTTATTTTGCATTGATTTGTGGCGACGGACTTAATTTTTATTAATTACTTGTTTAAGAAAATTGAGCAAAGTATGTCGTTAATGTACATGTTCTGATTTTAAGAATCCTTAAATTGAGTTATTCTAGCACGCCAAACAATAAATCAAAAAAAACAGTGTAGGGTACTACTTTTTTTATTGAACTTTTTGTTACGACCACCTACGAATTGATTTGTTCTAGGAAGCCTATACCTACACAATTTACCAGTCTAAAGGATTTTCGTTTCTTGAAGTTTTACATGTATAGTACTACTTTTTTGTGAGCCATTAGATACTAACATATTACGGAGTAATATATCAGAGAAGAAATTTACCATGCCAATAAATAAATCAATAAAATTAGTGTAGGGTACTACTTTTTTAATTTATTTTTAAACTTATTTTCTCCAACTTTAAGGAATAATTGTGTTGTTGATCTATTCATGTATAACATTTAACTACACAATAATTCCAATTTTTAGGATAGTTGTACAAATAAAGTAGTACTTTTGTTGTTGTGTAGTTAACCTATTACGGAAGAATATACAACAGATAAATTTAAGGTCTTGTTATTTTGTATATTATTTATGTTAATAGTAGGAACAATACCCGTCTGCAAAAAAATTGATAATACTCTTCGAGTATTGGAAAATTTGGATTTTTATTTAGAACATTGCTGTAGGTGTTGTATTTTTCTTGATGAGAAAAATGAGAAGTAACTTTAGACATGGCAGAAAATATTTTTATAAATATTCGAATTAACAACATTGAACTGAAAACTATGGTTACGAGTAATTATCGTCTAGTTGAACCTGGTAGTGTAACTGACCCAATATTTTGATAATATTTCCATAACATTTTTTTAAACCATTTTTTATCGTCTGGACGTTGCGCTCTATCAAGCCATTAGTTATATGATGGCCTGGGGCAATGAATTTTTAAAAATACTATATTCTTTACAAATGGATCACTGGTAATAATTGAAGCGTTGTCAGAAACCATTACCCTTGGATAACCATAAAATGAAAAATAATTCAATTGATTTGGTCGATGTAGGGACTGTTTGACTCATCCTTGTTTCTGACCCCTGGAACTAAAAAATAGAAACCTTGAAATGGGTCGGGATAATCTATATGGATTCGGTTCCAATTTTCTGAAGGACGTTCCAAATAATGTAATGGTGCTTTCGCTAGTGAAGGTCGAACATTTGCACATGCTTGACAATGTATTTATCGTTATTTTCTCAAAAACAATATCTTTTGGCTAATTGCTTCATCTTTGTGAGGTTCTGTAAGTGAGTACTCAGTTAGAACCAACGGTTAAAGTTTTAACGAAATTTTAGTCTTGATGTTTGATAAAGTTTCATCTTCATCCGTAGAGATTCGAATGTTGTCAACAGTCAATTCAACAGTTGATATTTTGGCAATTAATAAATAACAAAGTCGATTGAGTTCTTCGTTGAGTATTACGTCTGTCTTCGTTGTCTAAACCAGAAAGAAAGATGCATACTTTAATAGCCTAGCAGAGGTAATAGTTTGTTCATCAAAAATTCTGGCTATTCTTGTAGGGCTGGCACCGCAAGCTAACACTATTAGTAGATCTGGATCATATGGAGTTAATAATTTTGACCAGTAAAATTTTACAGTTTTCTAAAGAAAGTTTCTTAAGGGGTAGGTCAAAGTTTGGTTTTCTGGGTAGTAGGTCAGTATTCCAAGGAACCTACGGACCCCATCTACATCAGTTGATTGAAGGGTATCGGGAACTGCTTTTACTTTAGATGGAGACTCCAATAAAATCTGATCTACTATTCGGTTAAATTCCGAAAGGGCAGTTTTGATACCAAGTCATTGGATTCTGTACGTACTTCGATGTGTAGATACGGTTTGAATTTCGCTGACTTCTTCATAAAATCAAAGATGTAGATACGCTTTAAAATTTTTTTAAATTCTTAAGCTATGTAGAATATCTTCTGTTTTCTAATTGGGTAATTTACTGCAATTAGTTTATCGTTGACTCTATTTTATAATCGTCTCAAAGTCAAAGTCCTCCATCTTGTTTTGAAATTACTACTAACGGCGAACTCCAATCACTATTAGTAAACTTTGAGATGAATCCTGCAGCCTTTCAACTTGATCTTCCAAGGTATATAGTACATATCTTTTCTTTGTAGCATACCGGTTTAAGATGTTTGAAATAAAGACCAGGTACTCGTCCTTTTCTTTGAATATTTTTGGGAATGTTTGGATAATTCCTTCTATTTCAGTAACTAAATAAATGCCGGTATGGTTTATATTTGATGTAAGGTCGATTTGTTGGAGATTTATTTAAAGATGACGAACCATACTCTTCCTAGAAGTGGTTCAATATCGTCTGGTACCATATACAGTCTTCAAAGAAAGATCTATTCTTACAACTAACAGACACGGTAACTTTTCCACATGGTAAAAATATCTTTTTAGTATAAGAAGAGAATGCAACATCTGACTTTTGAAACTGAACATTCAGACCTAGATTTTTGATACTGGTCAATGTGAATCCAGCTCCTGAGTTAATTTCAAATCTTTGAGGTTTACCTTCAATTAATACTGTAGCGTATCCGGCATGTGTTGATTCTTGTAAATGTCGATAATTTTATTTATACCAAATTTTTTATTGGTACCTTCTGGTGTGTGATGAGTATCGGAATTCATATGTAATTAACGAATGCATAACTGTTATTGTGATGGTCGTGCTTAACTTTGTGAACGCTACTACAACTAAGACTTGTCGATACAGTTGAGGAAGACAGTTCTTTATCATCTTATTTCGAGGCTTCAAGAGCTTTTTTGACGATTTTATCAAAGTTTTTATTGCTCCATTGAAGTAACTGTTCTCGAATTGAATTCTTTCAAACTTCTAATAAATTGTGTTCTCAAGAAGATTTTCGTGATGTTTATCTTGCTATGAATTGAAGTCGCGGCATCACGTGGCGACATATTCAGCCAATGTTCTAGTTTCGAACTGGTACGTTGATAGGAACCAAGAACGTTGTTCTTAGAGTTAAGATGTTTTTCTAAAGTCGTCATTAATTCTTCATACTTCAAATCATTTAGTGTCTTGGGAGCTACTAAAGCAGATAAAGTGTAATGATAAGTATAATTTGTCTTCGAAAACCTTTTTCAAATCCGTTATCGATAGTTTTTAAAGCCTTCTTCTTGAGGATTAAGGTTTTCAAAAGATGGTGCAAAAGTAGCTGTATTTACATTTGGTTTTGATTTATTTCTAGTGTAGGATATTGTTGGTCACGAAATTGTTTGAGAAGAGCTTGATGATTTGTATTTAAAGTCTTTAAAAATTCTGCAAATTATTTCATGTCCATTTTGAAGACTTGAATTAAAATGTCACTGTCATTATAATCACAAACACGCGTTTGAGTTTATGGTAGCTATGGGAAGTAATTTCAGACATGGCATAAAATATTTAAATTAACAAATATTTCCAAACAGACTGAAGCAAAACATTCCAAACAAGGAGTCTTCGTACAATCGAGATGAAGGTTGGGGAAGGTGAAATTAGTGGAGTCATAAAGTTTCTCAGTTCTTTAGATGTCATTTGCCCTTGTAATAAAAAAAACCCTCTCCAAACTTCGTGAAAAACATCTCTTCAATATCTCCTGAAGTACCTCAAACTCTTAAAGAATTCTTCAACGATGTTTTCTTGGATCTCCAATCGTTCAAAAAAGGTAGTTTCAGTGGTCTTGATAATCTCCGCTCTCGGCATCTACAGGACTTATCTTCGAAGTCGGCAGAGCAGCTGGAGGAAAACTCCTCAAGCTTGCAAATCTAATGCTACAGGGACTAGTCATTCCACAAATAGCAACAATTCTCTACGGAGCCAGTCTTTGTAGACTTCAGAAAAAAAATTGTCAAATTCGTCTTATAGACCAGTGTTTTGCCTCATTTTCAAGGGATTAGAGCAATCTTGTCTTTTGACATCTTCCCGTAGCCGTATTAATATATCATTTGAATCACTATCGCAAGACATTCTACCAGAGCTTTTAAACACAAAAGACCATGATGACTCCATTTATCAACCTGAGAGCCACAAATGTAAGTGTAAGGTTGAGAAATTTTACAGCCAATCCTAAGTGCAGCAGCTTTTGAGGTACTTAATTGTCCAATAAGTTTCCGAGACTAGCAGGGGACACCAGATTCAGGTTCAGAATCAACTAGAAGTTTGGTGTTAGTGCAACAATCAAACAAATCTAAATGTTCTTAAAACAATTTTGCTTGAAGAAATCCAAAGTTTGCAACAGAAGAAATTATACGCCCATTGAGATTAACAAATGATTAAATAGAAGAAAAGAATGTTACTGAAGATAAATCAGATTGAATTCCCAAACTACTGAAAGCTGTAGGGAGTGATGCTTATTTGCAAGAATTTGGGGTTAATTTTCCAAAAATGATTGTATTTTTGCGTCAATGTTTAAATTTCCAAAGAATTACAATTGCGAAGAAAATAATTAAGTTTTGGAATCCAAAAGCAATTTCCTAATAAATATAAATTCATATGAGATTTTATATTATCCTTCAAATCCTTAAAATGTTCTTTGGTATCATTGCTTCAAAGACCAAGCGTTTCCATGGAGAAAGCAAAGAAAACCGTAGGACCGATGCCCTCGCCTTCACCAATTAGGATTTAATACCAGAGGAGGATGTGAAGCTTTTGTTCACACTGTGCGGTCGTTTACTTTAAACAATAACTCAAAAGAGAAAGTCATACTCAAAATCAGTTTTTGTAACGCCTTCAACTGATTGGAAAGAAATTTGATGATTGTGGAAGTACATGAAAATACTCTCCATTTTTACCATTTTCTCCATCAGTGCTATGTTATTTAATAACTCGACCATATTATCTCAGAATGGATGCTAGCAAGGCGACCCCTAAGGACCTCTTTTATTCAGTTTGACACTGCAACCTTATCATCCAAGCTCTTAGTATTCTATCTATTTGACGGAACCATGGGGTGGTCTCCTGAAGAAGTTTTGAAGAATTTTAGGTTTTAATCCATGAGTGTAAGAAGATTGGATTTTGTGTGTACTTCTCAAAGTGTGATACTTACTTTTGTTCGGAAGAGATGAATTTCTATAAGGATCAGGTTAACAATCTTTTCCCCTGACATCATAGCACAGCTATCACTGATGAAACAATTGATAAAACCTTTTTAGAGGAGACTAAAAGTATCAAGTTCTTTTGTTCTCGTCTGAAGTATCTGAAGTCACATATTGCTTATTATTTCTTGAAGAACTATTTGGCCATCCCCAAACTCACGAACAATTAAAGCGTTTCCCCTACCAGAAAAACCCTGCTCATTATCAATTGTCGGGAAAACTCTATTAAACAGTACCTGCTAGAAATTACCAATGTCAACCTTAGCTCAGTGCATGAATCTATGACTTATCTCCCTGTACGCTTTGGTGGTACTTATTCTCCTTTCTTCTGTACAGAGTACTTCTGAACTTATTATCTGAACTCCCAGAGATGAAGTCTTGATAAACCAACTAATATCATCCCTGGCATTTTCTTCATCCACGTTTTGTGCCTCAAAATACTTGTTAGTTTGGCGCTTGGCTGTCTGCTCTACCTTCTCGTTAGATTGAGACCTTGCTAGATAACAACTCCTTCCTTATCGGATTAGGATCCAAGTTGAGGTCTTCATTGCCTTGTATTTGTGGGTTGCCGACGAATAAACACGGTATTCATAGACTTTCCTGCAAAAAAGTAATTGGACTCTGATCAAGACTCATCGGAGATCCCATCAATTTTAGTGCCTAATAAAATATGCAGGCAGGACGGGAAAAGTCATCAAAGTTAACGAGGGGAAAAAATTGCTCAGACTCTCCCGTGCATTTTTTATTCAACGAATAAGCATTGCCATCCAGAGAAGGAATGTGTAATGGGCTCTCTACTTTTATCTAAATCCTTGGACGAAATCTTTTTGTTTTAACAGTGATTTTTATGTTGTCTCTCTGAAAATCTGAAACCTTATTTACGTAATTCATAGTAATTAAGTTAATAGGCATTTATGTAACAAATCCATAATCTACATTTTTATGGATGAGCCACACAATTATGGGCGAGCGACGAAGGAGCGAGGCCATAACTGTGACGAGACGATAAAACGAGGTTATGGACGAGTTACATACAACATTGAATGATTTTACTCAAACAACGCAGAAAGAATTTGTCATACCGACGTATACCTAGTCGTCTTATAAATTGACAGTTTTTACTCTTAAAATACACACATTTATTCTGACATTCACGTTTGACATTGACAGTTTTAAATATTCGGTGGGGAGCTTTGTAGTATTTCAACGAAGTTAGCGACTGGAATTTCATCTAAGCTGAAAAATCGATTATTTATGACTTTTTGTTAATTGAAATATTAGAGTTTTACAATGTTGAGATAGAATTACAAAAATAAGAACCCTCTCTTACATTTAAGACCTCAAAGACTTAGAGTACAGAAAGATTTAGACCTACTCCATTTTTTTAACTTAACAAGGACTGAAACATTTGAAAATTTTATAGAATTTTGATTTTTATTTTTATTAGAAGCAATAAGAATAAAGATGGAGTGAAAACAAAATAATTCGCTCTAAGGCCACTCGACACATCGGAAACTAACGTATAAATTGAATTTTCTTCTAGAAATTGATACGATTACGACGCAGTCACATTTAATCGTCAAGACTCAACATTTCTAAGTAGTAACGAGTAATCATCTATTATTCAATGTAGCATAATCTGGCAAAGCAGTGTGTTTTCCCTATCTCGTACATACACGCCATCCGCCCATTTTATTCCTTCCATGCAAACTTCTGTGACAAAACAAATTAACGAACTGAGCGTTTGTTTCCAACAGAGAACAAAATAATTGCGAATCAAATGGACCAACTAAGTGGAATCGAGGCTGCTACGTCCTTATCACTAGTAAATTCCTATAAAAAAAATTGTGGGCAAAATACAATAAGCGTTTCCGCCGCTTTTTTTTTTAATAATGTGATATATGTGGGAGTTCCTGCAGTCGAAAGCCAAACAATGAAGAAGGTACGATCAATATTCTTTTATTCTTATTATTAAGCGTTAAAAAGGGAATATTTATTGCATTTAAATTGGTCCAAATTCGCATATCTCCTGTATAAATTTTAAAGGTTGATACCCCTGTTGGACAAAATAGCCCAAAGCCGTGATGAATTTAAAGTAAATAACCGAAAATTTAACAGCTACCTGAATTATGGTTTCCGGACGATATTTTAGATGCTTTTTTGTATAACGGATTTGTACAAATGGACGGTTAAAGTACTAAACGTTATAAATCTAATAAAATTTTGGTAAAATCTCTTTCTATTTGACGCTTTTGTCAAAGTTTTTTTTATGTAATTGCAGCTTTTTATAAAAGGGGGCAATTTTTTATTAGCTGCGCTGGATGCGATGACTTACAGAATAATTTACAAGAAATGATTTTGATGTCAATAATATAGATAACAATTACTTTGGTATTTACCAACATATTGAGGATGTTGTTGGTATTGAGGTCAACGCCGGGGTTTCACAAGGATCTATCTTGGAAAGCAACTTTTCTATATCAGTTCCTCGCATTTTATTTTTCAAAATTGAGATTAAGTGAATATGAACATTCTCCCTAATTCTATCGGAAACTACAATTGATTTTAAAAGTCAAGTGTTTCTACGTTAATAACTGATTCTTCAACCGTCTGAATAAGAAGACAACCATTATGATTAATTCAACTAAAGGCTGGGGTCTAATGAAGAGTAAGTCGTTTTTGAAAAACTCATCTTTTAACAAGTGAAGAAACTTTATTCTAGTGTTTTATACAACAAGTGGTCGTCCTCTAAAAAAAAATGAAAATTGTACTCATTACAATCAATCAGCAAAAACTTCAACCCAAAAATTTAAAGCATATTACGACGAAGTAAAATAAATACAAAATTACGTTACCAAATGAGGCAAATAAATTCAGCATATCGAATGACAAAAAGCACTTTCACAAATGTCATGTGACCACTGTCATGGCGGCAAATTTAAAAATACTCCTTAAATATGTAAAAGGAGGTTAGATGACAGATATTGAAAATGCCTAAGAAAAGTTGTTTAGGAATTACATTATTAAAAAATAACTATGTTTTAAAAGTATTAGGTTTCCGGCATTTTTCCCTGAAATATTGAAAAAACAAAATTTTTAAGTTTGATTTGCATAAACACAATAAAACCATCAAATAAACTTCACAATCCAGTAATTTTATTTATTAGTCTACCAATAGACGGTAAAGAACAAAAACATTGTTTTTTAAAACGAACTTGTTACAAACTTTTGCCGGTCACTGTATAATTCCTTTTCCCTTTCCTTAATGCCAAAACCAAACAATACAAAAAAATTATCTCCATATTAATGCAAAATTTTCTTAAATTACACCTTTATATATATTTCTTTCATTTTCTTCTCTTTTCTTTATCACTTCTTTCATCCATTCTATTTCCTGTCTATTCTTTCTTAATAGTATCCTTTCTTCACATCCTACATATTCTCTCCTCATCATTCCTCCAGTACATATTCACTTTTCCTCATTCCCGCATCTAAACTTCGCTATGATTCTTTTTATACTTATTTTCCTCTCAGATATCCTGGCAATTTTTACTAGCTGCGCTGGATGCGATGAGTTACAGAATAATTTACAAGAAATGATTTTGATGTCAATAATATAGATAACAATTACTTTGGTATTTACCAACATATTGAGGATGCTGTTGGTATTGAGGTCAACGCCGGGGTTTCACAAGGATCTATCTTGGAAAGCAACTTTTCTATATCAGTTCCTCGCATTTATTTTTCAAAATTGAGATTAAGTGAATATGAACATTCTCCTAATTCTATCGGAAACTACAATTGATTTTAAAAGTCAAGTGTTTCTACGTTAATAACTGATTCTTCAACCGTCTGAATAAGAAGACAACCATTATGATTAATTCAACTAAAGGCTGGGGTCTAATGAAGAGTAAGTCGTTTTTGAAAACCTCATCTTTTAACAAGTGAAGAAACTTTATTCTAGTGTTTTATACAATAAGTGGTCGTCCTCTAAAAAAAAATGAAAATTGTACTCATTACAATCAATCAGCAAAAAACTTCAACCCAAAAAATTTAAAGCATATTACGACGAAGATAAAATAAATACAAAAATTACGTTACCAAATGAGGCAAATAAATTCAGCATATCGAATGACAAAAAAAGCACTTTCACAAATGTCATGTGACCACTGTCATGGCGGCAAATTTAAAAAATACTCCTTAAATATGTAAAAAGTGAGGTTAGATGACAAGATATTGAAAAATGCCTAAGAAAAAGTTGTTTAGAATTAGATTATACTTATAAATAAAAAATAACTATGTTTTAAAAATATTAGGTTTCCGCATTTTTCCTGAAATATTGAAAAAACAAAATTTTTGCGTTTGATTTGCATAAAACACAATAAAACCATCAAATAAACTTCACAATCCAGTAATTTTTATTTATTAGTCTACCAATAGACGGTAAAGAACAAAAAACATTGTTTTTTTAAAACGAACTTTGTTACAAACTTTTTGCCGGTCACTGTATAATTCCTTTTCCCTTTCCTTAATGCCAAAAAACCAAACAATACAAAAAAATTATCTCCATATTATTGCAAAATTTTCTTAAATTACACCTTATATATATTTCTTTCATTTTTCTTCTCTTTTCTTTATCACTTCTTTCATCCATTCTATTTCCTGTCTATTCTTTCTTAATAGTATCCTTTCTTCACATCCTACATATTCTCTCCTCATCATTCCTCCAGTACATATTCACTTTTTCCTCATTCCCGCATCTAAACTTCGCTATGATTCTTTTTTTTTATACTTATTTTCCCTCTCAGATATCCTGGCAATTTTTTACTAGCTGCGCTGGATGCGATGAGTTACAGAATAATTTACAAGAAATGATTTTGATGTCAATAATATAGATAACAATTACTTTGGTGTTTACCAACATATTGACGATGCTGTTGGTATTGAGGTCAACGCCGGGGTTTCACAAGGATCTATCTTGGAAAGCAACTTTTCTATATCAGTTCCTCGCATTATATTTTTCAAAATTGAGATTAAGTGTATATAAACATTTCCCCTAATTCTATCGGAAACTACAATTGATTTTAAAAGTCAAGTGTTTCTACGTTAATAACTGATTCTTCAACCGTCTCTGAATAAGAAGACAACCATTATGATTAATTCAACTAAAGGCTGGGGTCTAATGAAGAGTAAGTCGTTTTCGAAAATCTCATCTTTTAAGAAGTGAAGAAACTTCATTCTAGTGTTTTATACAATAAGTGGTCGTCCTCTAAAAAATGAAAATTGTACTCATTACAATCAATCAGCAAAAACTTCAACCCAAAAAATTTAAAGCATATTACGACGAAGATAAAATAAATACAAAAACTGCGTTACCAAATGAGGCAATAAATTCAGCATATCGAATCATGAAAAAAGCACTTTCACAAATGTCATGTGACCACTGTCATAGCGGAAAATATTCCTTAAATATGTAAAAAGTGAGGTTAGATGACAAGATATTGAAAAATGCCTAAGAAAAAGTTTTTAGAATTAGATTATACGTCATGTGCAAGTTTAAAAAAAATAACTATTTTTGAAAAATATTAGGTTTCCAGCGTTTTTCCCGGAAATATTGAAAAACCAAAATTTTTTGCGTTTGATTCGCATAAAACACAATAAAACCATCAAATAAACTTCACAATCCAGTAATTTTTTATTTATTAGTCTACCAATAGACGGTAAGAACAAAATCTTTGTTTTTTAAAACGGACTTTGTTACAAACTTTTTTTCCGGTCACTGTATAATTCCCTTTCCACTATTCATGTGCCAAAAAACCAAACAATACAAAAAATTATCTCCATTACACTTATATATATTTCTCTCATTTTCTTCTCTTTTCTTTATCCACTTCTTTCATCCATTCTATTCCCTGTCTATTCTCTCTTAATAGTATCCTTTCGTCACATCCTACATATTCTCTCCTCATCATTCCTCCAGTACATATTCTTTCTTTCCTCATTCCGCATCTAAACTTCGCTATGATTCTTTTTTTATACTTATTTTCCCTCTCAGATATCCTGGCAATTTTTTTACTAGCTGCGCCTGGATGCGATGAGTTACAGAATAATTTACAAAAAATGATTTTGATTTCAATAATATAGATAACAATTATTTTGGTGTTTACCAACATATTGACGATGCTGTTGGTATTGAGGTCAACGCCGGGGTTTTTACTAAGGATCTATCTTGGAAAGCAACTTTTCTATATCAGTTCCTCGCATTATATTTTTCAAAATTGAAAAGATTAAATTAATATATGAACATTTCCCTAATTCTACCGGAAACTACAATTGATTTTTTAAAAGGCAAGTGTTTCTACGTTAATAACTGATTCTTCAACCGTCTCTGAATAAAGAGAAGACAACCATTATGATTAATTCAACTAAAAGGCTGGGGTCTAATGAAGAGAGTAGTCGTTTTCGAAAATCTCATCTTTTAAGTGAAGTGAAACTTTATTCTAGTGTTTCATACAACAGTGGTCGTCCTCTAAAAAAAAAATGAAAATTGTACTCATTACAATCAATCAGCAAAAACTTCAACCCAAAAATTTAAAGCATATTACGACGAAGATAAAATAAAATACAAAAACTACGTTACCAAATGAGGCAAATAAATTCAGCATATCGAATGACAAAAAAGCACTATTACAAATGTCATGTGACCACTGTCATGGCGGCATATTTAAAAAATATTCCTTAAATATGTAAAAAGTGAGGTTAGATGACAAGATATTGAAAAATGCCTAAGAAAAAGTTTTTTAGAATTAGATTATACGTCTATGTGCAAATTTAAAGAAAAAATAACTATTTTTAAAAATATTAGGTTTCCTGCATTTTTTCCGGAAATATTGAAGAAACAAAATTTTTTGCGTTTGATTTGCATAAAACACAATAAAACCATTAAATAAACTTCACAATCCAGTAATTTTTATTTATTAGTCTACCAATAGACGGTAAAGAACAAAAATCATTGTTTTTTTAAAACGGACTTTGTTACAAACTTTTTGCCGGTCACTGTATAATTCCCTTTCCCTTTCCTTAATGCCAAAAAAACCAAACAATACAAAAAAATTATCTCCATATTAATACAAAATATTCTTAAATTACACCTTATATATATTTCTCTCATTTTCTTCTCTTTTCTTTATCACTTCTTTCATCCATTCTATTTCCTGTCTATTTTCTCTTAATAGTATCCTTTCTTCTCTCTTTTCGGACCACCAGTTCTCCACATTTTTTTTAAATGCTTAATATTCTCCCACCCTTCGCCACATCCTACATATTCTCTCCTCATCATTCCTCCAGTACATATTCTCTCTTTCCTCATTCCCGCATCTAAACTTCGCCATGATTCTTTTTTTTTATACTTATTTTCCCTCTCAGATATCCTGGTATTCCTTCCGTACTTAACTCCCTGTACTTTTCATTGTATCTTCCCCTTTTTTAAATCTTCGCACTCCTTTCTTGTGTCTGTATATCTTTATCTGTACTTATCACTTCCTTTTCCATTCTTCTCCCCTTCCTTCTTTTCTGTTTATCTTCCCTCTGGAGTACCCTACCTTTACTTAATAATGTTTCCTGTCTTCTTCACCGTATTCACTTCCCTCCAACATTCTTTTAGTATCTCATTCCTCTCCCTGTCTCTTATACTTTCTTCAAATCCCACTGCCAATTTTCCTGTCCAAATCCTAATCTTATTTATTTATACTTCTTCTTCTATTATATATCTTGGTGTTTCTTTTTCGAATCCCAATGGTCATTTCCAGGGTTTTAATCGTATCTCCAGCTTTTCCCATTCTTTCCATCCCCATATTTCCGCACCATACAATACCTACTTCTCAAGCAACCATCTTCTTTTTCAATATCTTTTCCAAAAACCCTTTCCCCTATCCCCCATACTTGACTCAATACCTTGTTCCATTTCTGTTCTAATTCCTTTATATGCCCTTCGTCCTTATTATTATAACTACAATTATACCCAAGATACTTGTGTTTGTCTACTGTTTGAATTTCTTCTTGCTCTCATAACCATCTCTCCTTTATTCCTCTCCTGTTTTCTTTTTAAACATTATTATTTTAGTTTTTTCTCATTTGTTTCAAGCTTTTTCTTTACTAAATATTTTCTCACTACCTCTATCATGCCTCTCATTTCCTTTTGATTTTTGCAATCCATCACATCATCTTCCACACCCACTACACTTTTTCTTTTTATCACTATTGCTCCTGTTTGCCAATTTTTTATCCCTTTTTCTAAATCACTTGCTAATATTCAGTTATTATTCAAAACCATGCACTTCAATACTTACTTACACCACGCTATTATACGTTGAAAATATGCACCCTGTATATTGAAAATAAACTTGGATTTAATGCACTCTCTGTCTAAGCCCCTTAGTTACCCAAAACTCTCTTTTCCTCCTCTACTCTAGTTTTACATCTTGTTTCTTTATACAGTTCCTTTATCCCTGCTATCAAATCTTCCTTTACCCCCTTTTGCTTAATCGCTTTCCTCAACAGTTCTCTATCCACATTGTCAAACGCTGCTTTAATATCCAATAATAAGGCATACATTTTTTTTTCCATCTTTTTCTATTTTTTATTTACCATATGCCTTTAGACATATATAATTGTCCATTGTACCCGTGCCTTTAAGAAAGCCTGTCTGCCAATCAGGTATTAACTTCCTCTCTTCTATTTCCTTCTCCAATCTGCTTCTTAATATTTCTCTATATATTTTGTACCCCACATTTGTGAGACTTATCCCCCTGCAGTTTTGAACTTGTTTTTTATCCCCTCTTTTATTTATTGGACATATTATTGCTTCTTTCTATTTTTCAGAAACTCCTCCTCCTTTGCCTATCTATTCAAATACCTTCCTTATTCTTCCTTTTATTTTATCACCTATATATTTCCACTGCCCTTCCGTTTCCATCTTTACGTTCCGCTCCTACCTACTTTTACCTTCTTTAATGCTTCTCCAACTCCTTCTTTTTTATACATTCACATCTTAATTTTTCTTTTCTTTCCTACAATTCCTACAATTGTTGACTTCTCCTTTGTTCTTCTAATAATTTTCTACAATATTCTTTCCATACTTGACTTTCACTTTTTTTTTTTTATCTTTTCTACCAACTACTCTTTGTAGCTCTCTTTTCTCTGTTTACACCTCTTTGAAACTCGTTTTTAGTTTTGTATTCTTCTAACTCTATCTTTCCTTTTTTCTAGACATTTCTTGCTCCTCCTGCTCATCTTCTTTCTGGACCTCTCTATATTTTCTCTGCCACACTTTTTTTTTCTCACCACTCTCTATTATCCTTTAGTTCTTCTTCTTCTCTACCCATCCATCAATTATCACCTCTAACGGTTTCTCCTCTTCTCTTATACTCAGTTCTTCTATCTTCTCTTTTACTTTCTTTAATTATTATTACGTAGTTTATGACAGATTCTTCTATGTATTTGTACTCACCGTTCCCCCTTTCTCCAGATTACCATTCATTATAGTCCATCCTTGTTCTTTGCATAATTCTATCAGTATCTTTCCATGTCCATTTACTTTTTATCCATCGAACTCCTTTTCTTTTACTTTTTACGTTTTATTATTAATTCTCCCTCTTCATCTGTTTCTGCGTTAAAATCTCCTCCTATAATTATTTTGCCTTCCTCTTCTTCTTCTAATAATTCTTCTATTATTCTCTTTGTATTTCTCATTTCCTTTTCTGGCTTTATTTTAGTTTTTGTGCTTCAACTATGATTCTTTCTTCTAAATTGTGTCACTACATTCCAAAAAAACTATTCTATTTTTTTCTTTTTGTAATAAACTTTGTTCACTGTTCCCCCTCTGCTTCCATTCCAGCATTTCCCACCCATATTTTAGTTTCTTGACATTCATTTTCCCTCTGCTTCTATCCATCTTCTTTTTCCTTTTCACCATAACCTTCCAAATCCTATTTTGACTATCTTTTATTCTTGCAGCAACGTTTATTGTCTCCTGTCTTGTTCTCATTTACATCTATCTTTCCTTCAATGTCATATCTTCATCCACGTAAATGTTAGTTTCCTATCAATTTTTGTTTATTTCCCAATACTTCTATTTGTCTTCCATATTACTCATACATTTAACCAATTATAATTCGCTTTTTTAATTTCTACCGCTTCTTCGCTCTTACTTCCACTCCCAACTTTTCTTTTATCAATTCTTCTACTTGTTTTAGCAGATCTCTTTTTGTCTCCTCTGCACTTCCTCCTATTACTATTACATTTTTCTTCTTTTCTCTTTTCAATTTTTTATGCCAATCTAGATTTTTTTAAATCGGCTATAAACATGTGGAGCTACCTTTACATATTTTTAAAATATTTTAATATAGGTAAATTTTAGCTCTTTATAATAAACATAAACAAAATTGTGGAGCTTTTATTACATATTTTCACTTTATTTATGGATGGAAAAAAATGTGTACAATCCTAATTTTTTTCACATCTTTACCCAATTTACATTTGCTCCATGGCAAACAATTGTTGATAAAAAACTCACGTGGAGTTATTCCCACATACTTTAACACTTTTTTATACAAGATGTTTTACGACGAACTTATATGGGGAAATTCTTAGGACTATAGGAAGGGGGATTTTTGGAGGTATAATAGAACAATTTAAAATGGTTGGGATGACTGAAACGTGGATGGAAGAGAAAGAATAGAAACAATGGTAAAGATAGGATGCCGGAAGAGTTTGAATGGCAAATACAATACGCGGAGAAAAAAGAAAGGAGGGAGTAGGGCAAAGGAATAATTGTAGGAGGTGAGGAAAGAATGAGAAAAATAGTCAGGAGAAGACTTACGAAGATATAGAAGGATTGATAAAAGCGGATGTAAAAACGGAGAGGGGTGAGATATACGAAGTAATTACGGTGAAAGGAAGAGAGATGAATGAGAAACACCAAAAAAATTGAAAGATATTGAAAGAGAGAAGAAGGAAGAAAAAAGATAATAGGAGATTTTATTGGAAGAATAGGTAAAGAAGAGAAAAAGCAATAAAGAAATACAAGACAAGAAAATAAATGGAAAGAAAATTGATTGAACTATGTAATGAAGAGAATGGACAGTAATAAACGGTAACATGGTGGATGAAAGGAAAGGAGAGTGCGTTCATAGGGACATAGGGGAGAGTCGGAGATTGATTACGTAGTGACAAATAAAGAGGGTTGGAAAACATACAAGGGTTTAAGATGAGAGAGGGGAGTCAGATCAACAACCACTAAAACTGACAATAGTGGGGAGGAGGAGAAGTCGAAAAGGTGCGAATGATAAACAAGAGGGCCAGTGGGGAAATGGTAAGTGTGGACAAGGGAAAGTATCGAAGGTAAGTAGAGACAAACTAGAAGAGAACTGGGAACGACAAGATGAAATAGAGGGGAGATAAGAATAATAGTAAAAAAAATGGAAGAGGCTGCAGAAACGAGACAATATAAGAAAGAAAGTAAAGAATTAGGGAGAAGGTATGAATGGTGGAATGGAGAGTGTCAGATTGCAAGAAGAAAGTGAGAAGAGGAAAGACAATAGAAGAAAGGCAAAATTGAGATAGAGGAGTACAGAAAGTTAAAGGTAAGCCTCAAAACAGTTTGTGAAAAAAGAAAGGTAAAATACAGAATAAAATTAGAAAATTATTTACTTACTAGGTGGGCCGCCAACCATGCACAAAATGTGTCTTTCAGTTGGCAATGTTGAGTAAAGTGGTAAAATTACTTTATCATATAAGAAAGTGACAACACGCCACAGGCAGGCACATAGTTACGTAACTTCTGAGTTATTCTATATATTTTTTTATATATGTAGTAAATACGAAATGTACTGGTTTCTAAGTGCGCAAGTTTTATTTATGATAGGTGAGTGAGCCACACACAGAATGTATGGCATCCAGTTGTCAATGTTTTATTATACAAGAAACTGGACACACTCCACAGGCAGGCACGCAGTTACGTTACTTCTGAGTTGTATATTGTAGTGATCTAAATTTAAGGGGTAACTATGTAAACAAAAATTGTTAAATAATTTTTAATTACATAACATACTTATAGCGACCAGTAACGTACGGTCTAAGTTGAGAGCGACGTAGTACCTAGAAAGAGAAAGCACATTAGAAAAAAAGTAGTAAAGATAATTTTATAATGGAAGTAAAAGAATATGAGTCTGACAACTAGAAACATGGCTAAGAAAAATGCAGGAGATTCTGAACAAAGAATGGAAGATATCAGCGAAAATTAAAACATAGAAGACATGGAAACCGAAGAAAAAGGAACTTTCTAAACGAAATCAGATAGACATGAATAAATTCATGAATGTTTTCATGCAAAGGATGGATAGAAAATTTAACGATATGAAAAAAAATTTGATGACATGGAAAAGAAAAATGAAGATAATTTTAATAAAATTTGGAATAATAATCAACAACTTAGGGAAGATTTAAAAGCAACCAATAAAGAAGTACCAAGATTAGATAAATGTATGAGTGAATTTAAAATTATCACGGAGCACAGATTGGACAACATGGAGTTGATCATTGAACACACGGATGCTGAAAATAAAAATCGAATGGAAAATATTGAAGTAAGAAATGATAAAAATACAGTTAGACATAAAAAAAACTGGAAGGGAGAATTAATCAAAATACTTTGAAAAAATAAATTAAAGTTTAAGAAGTAGTAATATAAGTGAAAACTAGATGTTAAAAAATAGGAATAATTTGTTGGTAGGATTAAGAAAGAAACAGTAATTGACAGTCATGGAGGAAAGCCAGTTGACTTAAACAAAAGAATTGTTACAAAAGTGTAAATGCAGCAAAGAAGAAGGGAAGGTTAAAAACTGTAAGAAGGAATTATAAAGTGATAAGAAGTATAGGAAGTTAAATGAAATGAAAGATTAAGATTAATGCAATGGAATTGAAGTTATTACAAAGAATGGTATTTAAAGAAAAAATATATGACAAGAAATAAAAAAAGAAGTAAAATAATAATGGAAAATGAATGAAGAAAAAATATGAACTATTAATGATGAAATCTGAGAAAGAAAATAAAATGAAGAAAATTGGTAGAAGAATAGCAAGGAAGAACATGAATAAAATGTAAGAAAGCAAGTGGAAAATATGCATTGATTGTGCAAAAAGAAGTAAAACGTTTATTAATTCACATTGAGGAAAAAAATTGTGTGACTTTAACATTTGTGTTGGAAATGAAAAAGGAAATAAGTTAGGATGGTAACTGAGGATCATTGAGTGAATGAGTGTTAATGATTATAATTAATAATAAAGGTTTAGACAGAATTAAAAATTATTTGTGAAATTACTTAAAATGTAAAAAAAATTAATACAATTTTACGTAATTTAAAGGGAGTATGTAATGATCTAAATTTAGGGGTAACTTCTTCTTATGGTGCCTGTCCGTTTCGAACGTTGTCTATCATAATGGCATCTTGGTTTTGTTGATCATGCCTTGGAGGATTTGTTGAAACAGGCAGTATCTCTTCTCATTCCTCATTGTGTGTCCTAGGTATTCGAGTTTTCGGCATTTTACAATTTTTACAATCTCTGGCTTTTTTCTCATTCTCAACAGAACTTCCATGTTACTTACTTTATCTGTCAATGGTATTTTAAGTGTCCTTCTGTATAGCCACATTTCAAAGGCTTCTAGTCTTGCCGTTGTTTCTTTGTTGACTGTTCAAGTTTCTACGCCATACAAGAGTACCGAGAATACATAACATCTCAATAGTCTGAACTTGGTGTGAAGGTTAAGGTGGTGGTTTGTGAATAGTAGTCTCATTCTATTAAATACAGATCGTGCATGCTCTATTCGACATTTGATTTCTTGTGAGTTGTCCCAGTCTTGGTTGATGATGGTGCCAAGGTATTTATATTGGGATACTTATTCGATTTGGCTCTGATTAATATACAGGTGTGCTCCGCTGATGTTCTCCTTACTGACTATTAACAGTTTTGTTTTGCTAGTGTTTATCTTCAGTCCATATTCTGCATTTATTTGACTACTTTGTTTATGAGTAATTGTAGTCCTTCAATTGTGTCGGAAAATATGATAGTGTCATCTGCATATCTGATGTTGTTGATCCGCATACCATTGATAGGGATTCCTTCTTCTATGTTATCAAGAGTTTCTTTGAAGATTTGTTCTGAGTATAAATTAAATAAGATTGGTAAGAGTATGCATCCTTGTCTTACTCCTAGTTGTATTTTGACTTCTTGTGTATGTTCATCCTCTACTCTTAAACCTGCCCCTTGCTTCCAGTTCAAGTTTATAATTATGTTGAGGTTATTCTTATCTATTCTATCTTATTGAATATTTCCACCATTTTATCATGTTTTACACTACTGCATTTCGAAAACCGAACTGATTTGGTGCCATTTGCTCTTCACAGATCTGTTATTTGCTTATGTATTATTTCTCAGGAACAATGTGGCTCATGAGACTGTTTTTTTTTTTTTATTTTTTTTTTATTTTTTTTTTTTTTTTTTTTTTTTATTATTTTTTTTTTTTTTTTTCTTTCTTAATTTTTTTTTTTTTTTTTTTTTTTTTTTTCTTTTTTTACCTTTTTTATTTTTTTTTTTTTTTTTTTTTTTCTTTTTTTCTATTTATTTTTTTCTTTTTTTTTTTTTTTTTTTTTTTTAATTCATTTTTTTTTTTTTTTTTAAAATTTTTTTTTTTTAAATTTTTTTTTCTTTTTTTTTTTTTTTTTTTTTATTTTTATTTTTTTTTTTTTTTAAAATAATAATTTTTTAATTTTTTTAATTTATTTCCCTTTTATTTCTAATTTTTTTGTTTAAAAATAATTTATAAATATATTGTTTGAATGGTTTAGACAATGTTATGTTTGAAATAATAACACTATTCTGGACTTCCATTGTCTATATTTTATTTTAATAGAATAAACACAACGTTTCAATTGCTATTGAATCTGCAATCGTCTTCAGGTGAATACTAACAAACTTAAAGACTACTGTAACTTATATACTAATACAAAGTTAGTGAAGCGATCAAGTGTACAAAGTTAATGAAGGGGACGTTACCGTAAACTAAGATTAGTCAGGCGTCTAATTAAGGGTTTCCACACATTGTTAATCTCTACGCTGGGTTGACTAAAGACATTCTTGTTGTTTTCGATAAACGCTGCTTCTTTAAATTTTCTCTTGTACCAGTGCTCTTCTCGGTGTATAATTCTTGCCTCCGACCATTTCATTTTGTGATGTTTTTCCCAGGAGTGTTGGGCAATGCCGGATTTCAAAGTCTCTCCTCTCTGCGTATGGGTTTTATGTTCCTTCAACCTGATATCTAAGGGTCTTTTAGTTTCCCCTACGTATGACTGGCCGCATTCACATGGGACTTCGTAGATGCAATTCTTGGAGTCACGACTGTTGTCTGGTCTAGTTTTGGAGATCATGCTACCAATAGTTCTTGATGATCTGAATACCGTGTTAATGTCATAATTTCTTCCTATCCGTTTTATTTTCTCAGATAATCCTTTGACATATGGAATGCTGAGTAGTGTTTTGGGTTTCTCTTCGGTCATGGCTGGTTGGTTCTTAGAGAGTTGTAGAGCAGTTTCTACCACTCGTTTCGGGTAACCATTTTGTTTAAGGTCTCTTCTGATGTTCTTGATTTCTTCTTGTAGTCCTACCTCTGTATTACATAGTCTGTGAGCTCTGTCGACTAAAGATTTAATAATCCCTTTCTTTGTTGTTCCACTGTGATTGGAGTCGTAATTCAGATATTGGCCGGTATGAGTTGGCTTTCTGTAAACTGATGTCACAATATCCTCATTGTTTCTTTTGCGAGGACGTCCAAGAATGGTAGTGAGTATTCCCTTTCTTTCTCCATGGTGAATTTGATGGATGGCTTAATGTTGTTCAGGTGGTGTAGAAAAGGTCTAGCTGACGGTCGCTATGGTTCCAAATTATGAACGTATCGTCTACATATCTGAGCCATAATTTTGGTTTAAATCTCGCTTTTTCCAGTGCTTGGACCTCGAACCAGTTCATGTAGATGTTGGCGATTACCGGTGAGAGAGACGAACCCATAGGAAGACCGTCGTCTTGTGCAAAGAATTCGTCCTTTAATTGGAAATATGAGTTCCTGAGGCAGCATTGTAGAAGTTCCATTATCCCTTAACCGGTAGCAAAGTTCTATTATGTAATTCCTCGTCCTCTAGCAACTTCTTCTGAATAATTTCTAAAGATTCTTCAACCGGAACATTAGAGTAGAGGCTTTCTACATCGAAGCTGACAAAACGATCTCGTTTTGTAGTTCTATAGACTCAAGAATCTCTACGAAATGTCTGGAATCCTTCACAAACGATGGGCTGCCATCTTGAAGTGGTCGTAGAATTGGAAGTAAGAACTTGGCTAGTTGGTATGTGGGTCCATAACGAGAGCTAGTTATTGGTCGAAGCGGCATGTTGTCTTTATGTATTTTTGGTAATCCATATAAATGCGGTGGTGTGGCGTAAGAGTTGTCCTTGTTCTCGAAGGAAGGTATTCTTCGTATTTCTTCAATATCTGGTAGACCTTCCTCTCCAGGCTGGAAGTGGGATCCTTCTTCAAGCGTCGGTAGTTCCCTTGTCGTAGAATCTCGCCTGTTTTTTGGTCGTATGTATGGGAATCCATGATTACTGTTGCTTTTCCTTTGTCAGCTGGCAGGATTTTGATGGATTTATTCTTCTGTAGTTCTTTAAAGACCGATATATCCCGTTTTGTTATGTTGCTTTGTTCTTTCCTTTTCTTCTCCAGTACACTCCGGACTTTCCACTTGAACTCCTCTGCTTGTACCGGTTTTAACTTTGCGGTCTCCACAGCACTCACAATGTCGAAAATAGGAACTTCTTTGCAAGTAACGGCAAAATTAAGTCCTTTTTCCAAAAGTGAAGTCTCCGTGATTGATAATGGATGTGAGGAAATGTTGACAATTGTTCTCTTCGGTACTTTCCGAGTATTGGTTGGTTCTTGTTGGTTTCGAGTTAGATTTGACCATTTTTTGTTGTGAGCCAGTTGTTGTTCTCTCAGTGTTGCTCTACAACTCTCTAAGAACCAACCAGCCATGACCGAAGAAAAACCCAAAACACTACTCAGCATTCCATATGTCAAAGAATTATCTGAGAAAATAAAACGGATAGGAAGAAATTATGACATTAACACGGTATTCAGATCATCAAGAACTATTGGTAGCATGATCTCCAAAACTAGACCAGACAACAGTCGGGACTCCAAGAATTGCATCTACGAAGTCCCATGTGAATGCGGCCAGTCATACGTAGGAGAAACTAAAAGACCCTTAGATATCAGGTTGAAGGAACATAAAACCCATACGCAGAGAGGAGAGACTGAAATCCGGCATTGCCCAACACTCCTGGGAAAAACATCACAAAATGAAATAGTCGGAGGCAAGAATTATACACCGAGAAGAGCACTGGTACAAGAGAAAATTTAAAGAAGCAGCGTTTATCGAAAACAACAGAATGTCTTTAGTCAACCCAGCGTAGAGATTAACAATGTGTGGAAACCCTTAATTAGACGCCTGACTAATCTTAGTTTACGGTAACGTCCCTTAACTTTGTACACTTGATCGCTTCACTAACTTTGTATTAGTATACAAGTTACAGTAGTCTTTAAGTTTGTTAGTATTCACCTAAAAACGATTGCAGATTCAATAGCAATTGAAACGTTGTGTTTATTCTATTAAAATAAAATAAAGACAATGGAAGTCCAGAATAGTGTTATTATTTCGTCATATTTACTTTAAAAGTATTCTATCTGTTTACATTTTTCTATCATTTCTTTTTCTTTGTCTTCTGTGATTTTTCTTTGTATTATTTGTTGTAATTTCTGGTATTCCATTTGATTCCTTTTGTTGATTCTTCTTTTTTTCATTAGTGCTAGGATCTCGTCAGTCATCCAGGACTTTTTCTTGTGGGTGTCTAGTTTCAGAAAGTCTTTGATTGTTTGAATGGTTTGTTTCAGATTTTCTAGTTCCTGTTCTATGTCCCCTGCTTGACTTGTTTAAATCTTCAAGTTAAGTATTCGAGCAACTGTCTCTTTAGTTTTTTGCTTCATTAATTTTTGTAGATTGACTGGTATAGTTGTATAGTTACTTTCTTCAGTCTCACGGCGAAGGATCCTACTAGTGGGACATGATCTGATCCTATATCAGCGCCTGGGTAAGCTCTCATTAACTGACAGTTGTTTCTGAACATCTTATTGATCATCAGGAAATCGATTTGGTTCCTTACTATCTTGTTTGGTTTGTTCTTAGGAGATCTCTAGGTGTACAGTCTCCATTTTGGTTGTTCGAACCATGTGTTGGTGACTAACAGCTCATGTGTGCAGGCAAAATTCTTGAGTTGGCTTCCCTTTGTATTTCTTTTTCCCAGACCAAATTGTTCTACTGCTTCTGATGATCTACCTTCTCCCAACAAGTCTTCCATCAGAATATTGACTTTAACTGATTTTTCTGTACATTTCCTTAACTTCTTCTTTGCTTTGATCTTTTGTTGAAGCATATACTTGAATTAAGTTGATATCAACAGGACTGCTTTTTGTTTGTACAAGTACTATTCTCTCTGAGATGGGTGTAAAACCTTTCACACATGCACCAAACCGTTTTTTCATAATGAAATCAACACCTTCCTCGCAATTTTCCATCTTCTCTTCCTGAATCAATCACTCTGTATCCATCAATGTTAATCTCTCCTAAATTTGACCATTGCATTTCACTGACTCCGAGGATGTCTATGTTCATTCGTTCCATTTTTTTTATTGCGTTGTGTATTTTTCCTGCTTGGCTTAACGTCTTTACGGTTCAAGTCGCTATCTTTATCTGTTCTTGCAACTTTATTCTTTTCAAGTCTTTACTTATTACCGTTCCTCCAGGAGATCCGATTGAGGAACTTACTCCGTACCATAATTTAGTTTTGAGTGCAGTCATTATTGATGTTCTAGGACTTATCCATTTTGGACCTTTAATGAGGTGATACGGCTTAGCTTCTCTTCCTCATCTCTATGCCGTTTTCTGCATTCTGTAGTACATCCGCCCTTAGAGCCAGTTTCCCAACTCAAGGGCAAAGGGGTGCCCTTCTCTGTCAGCTCATCCGCCTGGAGTCATTAGCCTCCAGAGTTGTATTGCTTATTCCGGCAATAGATCGGTCGCCATATCCTCGTCAGTAGAAGCAGGGTGCACCAGCTTGCAGGTGAGGTTGACATTAATACTTAGAGGCTGTGTGTTCCCATCACGTACCTTTCACCCCAGGGGTAACTATGTAAACAGAAATATGCTAAATTGTCAAATAATTTTTTATTAAATAAAAGTCATTTTTATTTATTTTTTTATTTACATTAAGTAAATTACATAACAATATATGTATGAATAAAATGTATCAAAACTTAATAATTAAATCAAATAATAAAAAAAACACAAGTAGGTACTAAAAAAATTCCCTCCAAATTGTATACACTCTCTTTTCCACTGCATGAAGTTACTACCAACTCTAGTGTTACATATAAAAAAAGAACTAAAGACGTGAGTACGCGCTAAATTTGAAATAAAATTTGGTCCTTGTAAAGTTTTCGAACGTAACTAACTTATAATATACTTGAAAGTTTGAATACAAAAATTTTCTTATTAGGCACAAATCAATTTGAAAGTCAAAAAAAATCAAACAGATTCAAATCGTATCAGAAGTAAATCAGATGAAAAATTACACGCATCGTGATTTTAATTCAATAAAAAAATTGCACAACAAGGCTTTGTAAAATTTAAATCCTTGATGACACGGTTAGTTAAAAAATTTCTTTTGTCGGCACTTTTCGGTCAAAAATCTAATTGCCAACTAAATTTCGAGCTTTCCTCCAACGTCTGTATTAAGTTTCATCCGATCGATAATTTCCATTAATAGGTTATTGTTAAATCACAGAACTATCTTATGGCATTTAATAATACAGATTAGCTCAAACAATTTTACGGTATCGTGTAGAAAATCCCAAATGACTTCTTTTGTACAGAAAAGAGATATTAAATTATAATGACAGATGGTAAATAAAATAGTTAAATCCATCCTTGTTCTACTTAATGGTTGCGTATATGAAAGTAGCGTGAATGAAAATTATGCGAAATTAATCAGAGATGTTGATGCGTTTATGTAATGCGGTGAAAAGTAATTTTATATTACAGTCCCTCGAGAGAGGGGCACTTACCCTCTTTTATACCATATTAGTATGTGATTAAATTTCCATTTAGAGGTGTTTCTTAGATTTAATCTATTCAACCACAAACTTATAAAAAAATTCATATTCTCTTTACGGCTTCTTTTAAGATAAAACATACAAGTTTTTGTACCATCAACTGATACGGATCCGTTGATTTTGTTGAGTACTACGAGCCCTTCGGCTAAGTAACTCATTACATAATGCGAACCGAGCAAGCTCTGGTGGATTTGCGACAAAATCGGGAGCTAAAATTTAATTACATTGTTCGAAGTAATTGCAACATTCAATTCTTTCTTTCACTTTACTAATAAATTGGTATATTCGTTAAAGAAAACAATGTCAAAAGTATTCATTTTTTAATTTTTATAAATATATAGAATCAGTCAAATCAGTAAACATTTGCATTCAGACAACATTCAAGAATAAATCTCTTCAAACCTTATTAATTCAAAGACTTAAATCATCTAGAAATATGTTTAGCAACATTTCTACGCAACATTTGGATATATTCTAGACTGTGTAAGATATTGAATACACTCTTACAATGTCAAAATCACTTACGATTGTTGACTAACAGCAGCTGATAAATATTTACTAAACACATAAAATTTAAATCATATTTTTTTAAATAATCAGCAAACATTTAGATATATATATATATATATATATATGTAAAATGTATACGTGTAAATTTAACATAAGGATTCGTACATTGGTAATATTTAAATATGTCATAATTAAATTAATAAGTTTTTTGTAAATAAACATTTTGATCTCCAATCAGTTAATAAACGTAAATTTAATTCAAGAACTATTATAATTCTACAAATTACTTACAAGATATGAATAAACATTAAAATTATTTCACAGTAAAAAAATAATAATAATCAGTAGCCATTTTCAGCAACATTTCAAAAGAAACGTTTACATACTTAGGTGTAAGTCTTTTGATATGTATTCAACTCAAGAACTACTACTTTTAATAAAATTAAAACTAATCAAAACAAAATTAATAATCAGCAAACATATAAAAAGCATTTCTATACTAAGATTGTTTAAGTGCAAATCTTTTGTCACTCAGTCATTAAAACTCATAATTAAATCAAAGAATCTACAAACATTTTTTACCAAATAGTTTAGTTTTTAAAGTTTTTAAACGAACTTAATTCGTAGACAATTGCAAAGCTTAAAATTTACAAAAACTTTTACAATCAATTAATAAACTTTTAAATTAAGTCTCAATAAGATAAAACAAACTTAATCACCTATCAACAAACATTTTTAACAATATTTTAACGAAACAATTATATACTTACACAATTTTTGTTTATATAAGCAACCAACATTTTTTACCAACTAGTCCGCAACTAAACATTTAAATACTTAATTATGTAAATTTAAGAGTTTTGAAACCAATTCAATTCATGAACTGATACAATGTTTACAGTAACTTATAAGCACTTTTACCGTTTCCAAACTTTTTGGTATGTTAAATCAGCAAACATTTGCATTCAGACAACATTCAAGTACAAATCTCTTCAAATCTTATTAATTCAAAGACTCTTACATGATCAAAATAACTTTTACAATTACTTAATATACTCTAAAACCTCTTACTTAAATCATCTAGAAATATGTTCAGTAACATTTTTACGCAACATTTAGATATATTCTAGACTGTGTAAGTCTTGTGAATCAAATTCACTCTCTCTTACAATGCCTATATCACTTACAGCTGACATCAGTTCATAAATATTTACTGAACACATATAATTTAAATCATTTTTTTTTAAATAATCAGCAAACATTTAGGTATATATGTAAAATGTATACGTGTAAGTTTTTTTTAACAAATTCAACACAAGGATTTGTACATTGGTAATATTTAAATATGTCATAATTAAATTAATAAGTTTTTGTAAATAAACATTTTGATCTCCAATCAGTTAATAAACGTAAATTTAATTCAAGAACTATTATAATTCTACAAATTACTTACGAGATATGAATAAACATTAAAATTATTTCACAGTAAAAAAATAATAATAATCAGTAGCCATTTTTAGCAACATTTCAAAAGAAACGTTTACATACTTAAGTGTAAGTCTTTTGATATGTATTGAACTCAAGAACTACTACTTTTAATAAAATTAAAACTAATCAAAACAAAATTAATAATCAGCAAACATTTATAAAAAGCATTTCTATACTAAGATTGTTTAAGTGCAAATCTTTTGTCACTCAGTCGTTAAAATTCATAATTAAATCAAAGAATCTACAAACATTTTTTACCAAATGGTGTAGTTTTTAAAAGTTTTCAAACGAACTTAATTCATAGACAATTGCAACGCTTAAAATTTACAAAAACTTTTACAATCAATTAATAAACTTTTAAATTAAGTCTCAATAAGATAAAAAAAACTTAATCACCTATCAACACACATTTTTAACAATATTTTAACGAAACATTTGTATACTTAAACAATTTTTTTTTATATAAGCAACCAACATTTTTTACCAACTAGTCCGCAACTAAACATTTAAATACTTAAATTATGTAAATTTAAGAGTTTTAAAACCAATTCAATTCATGAACTGATACAATGTTTAGAGTAACTTATAAGGACTTTTACCGTTTCCAAACTTTTTGATATGTTAAATCTGAAAACATTTGCATTCAGACAACATTCAAGTATAAATCTTTTCAAATCTTGTTAATTCAAAGACTCTTACATGATCAAAATAACTTTTACAATTACTTAAGATACTCTTAAACCTCTTACTTAAATCATCTAGAAATATGTTCAGTAACATTTTTACGCAACATTTAGGTATATTCTAGACACTATAAGTCTTGTGAATCGAGTTCACTCTTACAATGCCTTAATCACTTACAACGATTGTTAGCTGACATCAGTTGATAAATATTTACTAAACACATATAATTTAAATCATTTTTTTTAAATAATCAGCAAACATTTAGGTATATATGTAAAATGTATACGTGTAAGTTTTTTTTAACAAATTCAACATAAGGATTCGTACATTGGTAATATTTAAATATGTCATAATTAAATTAATAAGTTTTTGTAAATAAACATTTTGATCTCCAATCAGTTAATAAACGTAAATTTAATTCAAGAACTATTATAATTCTACAAATTACTTACGAGATATGAATAAACATTAAAATTATTTCACAGTAAAAAAAATAATAATAATCAGTAGCCATTTTTAGCAACATTTCAAAGAAACGTTTACATACTTAGGTGTAAGTCTTTTGATATGTATTCAACTCAAGAACTACTACTTTTAATAAAATTAAAACTAATCAAAACAAAATTAATAATCAGCAAACATTTATAAAAAGCATTTCTATACTAAGATTGTTTAAGTGCAAATCTTTTGTCACTCAGTCGTTAAAATTCATAATTAAATCAAAGAATCTACAAACATTTTTTACCAAATAGTGTAGTTTTTAAAAGTTTTTAAACGAACTTAATTCATAGACAATTGCAACGCTTAACATTTACAAAAACTTTTACAATCAATTAATAAACTTTCAAATTAAGTCTCAATAAGATAAAAAAAACTTAATCACCTATCAAGAAACATTTTTAACAATATTTTAACGAAACATTTATATACTTACACCATTTTTTTTTATATAAGCAACCAACATTTTTTACCAACTAGTCCGCAACTAAACATTTAAATACTTAAATTATGTAAATTTAAGAGTTTTAAACCAATTCAATTCATGAACTGTTACAATGTTTAGAGTAACTTATAAGGACTTTTACCGTTTCCAAACATTTTGATATGTTAAATCAGCAAACATTTGCATTCAGACAACATTCAAGTATAAATCTCTTCAAATCTTATTAATTCAAAGACTCTTACATGATTAAAATAACTTTTACAATTACTTAATATACTCTTAAACCTCTTACTTAAATCATCTAAAAATATGTTCAGTAACATTTTTTACGCAACATTTAGATATATTCTAGACACTATAAGTCTTGTGGATCAAATTCAATCTTACAATGCCTTAATCACTTACAACGATTGTTAGCTGACATCAGTTGATAAATATTTACTGAACACATATAATTTAAATCATTTTTTTTTAAATAATCAGCAAACATTTAGGTATATATGTAAAATGTATGTGTGTAAGTTTTTTTAACAAATTCAACATAAGGATTCGTACATTGGTAATATTTAAATATGTCATAATTAAATTAATAAATTTTTGTAAATAAACATTTTGATCTCGAATTAGTTAATAAACAAAAATTTAATTCAAGAACTATTATAATTACTAAAATTATTATAAAGTATGAATAAACATTAAAATTATTTCACAGTAAAAAAAATAATAATAATCAGTAAACATTTTAGCAACATTTCAAAAAACGTTTACATACTTAGGTGTAAGTCTTTTGAGATGTATTCAACTCAAAAACTATTACTTTTAATAAAATTAAAATTAATCAAAAAAAATTTAATAATCAGCAAACATTTATAAAAAGTATTTCTATACTAAGATTGTTTAAGTGCAAATCTTTTGTCACTCAGTCATTAAAACTCATAATTAAATCAAAGAATCTACAAACATTTTTTACCAAATTGTGTAGCTTTTAAAAGTTTTCAAACGAACTTAATTCAAAGACAATTGCAACGCTTAAAATTTACAAAAACTTTACAATTAATTAATAAACTTTAAAATTAAGTCTCAATAAGATAAAAAAACTTAATCACCTATCAACAAACATTTTTAACAATATTTTAACGAAACAATTATATACTTACACAATTTTTTTTTTATATAAGCAACCAACATTTTTTACCAACTAGTCCGCAACTAAACATTTAAATACTTAATTATGTAAATTTAAGAGTTTTGAAACCAATTCAATTCATGAACTGATACAATGTTTAGAGTAACTTATAAGGACTTTTACCGTTTCAAACTTTTTGATATGTTAAATCAGCAAACATTTGCATTCAGACAACATTCAAGTATAAACCTCTTCAAATCTTATTAATTCAAAGACTCTTACATGATTAAAATAACTTTTACAATTACTTAATATACTCTTAAACCTCTTACTTAAATCATCTAGAAATATGTTCAGTAACATTTTTTACGCAACATTTAGATATATTCTACACACTATAAGACTTGTGAATCCAATTCACTTTTACAATGCCTTAATCACTTACAACAATTGTTAGCTGACATCAGTTGATAAATATTTACTGAACACATATAATTTAAATCATTTTTTTCTTAAATAATCAGCAAACAATGAGGTATATATGTAAAATATATACTTGTAAGTTTTTTTTCAACAAATTCAACATAAGGATTCGTACATTGGTAATATTTAAATATGTCATAATTAAATTAATAAGTTCTTGTAAATAAACATTTTGATCTCAAATCAGTTAATAAACAAAAATTTAATTTAAGAACTATTATAATTACTAAAATTACTTATAAGGTATGAATAAACATTAAAATTATTTCACAGTCAAATAAAAAATAACAATAATCAGTAAACATTTTTAGCAACATTTCAAAGAAACGTTTACATACTTAGGTGTAAGTCTTTTGATATGTATTCAACTTAAAAACTACTACTTTTAATAAAATTAAAACTAATCAAAAAAAAAAAAATTAATAGTCAGCAAACATTTTATAAAAAGCATTTCTGTACTAAGATTGTTTAAGTGCAAATCTTTTGTCACTCAGTCATTAAAACTCATAATTAAATCAAAGAATCTACAAACATTTTTACCAAATAGTGTAGTTTTAAAAGTTTTAAACGAACTTAATTCATAGACAATTGCAACGCTTAAAATTTACAAAAACTTTTACAATCAATTAATAAACTTTTAAATTAAGTCTCAATAAGGTAAAAAAAACTTAATCACTTATCAACAAACATTTTTAACAATATTTTAACGAAACATTGATATACTTACACAATTTTTTTTTATATAAGCAACCAACATTTTTTTACCAACTAGTCCGCAACTAAACATTTATATACTTAAATTATGCAAATTTAAGAGTTTTGAAACCAATTCAATTCATGAACTGATACAATGTTTAGAGTAACTTATAAGGACTATTACCGTTTCCAAACTTTTTGATATGTTAAATCAGCAAACATTTGGATTCAGACAACATTCAAGTATAAACCTCTTCAAATATTATTAATTCAAAGATTCTTACATGATCTTTTACAATTACTTAATATACTCTTAAACCTCTTACTTAAACCATCTAGAAATATGTTCAGTAACATTTTTACGCAACATTTAGATATATTCTAGACACTATAAGACTTGTGAATCAAATTCACTCTTACAATGCCTTAATCACTTACAACAATTGTTAGCTGACATCAGTTGATAAAAATTTACTGAACACATATAATTTAAATCATTTTTTTTTAAATAATTCTGCAAACATTTAGGTATATATGTAAAATGTATACGTGTAAATTTTTTTTAACAAATTCAACATAAGGATTCGTACCTTGGTAATATTTAAATATGTCATAATTAAATTAATAAGTTTTTTGTAAATAAACATTTTGATCTCCAATCAGTTAATAAACGTAAATTTAATTCAAGAACTATTATAATTCTAAAATTACTTACGAGATATGAATAAACATTAAAATTATTTCACAGTAAAAAATAATAATAATCAGTAAACATTTTTAGCAACATTTCAAAAAAACGTCTACATACTTAGGTGTAAGTTTTTTGAGATGTATTCAACTCAAGAACTACTACTTTTATTAAAATTAAAACTAATCAAAAAAAAAGTAATAATCAGCAAACATTTATAAAAAGCATTTCTATACTAATATTGTTTTTGTCACTCAGTCGTTAAAACTCATAATCAAATCAAAGAATCTACAAACATTCTTTACCAAATAGTGTAGTTTTTAAAAGTTTTCAAACGAACTTAATTCATAAACAATTGCAACGCTTAAAATTTACAAAAACTTTTACAATCAATTAATAAACTTTTAAATTAAGTCTCAATAAGATAAAAAAAACTTAATCACCTATCAACAAACATTTTTAACAATATTTTAACGAAACATGTATATACTTACACAATTTTTTTTATATAAGCAACCAACATTTTTTACCAACTAATCCGCAACTAAACATTTAAATACTTAAATTATGTAAAATTAAGAGTTTTGAAACCAATTCAATTCATAAACTGATACAATGTTTAGAGTAACTTATAAGGACTTTTACCGTTTCCAAACTTTTTGATATGTTGAATCAGCAAACATTTGCATTCAGACAACATTCAAGTATAAATCTCTTCAAATCTTATTAATTCAAAAATCTTACATGATCAAAATAACTTTTACAATTACTTAATATACTCTTAAACCTCTTACTTAAATCATCTAGAAATATGTTCAGTAACATTTTTACGCAACATTTAGATATATTCTAGACACTATAAGTCTTGTGAATCGAATTCACTTTACAATGCCTTAATTACTTACAACGATTGTTAGCTGACATCAGTTGATAAATATTTACTGAACACATATAATTTAAAAATTTTTTTAAAATAATCATCAAACATTTAGGTATATATGTAAAATGTATACGTGTAAATTTTTTAACAAATTCAACATAAGGGTTCGTACGTTAGTAGTATTTAATATGTCATAATTAAATTAATAAGTTTTTGTAAATAAACATTTTGATCTCGAATCAGTTAATAAAGAAAATTTAATTCAAGAACTATTATAATTACTAAAATTACTTATAAGGTATGAATAAACATTAAAATTTTTCACAGTCAAATAAAAATAATAATAATCAGTAAACATTTTTAGCAACATTTCAAAGAAACGTTTACATACTTAGGTGTAAGTCTTTTGATATGTATTCAACTCAAGAATTACTACTTTTAATAAAATTAAAACTAATCAAAACAAAATTAATAATCAGCAAACATTTATAAAAAGCATTTCTATACTAAGATTGTTTAAGTGCAAATCTTTTGTCACTCAGTCATTAAAACTTATATTTAAATCAAAGAATTTACAAATATTTTTTACCAAATAGTGTAGTTTTTAAAAGTTTTTAAACGAACTTAATACATAGACAATTGCAACGCTTAAAATTTACAAAAACTTTTACAATCAATTAATAAACTTTTAAATTAAGTCTCAATAAGATAAAAAAACTTAATCACCTATCAACAAACATTTTTAACAATATTTTAACGAAACATTTATATACTTAAACAATTTTTTTTTTATATAAGCAACCAACATTTTTACCAACTAGTCCGCAACTAAACATTTAAATACTTAAATTATGTAAATTTAAGAGTTTTGAAACCAATTCAATTCATGAACTGATACAATGTTTGGAGTAACTTATAAGGACTTTACCGTTACCAAACTTTTTGATATGTTAAATCAGCAAACATTTGCATTCAGACAACATTCAAGTATAAATCTCTTCAAATCTTATTAATTCAAAGACTCTTACATTATCAAAATAACTTTTACAATTACTTAATATACTCTTAAACCTCTCATACTTAAATCATCTAGAAATATGTTCAGCAACATTTTTACGCAACATTTAGATATATTCTAGACTGTGTAAGTCTTGTGAATCGAATTCACTCTTACAATGCCTATATGACTTACAGCTGACATCAGTTCATAAATATTTATTAAACACATATAATTTAAATCATTTTTTTAATAATCAGTAAACAGTTAAGTATACAGGGTCAGGCACATCGAGCGTGCGTTAAAAGTATATGGAGAACTAATTTGATTCATTTTCTGAAAACAGTGCTGCGCCGGTTTTCAACATCATTGAACTCAGACAAAATACTTATTATTTTTATTTTATATTCAAATTTAACGTAAAATTTAAGGTGTAGTTTAATTACTATACCATACCCAAAAAATGACTGCTTTTTTAGTTACATCGATTTTTTTGAAAAAAATATTAAAATTATGTTAAATTGTTATCGTTCATATCTCAAGATGATATCAATATTTTAGTTCCTAATTTGTTGTGGCAATTGTCGATACGTTACAGAAACTCACATATGAGTGGAAACTCAAATTGCATGTACAGGGTGATGAAAATTCTTGTGCCAATATGAACAACTTTCGACCTCAAAAACTTGCTTAATTCAAATGGGACACCCTATGTTTTTAATTATCAATCGATGTCTTTTGTTGTTCTCTTTCGATACATACTAACATGTCCTATGCTTAAATTGATAATAAAAAACACAGGGTGTCTCATCAATTTGAGGATAGGACATTGGGACAATGTGTCCCATTTGAATTAAACAAGTGTTTGAGGTCAAAAGTTGTTTATATTGGCACGAAAATTTTCATCACCCTGTACATGCAATTTGAGTTTCCATTCATATGTGAGTTACTGTAGCATATCGACAATTGCCACAACAAATTAGGAACTAAAATATTGATATCATCTTGAGATATGAACGATAACTATTTAGCAAGATTTTAATTTTTTTTTTAAATTAATATAACTAAAAAACCAGTCATTTTTTGGGTATGGTGTAGTAATTAAACTACACCTTAAATTTTACGTAGAATCTGAAAATAAAATAAAAATAACATGTTCCATTTGAAATAAGAAAGTTGACAGCTACTTCCGGTAAAACCGGAAGTGCTGTATGAACGAAAATATTTTGTCTGAGTTCAGTGATGTCAAAAACAGGTGCAGCACTACTTTCAGAAAATGAATTGAACGCACATTTTAAAATTATTTTGTTTATACAGGGTGTTTCATAAAAATGCGACATACCAAAGTTGTGTTTTTTTAAAATGGAACTATTCATTTTTTATTACAAATTTGGATTTCTTGTGAAACTCTAATGTAGTGTTATTATTTTTAAAAATGTAAATCTTAGAAATTTTGGTCACCCTGTACGAATTTTGATAAAAGCACTTTATTGCGGACAAAAATTGTTTTTTCAATTTTTTAATAGTGTAATATCTTTTGAGAAAAATAGTATAAAAGCAGATTTTTTTTATTTTAAAAGTTTACTTATAAATAAATGTCAACAACAAAAAAAAACATAACATAACGATTAAAAATTAAATAACTGAAACGAAAGGTAAAGAAAAATACTATAATTGATTTAAATCTTATTAGAGATGCTCAAAATGTTGGTCTTACCGAACAAAATTTTTTATGCTTAGTAGCGTAGTATAGTTTGTGAGCTATATTTTTGGACCACCCTGTATACTTAGATTGTGTAAGTCAAGATAAGGGATCCTTTCATATAGTAATTTATAGTTAAATATCTAATATTTTAATCAATAATGGTTTTAAATAAACAAAATTTGGTTTACTAACCAGAATCGACACGCAACATTTATATACTCAGAGTGTGGTTGTGTGTGTGAAACAAATACATTTCAAAAAATGTTTTTTTTAAATAATCAGTAAACATTTTCACCGTTTTAAATCAACATTTACACTTTTAGATTTTGTTAATTAAATTAATGTTGAATAATAATTGAATTGCAATCTGAATTTGAATTCAAATGCAAATTAAATTGAATTTTTGCATAGGTGTAGGGATCAAATCAGAATTCATCAGCATTCCGATTTTAACATGGTAGGCAGCTATTTTTTTGGAAATTGATAATGTACTTAGGTACGCAAACATTTAAAAAATTCAATGAAATTTAATTCATTTCTCTCACCAGACGGTGTACGGATCGATAACAAATGATCAGCTTTCCAATGTTAGCATTGGAGGTGTTCACTTTGCAACTTGCAGCTTTTCTGTGGGAAATTAATAAAATTATGTTTAACATAAAATTTTGCTGAACAATATTTTATGTCCAAAAGTCCTTGTCAGAAACCCAATATTATAGGCTGAAGAAGGTGAGAGATGCTCAAAGAACAGCTTTTGCGAAATTGGGCAGCCAGTTTTAAAGAGTAATATGCAAATAAAGATAGATTCCTTAATGAAGCTGAAGTTACGCTGAAATTGTTAAGAGATATAATAAAACGTGTTAAACAGTCAGAGGAGTTCATTTGACAACTGCTCTTAGATGAGAAAAATGAGGAACAATATATTTCTGCAGAAATTCAGAAATGTGATAAGTATTCTTTCCAATTTCTTTCTTTAATGTTGAAAGTCAAATGTTACCAACAAGTTGTAGTTAAAGAAAATAAGTTAAAGCTTCCAACTTTAGAGCTCAAGAAGTTATCTGGGGAACTGAAGGAATGACTTCTATTTTGGGGATACTTTAAAATGCTGAACTAAGAAGTAAAAAAAAGTTTCAATATATGATCCAAGCAACGGCACCAAGTTCCAGAGGTCATCCGATGTAGAAAGTTACCCACCAATTGAAGATAATTACCTGAAGGCCGTAGAAAATCTAAAATCACAATTTGGACGAGAAGGTCTCGCAATCCTTAGGAGTTTTTACAATCAGATTGGAGGATTATTAGAATTGCTAAGAGTAGAATCAGTTACATGTTCTGCTATGTTGTACCTTCTAGTAGAATCCTGCTTTAGTGAAGACACAATTAAATTGTGGCAAAGAAGTGCTTTTTATGATACAAGTCCGACGATGAACGAATTTGATGAAGTTTATCAAGAAAGAAGTGGAAAACGAAGAACGAATTCTTCTAATTTTGATATTAGGAAGAACAAAGCAAGAGATGTTACTGAGAAGATTGATGGCGTTTTGACTGCATCTGAACTGATTAAAAAAAGGGTTCTTATCCGATGTAAATTCTGTGACTGCGCGCATCCAAGTAAAAAATGTCAAAAAGTTATTCCTTCAACATTAGCACAAAAGAAGAAAAAACTTTCTGAAAAAGCATGATGTCATAGTTATTTGAAGTTTGAGACTGTTTTTAGATCCTGTTCCTTCTCTTTTTTACTATCAATTCCGTCAAAAAGATAAACTACGCCATTGCTCCAAACAAGATACCCACAGAAGAGATAATAGCAGAAGTGGAAAGTGTCATCAGAAAGCTTCCGGTTGAAGAAGCAAAGGAAATACGCCACGAGACTTGCCCGATTTTACAACGTTCCAAAACTCCACGTAGGAACATCACTCGCGCAGAAGAAATTGCATTAAAAGAACTCAAAAGCAATCAAGAAATCATGGTGACACGCGCAGATAAAGGCAACGCTACAGTAGTCATAAACACCAAAGACTACAAAATGAAAATCAAAGTACTATTGGATCCACAACTTTACACCAAGTTAAAAGGAGATCCAACCAACAAAATTGAGAAACAAACGAGAGCCGCAATCAAACATTTAGCTATACCAGTCGATCAACATTGTCAACTGCTGCCTTTTGGGACCAGGCCACCTAGACTATACGGATTACCAAAATTCACAAATTTGGTAACCCCTAAAGCCAATTGTCAGCACATGTGGATCTCCAACTTATGAACTGGCCCGTTACGTGGCTAAGTTTCTACAACCGTACGTGGGAAGAACTGAATCTTTGTGAAGAACTCCGAACACTTCGTCGAATTACTGATGACTCTGGAAGTAACCAATGACGATATACTAGTTAGTTTTGATGTAGAATTGCTATTCACTAACGTACCAGTCGACGATACACATAACATCATAAAACAACTGTGCACAACCCATGGGTTAAGAGAAGACATACCAGAGCTAGCAAGAATTTGTCTGAATACAACTTACTTTCTATGGAACGGAGATTTCTACGAACAAAAATCAGGTGCAGCCATGGGATCACCATTATCACCGGTTATTGCGAATATCTTTATAGAAGCATTTGAGCAAGAAGCCATTCAATCCAGCGAAAAGAAACCGAAATGCTGGTTCAGATATGTGGACGATACCTTTGTCATATGGCCTCATGGGAAAGAAGCACTTACTGTATTTCTTAACCACCTCAACACTCAGCACGAAAAGATCAAGTTTACCATGGAGACAGAAGAGAATAAGGAGCTTCCCTTCCTGGATGTTCTAGTGAAACAAGGGGATAACAACAAGTTGGCTCATAGTGTATATCGTAAAAAGACACACACCGACCGATACCTCCATGCCACATCACACCATCATCCACAGCAGAAGCGGTCTCTAATCAAAACTTTATTGCATAGAGCTAACAAGATTCCTGATGAGGTTCACAAGGCAGAAAAATTTCGACACGTCCAACAAGCCCTAATGAAGAACGGCTATACCAGAAAAAAAGTAAGAGCCGCCTGTCGCAGGAAATCCGAAAAAGAGAAGGAATAGGTCACCACCTACGCTCGTTTGCTATTCATTGCTGGAGTAACTGATAAATTAAGAAAATCATTGGAGAAGAAAAGTATCGGTGTCAGGTTTGGAACGGTTAAAAAAATCCAGCAACTACTATCTTCTAATAAAAATAACCTGCCGAAACTCTCAATAAAATTGACTGTTCATGTGGAAAGGTCTACATTGGTTAAACCGGACGCAACATAAAATGTAGATTAAAAGAACATCACCGAGACGCCAAGTCCAGAGCGGTAGATAAATCAGCAATCGCAGAACATCTACACGAAAAGGAAAACACATTATCCACTTCGAGGAAGCTAAAGTTCTATTAAGGAATAACAACTACTATCCAAGGATAATCAGCGAATCCTTAGAAATTATGAAAAATAAAAAATAACTTCAATCGAGAAGATGGTTACCGATTAAGCAACACGTGGAAACTAACTCTTCACAAAAACAAAGAAAACAAATGTCATCACAAAATTAGTCAACACCAAACAGAAGATCAACCAACCATCGAAAACCAACCACCCGTCACTGATCGACATCAACCAACCGTAGCGGAACATAGGTATATAACGAGGAGCAGAAGACAACAACATCAGTCTTTAGAGTAACTTCTGAAGAAGCTAACAGCATGGTTAGCGAAACGTCAAGCAAAGAACGTAGGAAGGAAGGACTAACACGGCTCAACCCGGAAGATAATAATCTAAGTAATTTGTTGTAATATTTAGAAATAGTCCATGGATTTAAGAATCAGGAGAATATGGTGTTGAATTAACTGACAGGTTGAAAATTGACCGGAAAGAAATATGATTTGAGGTTAGGGTTGGTGTTAATGGAAACACTATTAGACAAGGCGTGCACTGAAGTGGTCAGCAAGTGACGTTTTGACCAAATGGCAGGTGGAATCAGCTAAAGCCTATGTAAACCTAATGAATCAAAGCGGTGACGTGGTATTTTGCAGGTGGTAGTCTGGTACTATTAATCTCGAACAAGTTTAATTGTCGACTGGCAAGAGGGTGGTGACTAAGTGGGTTTATGTACATTGCAATTGCATTTTTCTTGTAATTTTTTTTTAAATCTAAAAACATGCGGGCCGTCAAAAAATTTAACATAAAATTTGTAAGCGTTTTAGGGGCACATCTTTGTCTGTATGACAATACGCAGCAGGATTACCATATAAGCGATGTGCAAGAACGGGCCTGGGCTATTGTTGTGTGTAAAATTCTAAACTCGGATGATATCATTCCAAACCAGCACCCAACTGATTTGCGACCTCTTGATAACCTACCATTGAATACCTTCTTCCTATCTGTTAAATTTCTTTTAGAGTACGTAGGGTTTCATTATACTACACATCAATGGGAAAGCTTCGTCTGCAGCAAACTAAAATGGAAAAATTTGTGTCTTGCCTTGATGATAGACATGGGTCTGGTAAGTCTAGAGTACCATTGATTAATTTCTTCCCAAAATTACTTTCCTCAAAAAGCCTTTACGTCATACTCTCCTACAACAATGGTCAAGAAACAATAATCTGCATCTGATACACATCAATACAATGGAAAAATATCCTTTGTAATTAATAAATTGTGAACTTGATTTTGATGGATGTTTGATCCTGACGTGTTTCCCGTCTATACTCCCCACACTGTTTGGTACGTTCCGTAGTTCTCAGTATCTTTCAGCCGATTGTAACCATTTTTCTTTGGTAGCGTTGAGATTGTAAGCTGATTGTAGAACTTTCTAAGTTACTTTTAAAGTTGTCGTAATTATTTCCCCAATGGTAGTATGACATCTCAAAAAATAACATAATAATGCCTTTAGATTGCAGTCAGTAGCGAAATAAAGACAGTAATTAAGTAATTTACGACATACGTGCCATCTGAATCTGGAGCATCACTGAAAAGTCCATACTATCTCTCGTAGTACCTATATTTTGTTCTACGGTTCACGCCAATTTAAAGAAAATGTTGAAGCACCAAAGAATAATAAAATGTCCGTTACATTTGATGAAGAAGTATTCACGGAAGACCAAGAGACTGAAGAACTTGAACTCAAACCAGTATTAAACCCAAATGAAGTTGGAAATAACAAAAACAAACAAGGTCGAAAACACGATAGTAATGATGAACAGTTGATTACTGAAGAAGTCAACCAGGATGTACCAGATATAATTTTATCTCAGCAAGATACTTTGGAAAAAACGATTCTCTGAATACAAAGCAAGGAAAAGAAGAAAACCGTTTATCCAGTTTGTCAGTACTCACTGAAAATACTTGTAAACCTAAAAAAAGTAAATATACTCAGAATCAAGTAACTTTGGAAAACTTTAACAAATCTGCTTTTCAGTATTTTGAAAAGAAATGAGCAAGCACCGTTTAGACCATCCGCCTTAACCAATGATAATGCTGATATGCAATTGTCTACTGCCTGACTTACAAAAATGACAGACAAGCAAAAAAA
This sequence comes from Abscondita cerata, assembly GCA_030710515.1. Lineage (NCBI taxonomy): Eukaryota > Metazoa > Arthropoda > Insecta > Coleoptera > Lampyridae > Abscondita > Abscondita cerata. The sequence continues at coordinate 6,536 of JALBCR010000421.1, read as the reverse complement.
ATACAAAGTAAGAGTCCTAAATCTTGCCGATGGAAGAGCCAGTAGTATCTCATATTACTTTCCATGTCTTCTTCTCAGGCGTTGCAATGCCTGAATAACTCATTGCTTAGTGCACACAGCATGCATTCTAGCCGTCATTCTACATTACATAGCTACTCTACAGCTGATTTACAATCATCTTATCAAGACATTTCGTTTTCGACAGGACATTCACCACCCATACAAGATTCATTATTACCAAATACTCAGTATGGTTATCAAATAATTTTTAGAAGACACATTATTGCAAAATAATGTTATAAAATAAGTTTGTATTTATTTAATAAATATATTCTATTAATATTATCGCAATGTTACTAGAAGTCCTTCTTCAGGAGAAACACAGTTTCTGAAGTTTGCATCCTGTTTTTGAAGCATAGGTTGCAGTTTTGTTAGTAACTTGGAAAATGTCACTTTCTTCATTCGAAAGAAAGCTTTAAATTTTTGATCGTCCAAGTTCAATTCATTTTTATAAAAGTTGAAAATTCCAATTTTTTTATTTTTCTGCCAGAGAGGATAAACCCAATTTTTTTTTCTTCTTCTTCTGATTTTTAGCATTTAGGTTAGCAAGTTGTACAAATAAAATCCTCAGAGGACGATATTTTAACTAATGAATCGGTGACAACATTCGATGTTTGCTACTGCAGTGTTCTTTAAACCACTTTCATACTACTTTGCCTCTATTCCATCACCACTCTAAATGCTCACCATTATATACCACGAACAACTCCTATGCCAAGCCACTATAACACTACTTCAGTGCTCGCCTTGCCTTAGGTTGGATGCTGATGGGTAAAGTTTGTGAAGGAGATCGTATAAATAACTCAAGTCATCCGCCCTCAACTTCAACGTCTATGATATCAAGAGAATTGGAATTGGATATATTGGGCATTACCGAACAATCAGAGACTGCATCTCGCCATAGTTGTGAAATTACTGTTAGAAATAATTTTCTCCAGTTTGTTAGAAGAGAAGATGATGGCAAATATAAAGTCTCTATGTCTTTGGTAGAAGATCATCCACCGTTGCCGGTTGCCGTTGAGATAAAGTTTATTATGAAGAATATGAACGAGTGGCTTCAAGAAGAAATAATAGAAGTAGTTTCTACTAGCAACACAAAAAATTTGAAAAAAGAAGACCATTATTATCCTGTTATCAAATTGTCAAGTGTTATTACGAAAATTAGATCTGTATTTGATGCTTCTGCAATAATGAAATATTCTCCATCTTGAAACAACTGTCTTGAGACGAGAATTAATTTGATAGAAATGATATAATTTAGAATGGGGAGGGTGGGTGTTACTGCAGATATGAAAGAAGACAAAAACTTCTTGAGATTTTTATGGTATAATGATTCTGGAGAATCAATTGTATTTGGAGTGAAATGTAGTCCTTTAAAGACTACAATTCGTCGAATGTTAAAACGCTGTCCAAAATAATTGTATGTGAAAGTAGATAAATAGATAAAAAAAGGTGTTATCAGATTCTTCATGGTACTACATCTATTTTTCTGGTTATGAAACATTTATAAGATTGGTTGCATGGAGATTTATTAAGAATTGACAACTGTCAGAGTAAAGCAACACATATCAGTTGTAAAGTGTGATTTAATTGTAAAAATATTAGAAAAATGTTCAACCTTTAATTTTGATAGGGACATGATGAGGAAGTTGTTGGAGAAGATTATATTATCAAACTCGGAAAAAAAGAGTGAACCAAATTTGTCGAAAGAATATCCCATTGCGTCTTGGGGAGTGGCTCCCTACCAAGCGCGTCTCAAGGTGGCGTATAGAAAAACGGCCTTAGTAAATTAATTAATAATAACACAAACAAAATGGAAGTGGATAACCCCCAAACTAAAAACCAAAACCTATAGCAATGGAAGCTGGCGAAAGCAGCGCCTCAGGGCCAGAATATGTGGTTAAAAACTGTTCAAGGAGATCGACCGCCTTAGAGTAGATCAAACAAAAACAAAAATGTGTGGATATGTCAAAACCGAAGCTAGGAGATTATCCGCCATGAAGAAGAAAGAATTTATTGTTCCTAAGCCGGGTGACAGTTCTCAAGCTTAGAAGAGTCAAGTACAAAAAAGGCAAAGGTCCAAGGACGAAAGTCAGAGAGTCGTAAAAAAGCCAAAACAAAAGGAGGAAACTCCTCTTGCAAAGACCAAAAAACTGAAGGCAAGAAGACAGAAAGACGTCTCATATACAAGTGCCTTAGAAGGTGTAAAATGACGGTAATGTCTAGGAGATTTCCATCTGAGTTCCTTACCACCGACCAGATGGATCAGACTTGCTCGGCCATTATAAACATTGTGGAGCAGAGGTACAATAAGATCATCAAACTTAAGTTTCTCAACTCTGTCTACAAGGCGGGATACCTCTTGCTGTTATGCAAAGATAATGCCACAGTTGAATAGCTCAAGGCGGTGGCAGTGGATCTACACTCTTGGGAGGTTCTGACCTGTAGGCTACTAAGGAGCCTGATATACCTCAAGGCAGTATCCTACTAGGAAACTTCCCCAAGTCCTCGGAGCAGTCGGCGGAAAGGATTTTACATCGAATCCAAAGGCAGAACAATGGAATTAATACCTCTACATGGAGAGTGATAAAGAAGGGGGCAAGAGGTACTTCTGCACTCCTAATCCTCTCTTTCCACCAACAATCAGGACAAACAATGGAATCTCTAGGGAGCAAACTGTTCTACGGCTTTAAGGAAGTGCTTATTGAAATTAGGAAACTTTACGAGCCACTAATAAAGGAAGAAGCATCTGATCCTTAGGGCACAACTGCCATGGAGGTAGCGGAGGAGGATAAGGCACCACCGACCTTGATTACAATTTAACCATGGAGTGCATGCTAATGAACCTACACCACGCGAAGCCTGTTTCCACCGCTTTTTGCCAAAGGTTTGCCAAGGGCACAAAAATGGTGGGTCTAGTCAAAGAGCCCTGGATCAATGTAGGACGAGTATATGAATTAGGTACCAGGAACTGTAAGTGGGTTTATGTTGGATCTGCCCTGGCACCGAGGGCGGTTGTTATGATCAACAAAACTATTAATACCATGATTCTTTTCAGAATTTACAGATGCGAACATGGCCACACAATACTGGCAGAGCTAAGCGTTCTTAGAAGAAAGAAGGAGGTAATTCTTACCTCAGCATACTTTCCGGGAGAGGAACAAGACGCCCCACCGAATACGGTGAAACAATTCATCAGCCACCGTAAAGCCAACAGGAAACATCTAATACTTGGGGTTGACGCTAATGCCCACAACACCGCTTGGGAAAGCACCAACACAAATGTTAGAGGTGAGTCACATTATGAGTACTTACTTACTACTAACATGGTAGTGGTTAACAAGGACAATCGCCTAATTTTTATAAAATCTATAAGGCAGAAAGTTCTTGATTGAACCTTAATATCTAGAGGAGTTTCAAACTTAATAAGTACCTAGGAAGTGTCTGGGGAGGTCTCTCTTTTCGATCACTGTTTGATCATGTTCAAATTGGAGAGCTGTTGCATGACAAACCAAATATACAGGATTTCTAGTAAAACCAAAATTGGGAAAAAAGAAAGCTAACAACTGGGAAGAATACCGTAAGGCTCTTACTGAATTCAATGTGATAGTCCGTAAATCAAAGAGAAGATTTTAAAAGACCTTTTTTGAAAACCTTGACACAGCACCTGATATAAGCACAGTGCAGAAGGCTCTATTAAAAGGTAGCCAAGAAATTATAAGTGCACTTAAACTTGAAGATGGCACCCTAACATTAACTTTCCACGAAACTGTGAAAACTCTGATCACAAAACATTTTCCAGGGTGCATAGTAGCTGAAGGAACAAAGGTGTACAATGGATCCATAAGGATCAGAGCAGATCTCAAGTTGGACTGTCTCTTTGTAAACAAAATTGCATTTCCTGAAAGTATTAAGTGGGCCATATTTAGATCTAGTTTGCTATATAGCCATGTTCTTCAATTACGGAGGAAAGTACAAGTCATATTTCTACACAAAGGGGGTGTAAAACCTCTAGATGATTTATAGTCACACCGTCCAATAAATCTCTCGTCGTTTATGTTTAAAATAGTAGAGAAATTAGTGGCCCAATATATCAAGACGGATGTACTAACACTTAAACCTCTTCATAAATACCAATTTGCCTATTAGAAAGGCAAATCAACGATATCAGCTTTACATGAAATTGTAAAAACTATAGAGTCAAAGGAAGTAGCCCTATCAGTCTTTATAGACGTAGAGGGCGCGCTTGACAACGCCGCTTATGACTCAGTCCCTCAGGAAAAGAGAAATTCACGATTTTGTCATTCAATGGATAAACAATTTGTTGATGGGTAGAGAGGTATCCACCAGTATTACTAGCGCTAACCATGTGGTAGCCACTACAGGAAACTGCCCACAAGGAGGAGCATTATCCGCATTATTGTGGTCGCTAGTAGTAGATGAAATATTAAACGATTTGAGTAGAGGGGGGTATTATAACATTCTTGGTTATGCTGATGACAACCATAACGGTGAGAGGCATGACTCTATTGTTGGGGAGAGAATGCAAAATACCATTAACTTACACGCAATTAGTGTCTAAAAGAGGGCATGAACATAAACCCGAATAAAACCACAATTGTAGTTTTTACTAAACGAAGGAATTTAAATATTCTAAGTATTCAATTAAATGGAATCACCATTGCCCTCTCTAAGGAGGTAAAATACTTGGGGGGGTAACACTAACCAAAAATTAACTTGAGAATGTCACCTGACAAAAATTACCAACAAAGCCATAAAAACTTTATGGTCATGCCGCCAAATGGTTGGCAAAACGTGGGGTTTGAACCCAAGGGCAACTAACTGGATCTACAAGCAGGTAGTCAGACCTGGAGTCCTCTATGCATCCGCAGTTTAGTGGAGGAAATGAGATCACACATGCTATACGAGTGCCATCAGGCCCTAAATCAACTGGCGGACAAGAACAAAGTTGAACTTGTCTAGGTGCCAAGACATGAAGAAATAAGAAGCAATGAGGAAGCAGATCAGCAAGCAATGCTAGGGCAGCAAATGTACGGCTTTAGTCAGAGGGATTATTAAGGAGTTATTACCAACTAGGCCAACACACAAGTCAACAGAACCTGGAGTAATTTGCCAGGTCTTAAACATTGTAAGAAATTTCTTAGCCCTAATCTAAACAGGGGGAATGAAGTGTTAAACTAACTCAGAAGAGAGTTAAAACTACTCTGTGGTATACTAACTGGACACATCTATTGCAGGTATCACTTGAAAAAGGTGAGACTGGTGAATGATGATGATGCATGCAGGTACTGTGGTGAAGAGGTAGAGCGCATGGATCATTATGACGTGACCGGCGCTGTGCCTAAAGAGATACAAACACTTAGAACTCATCTTTATTTTGGAAGAAGATCTATTAAAACTTTTGACTAAGGATCTGATCGAATTTGCCAAGACATAGATCTTTCCTAACTCCAACTAGAGGGAGGCACTAAAGATCTAATCTGGTCGCAGTACAGGAAGTTCTTTCCATGACACTTTACACATTACTAATAATAATAATAATTCCATTGCGCATTGTGTCTTATATCTTAGAAAATTTTGTTGTTTTCAAGAACTACCCGCCGAAGCCTGAAAACAGAAGTTTCTAATGAAGTGCTTAATGGAATGCTTTGTATAAATAATCTCGAGATCTATAACATCAGGAGGCTGAGTTAGACAGCAAACTCCAACAACAATTGATACAATATTTTAAACATACATAGGTCGGTACACAGAGCTTTAACAAATTAAAAATAGTTAATAAACTTTATTGGCACGTTACTATAATATTTCTCAATAGGAATGATAGATCTGTAATTGTAAATTGAAAAACCATATAAGCTTTATCAAATACCAAACATAACCTCAATAACACTAAATGAAAACAACAATGTACAACATTGCAATTTTTATTAACCATCTATCCTCCACTTTTCGAAATCATTCAATCCTTTTCCTAGCAACATCAGAAACACTGTAATACATAATTTCAAAGCTTTCGAATTTCTTTAGCATTTATGCTTATAATACCAGACGAGCAAAATATAGCATCTTTTGAAATGCTTGCAACAGGAGATACGTAAAAAGATATTAAAATGTATGGGCCTTTGTGAGCCATAATGAAATTGCTCGTTCTCATTCCACTCACGTTTCCTTAAAACGGTCCACAATCACACTTTCGTCCCAAAAATATCATTATACTAATCCCTAAAGTGTATTCAATTTACTCACGACTTCTATATATCGTTGTTGCGAAATGTTTTCTTCTTCGATCGAAATTGTATAATAGAATGTACGTAGTAAGATTTGGGTTTGTATCGTAATCCGTGGAGAGATAATCAGAAATCTATTATCTGCGTATCAAGTAGACCGAACAAGGCAATACAGGGTGGCACAACGCATAAGAGCAGATAAGTGTGGAGGTATTACAATTAGTA